>JAQQTP010000049.1:13392500-13921060 GCA_029884605.1 Ormosia emarginata
AAGATGCAAATGTTTGTGGGATTCAAATGGATGCTTATGTGAAAATGAAATGAGAAAAATGATATTGTAAGAGCCCTTAGAAAAAGGTTTCTCACAAAGACTATATGTTAATTATGGAGAAGTTTACTTTTTAGTGGTAGATGCAATTATATTCTGATAAGGTTATTTGCACCTAAAATGCTAAACATACATATAATGGATGTTGTTATTTGCATCTCATAATTCACTTAAGAATTATATCTACATAAAAATCCCTGAAGGATTAAAGATATCAATAACATCTAATGAATTGGATTTACATGTGTTAATAATTTATGTTCTTTTGCTCATCATATTAAACTGTCTTATTGGGCATTATCCTTTGTTTGGATGATGAGAGAAAACGAAGAGAAAGAAAATGGGAATAAAGAAAATGGCGAAAGAGAAAATGAATAGAAAAGTGTATTTTCTCCAATGTGTTTCGATCAAGAGAAAATGTAGAGAAAATGGATAGAAAGAAAATGAGAGTTGTATAAAAAAGTAAGAGAAAAAATTATAATTATATAAAATGACATATATGTCCTTGTTGAAATTATGTATAAACATGTGTTATTTTTATTTAATATTTAAACATTTTTAATAAATTATATAAATAAATAATTTCTTAATAAATATTATTTACACAAATAAAAAATAATAAATACTAATTAAAATTTTAATTCATTATCATTTAAATTATAAAATTTGATTTTGAACTTATTCTTTAATAAAAATAGTTGTGAATAATTATTACAATTATATAATAATTTTTAATATAGAAATATAATTTAAAACATTTTTACATATAAAACTACTTAAGTTTTAATTTTTAATATAAATTTTCTTTATTTTTCTAAAAATCTGCCCATTCTTGATAATTTCTCAATTCTTTCACTCCTTCTTCCCCCTTTCCATGTGGTGTCCCCACCCCAAAAGCCTCCCCATCATGACCCTAATCCTATCCCCCTGTTATTTCATCCCCAATGCCCCTCGACCACCCCACCATTCTTTTTTTCTTTTTTTTTTTCAAACTCATCCATCCATCCATCCATCCATCCATCCATCACATGCCAGGTCGTTCAACCTTCAAAGCCCACCACCTTTGCCTTTACCAATGACAATCATGATCTTCTACAGTGCTTTGGAAATTGTAGCAGTATAAGTGGTAACTCTGCTAGTTTGTCGATAGTAGCACCATGTTTTGGTGGAGTGGCTATCGTCGTTCCTGATGAGGAGAAGATTGGGTAGAGTTGTAATTTCACAACTTCAACCTTTCTTCTCACAATTTTCTTCACATCTAAGCGAAGAAAATTTTCATATGGACACCACCCTCATTTTTTATTTCTCTTCCCTTTTCTCTTGTTATCCAAATGAGAGACAATGTGAAAATCAACCCCTTTTCTCCTCCCTTGTTTTCTTTCCTCTTGTTTTCTCTCCAACCAAACAGAGGGTTAATGTTGGTTTATATGCATTATGTTATTTCAAACAATTGTGGATACATTTATTTCAATCATTTAATAAGATCCTATTTGCCCATGTTATTTTACAAAGAAATTTGTAATTGGATTTGTTATAATTGTTGTGTACATTGATGAATCAAATATTATTAGAATAGCCTGAAGAAAATTATAGAAGATCTAAAGAAATATCTAGAAAATAATTTTTTTTGTAAGACAAAGTTTTGTCTTAACTTGTAGATCGAACATTTAGTAATTGAATTTTTTTTGTCATTAACCCCATTATATAGAAAATATTGTAAAGTGACTTTATATGGTTAAATCACATCTATTGAGTACATCAACTGTTGTTAGGTCGCTAAATATAACAAAAGAATCCTTTTTTATATGAAGAAGATAACAAAAAGGCCTTTGGCCTTGAAGTACCATAAATTAGTGCTATAAAAGCACCTATACATATTGTTAATTATACATAACGTTGGCCTAATATAATATTTTCTTGTAATTTTATTAGCAAGAAATATTTCCTTTCTAACCAGAAGTTATTGGAATGAAAATGAATATATACTTTGATATCTCCGGAGAATGATTGATATGTAGTTATTTTATACGAATATATATCACAACTTAATTGGCTATGTAGATGAATGACATTTATTTGATCCACATATAGCAAGGTATCAAACAGGTTATTTTTTACATGTGAAAATACAACTAGATTATGTCGATCTACAAACCAAACTACAATCACTAGCTATTTCTTCAAATCATACAGAGATAATCATAATTCATGAAGCAAATTTTGAATGTTCATGGTTAAAAGCAATGATTTCATATGTTTGAGATTATTGTGGATTGTCTTTTGAGGATGAAACTCTAAAAGTTTTATATGAAGACAGTACTTACATAATTCAACTAAAAAGATGGTATATTAAAGTAGACAATCTTCCTTGCACGTGATCTTCAAAAGAAAATAGAAATTGTTGTTCAACAAATTTGTTCAAGTAAAGCTTCCAATAAAAGGAGAATGTATCAATTCAGAGACCTCAAATGATACAATCAAGATCAGGAGAATATTATATTCTTTTTTTCTTGATCAAGGTTTTGTATCATAGGATTTTATCTGATAAGGTTTTTAATGAAATAGTTCCCATAAAATGAATATTGTACTATTTTTCTTTCACTAAGATTTTTTCTTACTAGATTTTTTCTTAGTAAGATTTTAACGAAGTATATCCTTAATGAACATCTAAGATGGAGTACTATGAAATGTGGATGTTCAACTATTATCTTATCATGATTTAAATTTAAACTTATCACTTGGATTAAGATTATATTATAATGTGGATTGTATATGATAAAGATAAAGATTAATTTTAGTTTAAAATACCTCAACCTTATGTTATAAATACTTCATTGAGTGTCTATTGTTACTCACTCGTTTGATATTAATCAATTACCTCTTTACTCTCTCTAGTTTTTCTCTAGTTTTTTTTTTTTGTCTCTTAAGCTCTTTACAATTATTTTATAACATAAATATCTTTTGTTATCTTTTTTCTTCAAATTTTTTTTAAAAGAATTTTGACAAAGTGAATTAATATGTTTATTAATTTTTAGATAGGTGGGCTTTGGGCCTAGGAATCTAGAAGGGTTGATAACTCGTGACCCTATCTGTGACCATCTTCCCTACCTTTCTTCTGTGGCAAAAACAGGTCTGTCAAAAATAAAAAAAACCAGAATGCCATAGCTCACTGTTGAAGTTGGAATCCTTGATCCTTCTGCTCTTGGCAGACTGCCTGTGCCTAATTCTCACAACCAAGCAATCTCTCCATCCTGAAGCACCCATCCATCACATCACATTCTAAGGAAAATTATATCAGTTTAAGAATATGCCTGTGAGAGTATTGGAGAACACCACACCTTCTCAGGTTTCAGGTACCTAGCTTTTCTGCCCCATTTATCATTTCTCATCTCATACTTGAATTATAAAAAAAAAATTGCTAGCTTTTTGTGTTTTTCTCTGTTATTTGGTCAGTGGGCATGTTCTGAATTTGCGTTGTTTTAACTCTTTATATTTGATATTTTTGAAGATTGTTAATGTTATCCACCCTTAATGTTTTTCAGTTTTCGTTTGATTGTTTGTGTTAGGTGCAAATTCAGGGCAGAGTTCATTCCAATCTTGTAGTCTTCTAGGCGTTGGGCAGGTACTTTTCCATGCTTTTATTTCCCATATTTATTCTGCTAGACTTTGTCTGGATCTTAGAGAAAAATGGGGATTATGGATTGGAAAACAAAGAAATAGCTGCTTAGGAAATTGTGTTCTTTGTTTAAGGTTTTTTGCATTTCCAGTGTCCAATTCATGGAAGATAGAGAATCTAATACTTCTTTAAGATGCCCTTAAAAAATGTATGCTTTTGCATTAAATTTTGGTGCAGATAATCAAAGTGATCTTTAGTTTCAAATTGGCAACTAGGACTAGCCTCTGATGATGGGAATATATATGGGTACCTATGGCTGACAGTCATTGGTATCGGATCTAAATGGAAGCAGTAGATGTTTATACATGTTATGATTGGCACCTATTGTAAGGATAATGTGTTGTCAGCTATTAGTTAGTTGGAAAGAAAATTACCAAAGCTGCTACCACACTGTGGAATGAGTTTTATAGTTCTTTATTTGAACATATACATTCATTTCAAGAAATTGAGCCCCTGCTAGGTACAGTGAGAAAAGGAAGTGATAGAGTGGATTGGAGTGAAATGACCTTAATTCTTTATAAAATGTCCATTTTCACTTCATCTTCCTATCTTTATCTTTACCAAGTATAGTTGACATTTAGTGAGCAGGAAATTTCTTCTGTTGCCTCCCTTCTGACCTTTTAAAGGCATGAGGGATAGAATATGTGATATGAGATGTTTTTTGTGTAATCAATTTCTTAGCAAGAATGGCATTTACAGGGATTACAGTTGCATGCTGCTTAATAGCAATGGCTTAAGCACACATCTTTCAAGCTTCAAAATTAGCTAATTATCGAGGTTATGCTATGCCTTGCATTTGCGATACATCAACAACCAAGCTGTATGCCACTAGGTGTGGTTGGCTAATTGTTGATGAATATTATAAAAGATTTGCGAAGGTTTTACATTGGTTGCTGATTGTCTAATACAACCCATCTCTTTGATCAAGGCTTAGGATTGGCTATGTAAAGTTTGGCTAAAAAAGTACAACATAGGCAGAGTTATGTCTTGCATTAGTGATGTACTTTCATATAAGTTTCGTAATTCCAAATGCCATGAAGATCAATGATCTTGATGCATAAGGGGAAAATATGCATATAATATGGATGCATTGTTATAAGGGTAAATTTGTGATATGTGATTTGTGATAGAAAAGTGTTTCTCAAGTTTAAGGGTAAATATTACTGCACAGTTATAAGGCCCGCGATGTTGTATGGTATTGAATGTTGAGCGGTAAAAAGCCAGCAAGAGCATAAGATCAGTGTCGCGGAGATGAAGATGTTGCGTTGGATGTGTGGTCATACAAGACAAGATAAGATTAGGAATGAATGCATTAGAGAGAAAGCAGGGGTAGCACCTATTGTGAAAAAGATGATAGAATCTCGCCTTAGGTAGTTTGGACATGTAAGGAGAAGACTCTTAGAAGCCCCGGTAAAAAGAGTAGATCAGGTGGAGGATAGTCTAATAACTAGAGGTAGAGGGAGACCAAGAAAGACTATAGGTGAAACAATTAAAAAAGATTTAGATTTGAATGACATTTCTGAAGACTTGATTTATGATAGGGCATAATGGTGTCATTTGATCCATGTAGCTGACCTCACCTAGTGGGAAAAGGCTTGGTTGTTGTTGTTGTAATATGGATGCATCTACAAACTTAACTTGTTCTATTGGTTATTTATTGATTCATCTTGTTTACATTAGTCTGTTAACAGCTATGTTCAACCACACTGATTAAATCAATGAAATCATAATCTAGAAGTATTGCTAAAGTTTTGGTTCTCTTATCTATTTGTTCTTGAGAACTTGGGATTGGAAGATGGGAGAGAAGCTGCTAGTATCCAGTCTTATTAATTGATAGTGTCCAGAAATAGTGTCCCAGAGAAAACAACTTCAACTTGTAAACCATTGAATTAGATTTCACATCTTTCATCCTTCAGTCAGTATATCTTATGAGTTCAAAGTTCATATTACAGGCCTTCTCTGGCACCCAGAATGTTTCTAGCCTACAAAAGGATGAAGCATGGAGAGTAAATGTCCGTATACAAGGATGTGACCTTGAGCATGGGTATCTATGTGGCACCATGGAAGCTCTTAATGTTCCTATGGCAGACACGCCGGTAAGCAATTTCTTTTTTGTTTCTCTTTCTTAAAAATGAAAACAGAAAAGTAACCAGTTTTCTCCTTTAGAAAATATGCATGTTTATGATTTGTCCTAGTTTAATTTGAACTATTAGTTGTGTTAATTACCGTTTGTCACAAATTGGAATCTGTAGATTTAGGACAGCATTGATCTGTAATAATTTTTTCTTTACCAGGATAACCTATCTGTTTTATATTTATCTAACAAACTTTTCACAGAGATGCATTTGTGATGTTTGTTCAACTTCCATTTGGTGACAGACAGTGGTTTATGTTTAAGTACTATAATTGCTAACTGGCCTTTTGAATTTTTAGATTGTTGTTAACCTACTGTTGGCTAGAACTTATCATAGCTATTTTACACAGTAATTATCTTATTAATTATTAATTTGATTAGTTACTGTAGCATTCACAGTTAATAATCACTCCTCATTTTAAATTGCAGCAGTAACCAATATGATCCTGCCAGAAATTAGTTTCTATGCTCTTATTCCTTATGTGGATATAGCATATTTGGTTTCATTACAGGGTATAAAATGTTCAGTAAGATTTACCTTTGATGCAATTATCAATTGAGACTACTGTATCCTTATACTTTCCCTGCTTCAAGATTTTCTTTAATGGTGTTGTCTTGTAGAATAAGTAGTCAAGTATATTCTTGGACATAAATCAACAAAGTTTTCTGAGAGTTTTTGCCTTATGCCCTCGTTGTATATTCTTGGAGGTTTTCAGAAAGAAAGAAAAATCACTATGGCATTCACTTTGTCTTCAATGATTTATATCAGGTAGTAACATTCTGGGAAGGGGAGATTGTTGATACCAAGAATTATACTTTCTTCACTGGCAAATGGGAAGCAACGTATGTTGTTATGCAATATCTCTTAAATTTGGCATGGGGATTAATTTGAATAATACTGATGATGCCCCACATATTAGTGTGGATAGTATTAAATTGCCTTGTGAGACTACAGGCAGATGTCCTCTTTGTGTTTTGATTAACTTTTGTTTGTTTCCTTTTCCTTCTTTTCTTTTTTTTCAGACCAGAGGATGATATAAGGCACTGGACTAAGTTTCCATCTTTTTCCCCTCTCTTGGTAATGACCTAGACTTTGCTGTCATGTCTAAGATACATCATATGTACTGTTTCTAATGAACTTTAGCCTTTCAGGGCCAAGTGGAGGTTGATGGTGGCAAGTCTTTGGACCTAAGCAACTATCCTTACATATTCATGGTAAATTGATTTTCACTATATAGAAAATGAAAATGTTGGAGGAATTTGTTCTATCTGAAATGAAACTTTGACAATTGCATTAAATTCTTTGTTGCAGCGATGGAAGGAGCAGTACTTTGTGAATGTTGGAACTGACTGTGGGTTAACTATAGCTGGCTTTTACTATGTTTGTTTCTCTTGCAGCGATGGCTCTATCAGTGGGTTCTATTATGATCCCAATAGCAGGTGCTCTTCTCTTCCTTTTACTGTTGTTTTATTCTGGTCCGAGTTCTTCAGCCTGCACTTCAGTATTCTTATTAGTCAATTCTGTTCATCATTTTTATCTTAAGCATGTGCTTATCAGATCATTCTGATTTTTTTATGACCATTCATTCTTTTACATCTTTGAAAGTTTTTGACATAAAACTCATGGACCCTATGCAGCCCTTTTCAGAAGCTTGAGTTGAAATCCACCAATGATGGAAGATCGGGTTTCAGTTTTTCATCATATGAGTTGCAATAGATTGTGAGACGTATAACATGTCAAAATCCATCATCTAATTGAACGTCATTGAAGTGTGTTAACAGTCAATCAAGAACCTGGGAGGTTATGCAATAGATCTAGACAGTCAGTGTTGTATGAGTGGGAAATGTGGAAAATTCAAGTGTGGTGTTGTTAGAATCAATCATGTCAAAGCAGGGAGTATAAGATAATTATATATTATTAGCCCCCAATTTATGTTGTTATGACTTACCAGTGACTTCAGGATTGATTTATGACCTATTGTTGTTTTGAGTTTCAACCGTTTTAAATATGTGCATCTTGTAAACAGCGGCATATTATGGCCAACAATTAGCCTAATAATTTTCACATAAAGTTGTGATGATTGATGATGAGTATTAGTGTTGTCTGATTACACTGCCACCAGTCAGCAATTAGTAACCCATTAGTTGATGAACTACTTTTTGGGATATCTAAAAAGCAATTATGTCAATCAATGGCACTGTGGCAACTTCAGGGTGAGTAAAAAAAATGGCATCTGTTTTTGTTTTTGTTTTTTGTTTTTGTTTTGCTGTTGGGTTAATGAAACATTTGCGTATGATTTGTTTGAACTAGTTTTCTCTCTTTCTCTTCGATTTGAAAGGTTTTCTAACCAAAATGTCTTTAGTGGCAAAATTATTTATAATTGTTACACTTTTCAAATTATATATTAAATTGTTACACTTTTGATTACACTGGCCTATCTCATTTTTTTTCGAGTTACATGTGGATAGTGTTAAATAACTTGGTGTTTTTCACTGATAACACCTAAGACTTCAGCGTTAGACAAAAAATAATGCCGCACCGCGTAGTGTTAGACAAGCTGGAAATGTCAGGCCACAAAGTATCATTCACGTAAAAATGTTTCATCCATTGACGTTTTTTGCGTAAATATGCCACCCAAGCCAGCGTTACTAGTAATTCCTCACTATATAAAGACATCTCTCCTTCTCTCGCCAAAATTCTTATTTTTCAGAATTTGAACTTTTTTCACCCAAAGTTCTTATATGGGTATCTTGGTTACATAATACTGTATACATATGCTGCTACTTCAATATTTTTTTAGGTTGATAAATACTCCATATATGCTATGCTAATTTTGCCACAAGTACGGTCAACATCTTGGTTTTAGAGTTTGGTCATTTTTAATAGGTTGCTCTCACCATTTCCTTCAAAATCTTGAAAATAAGAAATAGAATAGTAGTAAAGTATTTTTGTAATTATTAATTAAAACATATCAACTGAAAATAAAACAAAAACAAGTAAAACACCTTTAGCATATTATTAATTATTAACAAGCTGTCTAATGATACAAAATTATCTCAAGTAAATCATTTTTTACAAATGGTCATATGCTGATTTCTTTTCTAAGATTAATATTTAGGTATTGAGATTAAAACTATGGTAAGTGCCCGTGCAATGCACAAGCAAGTAACAAGTAATCACACACTATCTAATTCATTTTATCCATAGTGCTTACCATTTTATTCTCTTCATTTTCATTGTTGTAGAGTGATACATATTTCCTCAGCTGTCTTTGGGCCAATGATGACAACATTCGTAAGGCACTGCATATTTGAAAGGTTTGATATTGGTTTAGGTCGTAGCAGCCATACATACAACGTTATTTCAAAGTAATTATGAGTATGAGATCTTTAGCAGCTTTGAATATCATTAAATCTTAACTTTGAATATTTAGTATTTTTTTCTATAACCAGTGCTCCTGTAAAGCTATAAGTAGATAACAAACAAAACATATCAAGAGGAGAAACATAAATCAGACATGTCCAAATCTGGAATGGTATAGATCATAGTTGAAATCAAAAGGATTTTGCAGACTAAATCAGAGAATTGCAATAGAATAAGACATGGACACAGATCATACTAAATTTAAAAAATAATAAGATATAAACACGATATATATATATATATATATATATATATATATATATATATTTTAATATCAAAGTAAATAAAAAAACTTGAATATATATATATAATATGTGGATTAAATTTAATTGTAAAATTTAGAAAAAAATTCATAATTCATTAATATCATTTTTATAAATTTGAAGATTTTATAATATCTTAATATATTTTATATGAGTCAATATTTGCAAGTTGTTACCTAGTAAGGTCCTCTTAAAAAATATGGAGCATAATTTCTATTGATAGTTTCTAAAAATTTTCTTAAACTAACTTCTCTTAATAGAACTAACCATGTATAAGTACATGTGCATTCAAAAAAATTAACAAGAGGGAATATCTAAAGATTAACTTCATTTTACTCCATGTAAGTCGTGAACGGAAAAACGATATACATCATATTAAGGAATTGGTTTTCCTGAGTGTGCGTGTCTGGATGATGATAACTCCATGTAATTGAGCTTGTGGGTTATGAGCTTACATGGAAACTATTTTTTTTTAAATATTAATGGGCTGTGTTCAGATCGTGTCCAAGATGTGTCCAAGTGTATCCAAGTTGTGTCCGAGTGAGAAAAAATAATTTTTAAAATTGAACACATTCTAACACGCAAGACATATATGTCATACACATGTTTCCGTGTATCCGACGCGCGGACACATTCCAAACGGCGTGTCTGTGTTTCATTGTGCGTAACTAATGGCTAGAAAATTTTCTTTTCTTGCTTTATGGATTTTTCTAATGAGTTCATGTTTTTCATGGATTAAGAATGAGACTTGGAGAGTAATAAAAACAAATAATCAAATTATGTAGAATTACAACTATTGTGCTGGATTATGCATATCTCTTCATATCTTCCTTTTTATGGGTTGATCATTGTGCTGGGTTATGCAGTAACTAAACATTCTACTCACAAGTACTCGTACAATCTTTACCCCTGCGCCCCACCCCCACCCTCCTCAAAAAAAAAAAAAAAAAGAAAACTCCCGTATTGTTGCTCGCTTATCCTTGTTTGCTACAAATTGCCATTATCCCCATTTTGTGCAAGACTCGGGACCAACAATATTAGCAAAACACAACCGAAACAAAGCATGCTTTGATGGGTCTCAATATGACCCGTTCTCTTGTTTATAAGTTCCCATTGTAACTGAAGTGAGCTCTTGATGATTGCATGAAATGGGATGAGATATTGATATTATATTACTTTGTGACAGATGCATCCAAAGCGGGGATCACAAAGTACAGGTTATGCAAATGAAGGTTTATTTCGTCAGGTTAGGCACGTGCAATTGTTGTTAGAAGCATTTCAACTAAGAAGCTGCAAGATTAGCCCATATATGCTAAGGTTCCACCGGCAGTCAGGTTAAATCTTTTGGTAGGTATCCAAGCATAATTGTTGCACTTAAAATTTTTCTGTCAAACTGAGTCAAATAATCTAAGGTGTCATACCATTTATATTAGAAACCTATAACAGTAATTGAAAATTTTATAAGAAAGAAGGGGAAAAAATGATTTATTGGTATTATTGGACCTTTTTAAAGTTACACAGCTAGGTTTTGAGCCAAATATTTGAACTTCAACATTAATCCAACGTGACTGACAATTACAAACACGTACTGGTAATTTGGAGAAAAGAAACATTCTAACCAGTTGGGTAGTAAATATAAATGTGAATTACATACCACAGCCCAAAACAAAACATTGTAAACATCACACTTGGGCAAACCACCAATGTCGTTCACAAGAACAGTTCCAAGGCCCCAAACACCATCTTCTTGAAGCTGCAAGGATGCTTCTGACAACACCACAATCACCAGATTACTTGTGTACAAGAAAGCTTTGCTGTCAAACATTACAGCAAACAAGAAGCAGCATCGTCTCCTTGTACCAGTGCTTCCAGAATTCAATGATACTGATTTTGAAATGACCTTCAAACATAGGTTGGCCAAAAGACAATTTCCAGCAGAAGTTCCGAAAACAGTTGATGGCTGCTTTTTCTGCCCACAAAACCAAACACGCCCAGAATATAACACTAACAAAAGGGTAGCAGTGACCGGAAATAGCATTTGTTTGGTGCAGGCTAATGTTTCATTATGCCAAGCCCACTGCTTCAACCAGTCTAAGGTGGACACACCCTTTAGCAGTTCAGGAACAGAAAGTGCATGATACTACAGCAATCCTCATGATGTTAGAAGAAAAACACCCTCTGTCAAATAATGAAGCTAGAGAACAATCTTAAGTTTCTAGCTAGCTTTCACAGGTCGACACTCAGCTCACCTGAGAAAATGACAGACAAGAAACAACACACGTAGTTGCTGATATAAATTTATTGAAGTATCCACCTTAGGAGATGGAAGGATGGAGAATGTACGCATCATTTGTTGCTCTTTGATCTTCAAGACGAGCAGAATTCCTTTTCAAGAATCTGTTCCACCTCCAAGGGAATGGTAGACTTAGAATCCTAAATAGAAAACAACAAAAAGAAAAGTAAACTTACGTATGCAGAACCACATCAACAAGAAACCATGCATGAATATAGTTAACATCATAACTAGCACCAGTTATAACTGTTACCAATTCACAAGCCTGTTCTAATATAAGCATATACTTTTAGTATGAAAAATTAAAATCCAAACCTTTTAAAAAGCCATTAGTTTTCATCTCTATTTGTTCAGTTCTATTTTTAAGTGAGATGGCGATAAAAAAGAATTCCCAAAACCATTACCAACAATATAACCAATAGCCTTTTGAATAGTTTACACACATTGAGTAGCACCCACCTTAGCTAACAATTCAGCCTATTTTCAAACATCTAACACAACTGTAATGGTGCAACCAAAATAACTGGGTTAACATTTCACTTGCAATATAAAAAATACAGAAAGATATAGGGAAAAGAAAATGAAAATGTTTGTTTTCACTTTCTATAATTTAAGTAAAAACGAGTAAAGTCTTAGAGTAAGGAACACTGAATGATCATGTAAGTTTTGGCTTTGTCTGCTACAGGGACAGATCTAATGGGAGACGGGCGGGAGCCTTAGTCCCCCTACTGATCTAAGATTTAATTAATAGTATATGAAATTTTTTGTTTAACTCATAGTTAATTTTCTTAAATTTTTATTTTGGCCCCTACAATTTTATACAAACCAAAAACTAGATAAACAACTTCATGATATACAAAAAAAAAAAAATGCCGTGTAGAATCATTCGATTGTATGTAAATCCATGTAGAAAAGTAACAATGTAATCCTTCATTGTAAGTAAATAGTTTGATATTATTAAAATTTAGACATTCTATTAAAGAAAATAAAATTATTTTAAATGATCATTTATTTAATATTTATTTTGGCCCTTGCTATACTTGTTTCCTGGATCTGCCCCTAGTCTACCATACGATGAAATTGATAAAAATATAGATTAAGATAATAAACATGTTAGAAATTAAAATTTTGGATAACATCTGAAGACTGCCGTATAATCAATGACTAAGAAGTAAGAACATTGTAAGTGTTAATAAACTTATTAAGAGTATTGTCATGTTAATTAAACAATGGAAGCACAATAAGGTCAAGTAAATTTTATATATATATATATACATACACACACACATAAAAAAGAGAGAGAGAGGGGAGCACATATGCAAATTGAAACTAATTTATATCACCTTTTCTCCTCCCTTTAGTAGGCCTCTACAGATCATTTCATGAAGAAGCTTTTCTGCCAGTTTATTCTTATTTCTATCTAGAAGAGCTCCAATAATTGTTTCATAACTTAAAGCATTAGGAAGGAAATCATTGCCTTCCATTTTTGAAAGTAAGTCCACCGCTTCATCAAACAAGCCCTCTATACAGAACCCATTGATCATAATGTTATAAGTCCAAACATCTAGACAATAGCCTTTGATCAAAAGATGCTGAAAAAACTCTTCTGCAGTCTCTAATCTTCCATTTTTGCACAAACCATTCAGAAGAATATTGCACGTGCACACATCAGGACTGATTCCTTTGTCAACAATTTGCCGAAATAATGCAATTGCCTCATCAAGATGTTGGGTTTTGCATAAAGCATCTAACAAGATATTGTAAGTGACTAAATTAGGGGGTTGACCATTATCATGCATCTCATCAAGAAGACTCTGCACACATGATATTCTCCCTGATTTGCACAAGCCATCAATAAGAGAACTGTAAGTTATAGTATTAGGATTTAAATTTTTATGACACATTTCGTTAAAGAGAATCATGGCTTGATCCACCCTCTTATTCTTGCAATATCCATTAATCATAATGGTATAACTCTGAACATTAGGTGTCAAACCCATTTTGATCATATCATCAAATAACTTTGCTGCCTCATTCACTTTATTGATTAAAAAGTATCCATCCACTAAAGCACTATAAGTGACCACATTAGGCTTATGACCTTTTTCCAACATCATATCAAACACATTTTGGGCTTCTGAGATTCTTCCTTCTTTACATAATGCATTGATCAATATGTTAAGGGTATATAGGTTTGGGTTGATGTTGTTTCGAACCATTTCATTTACCAATCGAGCAGCTTCTTTTAATTGACCAACACAGCAGCAACCGTGAATTAAGGAATTGTAAGTGACAACGTCAGGAGAAATTCCTTGGGTAATCATCTTAGAAAACAAACTTTCCGCATCAGTTACAAGCCCATCTTTACATAACCCATCAATGACAGCACTGTACATCACTAAATTAGGCTTAACTGGTTGTTTCTCGAGCTTTTGCAGTAACTCAATGGCAGCTTTTGTTTGTCCTATTTTACATAACCCATTGATTAAGGTGCCATAACTGACCTCATTAAGCTGAAATCCTAGTGCTCTTACGCTGTCATGAAATTCCAAAGCTTTCCTAACCTCACCTTTTAGACATAGCCCTTTCATTAGGGTTGTCAAAGTTATAACATTCAATTGATAACCCATCTTGATAATCTTGCCCAATACAGAAAAAGCAGAACCCATATCACCCAAGTGACAGTAAGAATTGATCAAGATGTTTAAAGTAACCATCCATGGTGTGATTCCCCTAAACTCCATCTGAGCAACAAGTGAAATAGCAGTGGGGTAGTGTTTCATCTTCACAATAGATCCTAAAATCTTGTTGATTTCAAATGCAGATGGCGGATGACGCTTATTGATAATGCTCATGAATGAAGACACAACATCGTCAATGTTATGAAAGCCAGAAACATTCTTAGCGTTTGATGATTGAAAATGAGTATATAGTCTTATAGGGAGAGCGTGAGACGAATAAAAGTGGATGGTAGCAACGACATACCTAATATTTGTCTTCAACATGAACTTCGTCTTCAGCGGTATTGTTGGATGAAATTAGCACTAGCCAGATGCTTCTATCTGCTAGGCACACGGTAGATAAAGAGTTTTCTTTTCTTTCGGTAGAAAAGTGGTAGGAAAACAGTTTCATCTTTTCTTTCGGTAGAAAAAACTTGTTTTTCATCAGCAGTGAATTAATGGCGCGGTATTTCCGGCGATGACCTACCGGCGAAAAAAAAACCAAATGCGAAAAAAAGTAAAGCTGAAACAAAAAAACTTCATGTGTAAACAAAAAATTGAACCCCAAACATTGGCCGGCATAGAGAGAGTGGGTACCCCATTAATAAACGATGGTGTGAGATATTTGTGAACTCATTAAATATTATTTTTTATTTTAATAAATTATTTGTATTATATATATATATATATTTTCATTTTGTAAAAGAGATAAAAGTTATTTTTTTATTGAATGAACTAATAAAGATAAAAATTGTTAAAAATGATATATATCAATTTTATAATAATAATAGTATTTTAAATAAATTGATTATTATAAAATGTAATTAAATTTGACATATTATTTGTGATATTTTTAAAATTTTGTAAAATTTTTAAATTATTAAAAGATATTGTTGTATATGATTTTAAAATTTATTTAATTTATATTATCTTTTTGTTTTTTAATGTTTTCTTTAAAATTATTAAATACTCATAAATACTTATAGACATTTTTTTGTAAAGATTATAAATAGGTACCTATTAGGGAGTTCGCATTCTTAATTACACCAATGTTCTTTACCATATAAATTACTTAACAAATTGTAACAAAAAAATATATATACTCAACATATATCTTAATTTTAATTTCTTGAGTAAAGATAATTTATTTGTGTAATCATATGATAATCTTTTAAAATTTAGGAAAGTCTCATAGATGACCTTGAAATTTTCATATTGTCTTAAAGATTCAGAATAATTTCTTTTATACTTGAAAAATGCTTGCAACTTTATTTGCCATATTATTATCTACATTAACTGAGGTATTATTGTGAAAAGTTTTTAATTTTTTTTCATAAAATATAATAAATAATGTAATTACTAATTCTAAAAATTAATTTGTTCTCATCCTTAAAATTTCTTGATAAGAAAATCTAAATATATGCTTAATATATAAAAAAACATTTACAAATCAAAATGACAAATTATTGTATATATATTACGATGTAAAAATTTAAATCTAGTGCTTGGTATCTTTCCAATTAAGTTATGATTTGCAAGGTAGTTTATTTTAGGTTAAATTAATTTACAGGTATCAATACTTTTAAGAGATTTAATATAATTTCTTATAATTTAAAAATTATAAATTGGTGTTTATAGTAAAAAAAAAAAATCAATGTAGTCCTTAAATCCAGTCAATTGAATAAGTTTTTTTTTTTTAAATTATAGGGTTCTATTTATAATTTTAAAATTATAAGAACTTATTTAAATTTTTTTAAAAAAATTCAAGAACATACAAATCAATTCAATCTTTATTTATTCTTTTTTAATTAAAGTGAATTAACAAGTAAGCACATGTGTAGTTAGTAAAAAATTTGGAAATAATTTAAATTCTTTTATTCAAATTAAAATAAAATAAAATACAAAATATTTTGTTTGGATTATATACAAAGAATATGGGAAAAAAAAACTACATATATACCTTTACCTTTAAATCTTGATATTGGATAGGGATGACAATGGGGTGGTAGGCGGGGAAGGGACGAGGGTAGTGCTTCCCCTGCTCCGTCCCCGTTATGAGTAGCCATTTGTGATACGTAATGCGGGTAGGTGAGGATATATATGGATATTCGCGGGTAGTTAATAATTTAAAATAAAATATTAAAAATTACAAAAAAAAATATAAATAAAATAAATTTTAACACCATATACTATAACTCGTTTAACAATATAAGATCCTTACAAAATTAAAATAATATTATAAATAACAAATTAAGTTCAATTATATTTTGTAATAATCATTTTAAATAACTATTACATAAATAGTATATATTTTTTAACAAGTTTTATCATTATGGGCTCATTCAATAAAAAAATTAATTTAAAATAATAAAAAATATATATATTTTCATCTCATCTCAAAGTAAAAAAAAAAAAAAGAATCATAATATATGATATATATTAAATAAAAAATATCTTAACGGGTTTCATATGTACTCGCATGACCGATGCTATAATCCCTGCCCTCGCCCTCATTTATTAAACGGGTACCCATACTCCGCCCCATCACGGGTAATCTTCGTGGATCTTCACGGGTACGAGTAATTTTGTCATCCCTAATATTAGAGCAAAGATCCTATTAGTTGGTGTTAGATCTTGTTCTTAATAGACCTCAATTTTTATAGGATAAGAGTCCTTAAAATGACTAAATTAGTGTAGATACTCTTAATTTTATAGAGTACATTAAAGTCTCAACTCACTAAATAATTTAAGGATAAATATATATTTATTTACTCACTTTAAAGACAATCTTACTTTGTATTTCGAATCAAGTTTTGTACATACTTGAGAGCATTTAATATGCTTTTTTTATTTGTTTTTAGTGAAAGCCCCATATCAATTTAGAAGCAAGAAAAATATGACCCTAGAATCTCATTTGGGTCTATATTTCTCCTTAAGTGTAACACATTGCTTTGATTACCTTGAAATTTTATCCTTACAGGAGCTCTAATTGTGCACTTAAAAGATGTCTTAAAGGCATTGACTATGACTCTAATCTCTAGAGGACCTGCAACTTGAACACATTAATCTATATCTTGTATGCTTCCTAATTTTAAACCCTGCCACAAACTAATTTCTGAGTTCATATTTTGCAATGATAATAACACTAAAGTGAACTCTTTGTAATTCAATGAAAAGGGAAGAGAATTTAATATTACATTATTTTGTCACAAATGCATTAACCTTTTAGGACAAAGCTAGGTTCATGAGATTGGGAGCCTAAAATTCTTCTTCCTAGAGTTTTCTCTCTTCTCTTTAGGTTTTCATTTTGTTCTCTTCTTTTTCTAAGTTCTTCCCTGCCATTCATGGAGGGGTAGAGCCTTTAATCAGCCTAAGGGATTGACATTGTTGATGCTTAATCTTGAGATTTTGTTTTAATTATTTTACATTTAATTATTAATCAAGTTTTTCTCCTTCATCTTTGCTTAATTCTGATTGAGTTGCTTAATTTGATTAGTATATTCATATGATAATTACATAATTACCATGTGTTAAAGATGAATTGTAGAGACTAAACAAGGCATTAAAGGTGTTTGATGAAATGTTTGACTTGGTTGGATCTTGGTTTTTAAGTTAATTTTTGGATGAATGCTTAATTTATCTAACTTAATTAATTGAATTCTAGATGCGTATCTAGTAGAAGATCAATGGATCATTTTGAGGCATCTTGATATAATCTAAAACGAAGGATTCAGTTGATAATTGAATTGACCTATAGTAATTAAGGATAGATTAAAATCAAGATTGGTTAATTCTCTTGGATTGGTTATTTCTTAATTATGTTTTCTCTTCTTTAATTACTTTATCTTTCTATTATTTGATCTTACAAACCCCTTTCCCCCTTGTTTACTAACATCTTAATTTGATTTTGTGATTATAATTGGAGTGATCTATGGGTTCGACCCAGTGTTACCTTATATTACAAGTTTTTTGGTAAACTAGTTATAAATTGATTTAAATTTGGTAGCTTCGGCAGTTATCAGATATATTTACCAAACCTTTGGCAAAAGAAACATTCTTTACATTAGAAGAGAATTAGGCATAATTGATTAATCATGCATTTAATTTAATTGAATGCTCTTGCTACATAATTTTTTGCATAATCTTGCATAATTGAATCTAATACTGACTTAAGCGTCAAAGGCTCACCTAAGTTTGTTTTGCAGGTGCCCCCATCATGACTAAGTCCTCCAATTACTCAAGAAAACAATTGCATATTGCTATAGTCTGGTTTTTGGAAGTATGGAGTAAATCACTTGGAATGGGTTGATTTTTTTATAAAGATGGTGAAATTGCAAGAAAAGTGGTTTTTGGACCAAAACTAGAAGGAAATTTGGTTTGCAAAGTTTTTGGAAATGGTTTGATGAATTTGGGAATTGGCCTTCTGCTATTTGAAGCAAGAAAACTGAGTTTGGAAGGCTAGTAATCGATTACTAGAGTTTGGTAATTGATTACCAAGGCTCTGCCAAGCGTAGAATTGCAAGTTAGAATGGTGGTAATCGATTACCAAGTTTCCAGAACAATGGTAATCGATTACCACCTCATGGTAATCTATTACCACAGGGTGATAAGGGGTCCAGGCACGAGAAGGAAGTCGTTTTTCATGCAACTTTCACAGTTTCTCTCTCTTGCTCGCGACACCCTCCTGTCCAAAACTCTTAATTTCTCTCATTTCTCTTCACCAAATCCCAACTTTCCACCACCAAATCCTCTAAAAACACTTTCTTTACAAAACCCCGACCAATTACACATCAAAAACACCCAAAATCACCCACAAATTCACTCAAACCATGCGTCCCCTTTTCTCTCTAGAACCCACACCCTAACTCTCAAATTTCTCTCAAATCTCCATCTTTTTCTACATTTTCCTAACACCAAACACTCCTAAACACCTTCCCACAGAGGTGGCTACTGGAAAAGGCTCCCTAGGCTCCTCCCACCTCCATTCCAGTAATGGACCTCTCACAACACTTTTCCAACTTGAAAATGGCAGAGAACTTTAAAAAGAGATTCCAGCTCAAGAAAATCATACAACTTAGGTATCTTATTGTTGTTTTTTTCTCTAAAGAGCCTCTATAGTGTTTTAGATTGATTGAACGCCTTGAGCTGATTAAGTTTCTGAGTATAAGAAGGGATATTTACCTAGATTTAGTTATAATTTTCTATGCCAATCTAAAATATGAGAATGCCACATTAATTACTGAAGTTAAGAAATTAAATATAGTCATTTCACATTATGCTTGGACTAAGATCACTGGGTTGAGTTTTGATGGCGTTAACTTCTCTAAGTTTGCTGATGTGTGGGAGGATTATGATTATAAGACTGCTTTGAACTCTCTATTGAGGACTAGAACTGGTAGACCAAAAGGGTCATGGCCAGTGGGTTGACCATGGAGAACAAGGTACTCCATTACATCTTGGTAAGGGCTCTAATAGCTCAGGGAGGCAATTACTCCCAAGTTCAGACGGATGATCTGCTCAACCTATGGGCACTGACCACTGGGAGATCCATTAACTGGGGTTACTACGTGATTCAACACATGCTGAAAGCCCATAAAGAGAATCACCATCTTCCTTATGTCATGCTGATAACAAGATTTTGGAGATCTTCCATGTTCCACTATCTGGAGAGGCGATGGATGAGAGCTCTGATGGACCAGAATCCATTGGTGCGCATACCCTACAAAAGCTACAAATGAAGAAAATCGATGATCAGTGGTATTACATTCACCATGGGGTTGATGGGAACATACCCTGAGGTGATAAGGAAGACGTTGAAGAAAAAGAAGTGCCTCCAGCTCCAGCTCTAGCTCAGTCTACTTTGGATCTTTTGCTCAAATAAATATGGAGTCTCTGGAACTATGTTGAGACTCGAATAGGCCACATAGAGGAGAAAGTGACCCACACAGACCAGGAGGTCGCTGCTATGAGAGTTATGCCGCAAGATGGTAGGATGCATGTGGTTAGAAGGCCTATTGCACCTCCTCCACTTGTTGATGATGTTGATGCTGAGGAGCATGCTCATGATGATGTTGCTGCAGAGCCTACTGATAATGATACTATTGAGGAGCATCCTTATGATGATATTGATGTAGAGGGTGGATAGTAAGGAGACATAATGAAGATAAGACTTATTCATGATGTAGTTTTTGTCTTATCTTATTTTGTCTAACCCATTTTAGTATCTGACATTACTTTTTTGTTATAATTCTGATGTCTATATAAGCTAATCATCTTATGACTCTTGATATTTTTTGAGCTAATTATATAGGAGCCGTTGATTAATCTTTGGCATGTTGTTGGTTATATAATATTTGTTTTGATGACTGGTTATATAATGTTGAATGCTGCTTGAATGTTGTTGGTTAGTATAATGCTGAATGCTATTGGTATTATTACATGCTTATTTTGCTATATATTTTTTATAATGCCAAAAGAGGGAGAGTATAGATTGCATGAGTAAGAGGGAGTTTTGCATAAAATTTTTCTATTATTAACCTTACTTAATATTTTTTCCTGCTTAAACCTCAAGGGGGAGAGTTGCGCTTTAATCTCTGATAAATTATACAAATACTGTTCTTTACCTATTTTGGTTTATCATAATCAAAAAGGGGAGAATGTGAATGCTTATGTCATGAAGATCATGAAGTTTTGATGATAACAAAGTCAAGCCGAAGACCAAGTCCAAAAGAAGATCAAATGGTATAGTTTACAGAGCTTAAGGTCTATATGTAAGAAGCACTCTAGGTATCTCAAAATGTTTTACAATGTTTTTAAAAGAAATCATATTGAAAATCGTTTTGAGTTGGTGGGAAGTTTTTCACAAAATGTGTTTTAACCTTGGATCATAAAAATAATGTTTAAATCTTTGAAAAATCCATGTATTCTAAGTTAGAAATGTTTACCAAGCTTAATTGGGTTCAAAAATAGGTTCTATGATGATTGTAATATCATCCAATGGCTTAGTAATCAATTAACAACTTTTTTGAAAGCTGGTAATCGATTATCAAGGCCTAGTAATCAATTATAGGCATGTGGAAACTTGTTTTTCAAAAGTCAGAAGTTTGGTAATTGCCAAGCCTTGGTATTTGATTACCACTCTTAACAGAAGCTTGGTAATCGATTACCATATGTTGGTAATCAATTACCACTGCCCAGAAATGTCTAGAACATGTTATGAACACATGGTAATCGATTACTATATCTTGGTAATCGATTACCACGAGTCTGAAACTAGCTATTGCTATTTTCAAAAGCATTAAATGCTTAAGTAAAATAAACCCAATGACTCTTTTTTTTTAATGAAGGCTATAAATTCAAGCCTTGGTGCACTTATTGTAGTTAGCTAATACTCTGAAAAAGATCTTCCAAGCATTTAGTCTGTGCATCATTAATTGTGCTTTGTTTTGAGAAATTATTTGAGATATCTTAAGAGCTTCATTGGAACTTCAATTTGTATATATGTTCAATGAGTGAGCTATATTCATTTCAATCTATTTGTAAACACTTGAGAGGGTGGAGGATCTCTTGAGAAACTAAGAGTCTTCTACACAAGATGTGGATGATTCTTGAAGTGTAGGAAGAACTCAACTATTGTAAAGGGTTTATCAAACACCTTGTGAAGCTTGATTATAGTGGAAACTCCTGAGTGAATGATCCTAGGGACTGGACGTAGATCACAAGGGTGATTAAACTAGTATAAATAGTTGTTTGTAATCTTCTTAACCTTTATCTCTTTACATTCAAATTTTATTTATTGTTTTTGCATACTTGCTACTTGTTCTCCATTCATTCATTCTATTTAAGCTTGTGTATTATTGTAAATCCATTCAACTCAAACAAAATAGCTTCAAAGAAAATTAAAAAAGAGCTTTGTTTGTGAAAATTTTTAAAATACTCAATTCACCCCCCTCTTGAGTCTTGAAGCTACTTGGTAACAAAAGCAAAATAAAAAAGAAGAAGAAGAAAACAAAGAAAGAAAAAAGAAGAAATAAAAAAGAGAAGAAATAAAAAGGGAGCAAAGAAGTAATTACTTGGTATGTACTATCTTTTTGTCTTAAAATTAAAGTTTTAAAAATAAGTAATTATGATTTTAAATGAAGATTGACCAGTTTTCTCTATCCCTCGTAATATTTCATTATCCCTTGTTACTCATTTGAGCTTGAAAGTTTTCTTCAAAGAACCTTGGGCAGGGAACACCCCTACACTAGAAGCTAGCACAAAGTAAATGATAATTTATGTGAAAAAGAATAGGAAGAAAGAAAGGATAGAAGACAAAAGGGGAAGGTGATAAAAAGTGAAAAGAAGAAAAAAAAATAGAAGAAAGAAGGAAAAAGAATTAGCTCACGGCAAAGACAAATGATAAGGTGAAAAAGGAGAAGAAAATACAAAAATAAGTAAAAAGTGTCAGTGCTCTTTATAATACCAAAGGAAATTGACAAAGTTTATTAAAGATCCTTGGTCTCATTCAATAATTAAACACTTATTTAAGTCTTACATCTTTTCTTTCATAACCTTTAACTTTGGCCACGTTACAAGCTTCAAAAAGTCTATTCTGATCAGTGAAGGGTTGTTGTCCTTTTCATTAACTTTAATTTAGAGACAAGAGGTTCGTGATCTTCTAAGTTTTCAATTCCTTACTTTAAAAAAATTAAAGAGAAAAAAGAAGAAAAATAAGAAGATGAAACGAAAGGAAAATAAATGACTTGATAGACTGAAAATTCGCAAGGGCAGTCTAAGCACGAGTTAAGGCAAAGAAAGAAGAAGGAGGAGGAGGAGGAGGCGAAGGAGGAGGGACTTTCTATCCCTACACTAGGACAAGTTTCTTCCTTATTTGACTCGGCTCTAAACTAGGATAATTTTTCTTTTCTTTGGTTTAATTTGACTTATACTAAGTCGAGTTTCTACCTTATTCAATTCGGCCATAGACAAGGGTAATTTTCTCTTTAGTTCAATTTGACCTTATACTGGGGCAACTTGTCTTCGGTTTAGTTGGTAAACACTGGTGCAACTTCGTTCTGAAGTGGCATACACTGGGTCAATTTCATTTTCGAGATGCCTTACACTAGGCCAAATTTTTATAAATGTTTAGAAGAAGGAAATCAATGGATGTGATGTCTAATTGAGAAGAAAAGATCGATCACATGAAGATCAAACCATTCCACATTGGGGCAATACTCTTCTTTGTGGAAATAAGTTTGTCCCAATAGTTTAATATGTTAAGTTTTGATGATAACAAATACAAGACAAAAAGAATGATATTTATGTTACATAGATGTGCTTAATAGATTATATTGGATCATGCATGATCATGTACTTCATCTTGTTATATTTCATATAAGAATCATGCATATTCTTTATAGCATCTTTTTATAGAATATATCCAACAATATGTTGTATGAGTGGTATTAAATTAATATTGGATTTGGCTCTATTTAAATAAAAATGTGCAAAGTGTTCTTTGTTGCATCCTATATAGAGCATATCTATTAGTAATTGATAAATGTCTTATTTGGATGTGTCTATGAAAGTATTATATATATATTAGACTAAGTAGAGTTATACATTTATGAATCATGCATATGAAGATATTGAATAATGAATTTAAACTATGTTTGTTTAAGTAAGTAATACTTTGTAGGATAGTCCAAGTACCAAGAGTGAACATTACAACAAGAAAGTAAAAGATCACAATTATGCTCAACTCAAGAAGAATGAGAATGATAAAATGTTTCAAGCATTTGCAAGATTTAAAGAGAAGAAGTTTTTGGAAGCTTGGATTACATCAAAAAGCCTAAGGACTAGAATTGGTATGTTTTCTTTTTAGGATTTCTTTTATGTAAAGATAGACATTTTACAAGAAAAGAGCTCAAATATGTATTTAAATCTTTACAAATGGTTCTTACATGCTAAAATTCCCAACAAACATGTTTTGAAAAGCTAGTCACGGTGGTAGTTAAAAATTATGAAAAATAGCCAAGTTTGAATTTTGAAAAGCTAACCTTTGGTTAATATTTTGATCATAACTTTCAAAATACTTTGGATTTTGTTTTGAAACTTATTTCATATGAAAACAAACTCAAAGAACTTTCCAACGAGTGGTCATTTGCTTAAAATGGATGAGAAATGAAGAAGTTATAAGTGTTTAAACTCGTTTTCCAATCATTAGAATGTTGTAAAACACATTTTTAACAAACAGAAGCTTGGTAATCAATTACCAAAGCCTGGTAATCGATTACCACCTCTTGGTAATCGATTACCACGAGCCCAAAAGCGCTCCCAATGGTTATAAACGACTAGTTTTCTTTAAAAAAATAATTTCTAAACACTAGTAATTATTATTTTACCACTTAGGCTCTATAAATAAGTGTAGATTGAAGTATTTACATTTTTAGAAACTTTAGAACACTTGATTTGATCCTTGAATCATCAAAATCAATTTTTGAGCTCTTTATTGCAAAATCTTTCTATTCATTTGTTCTTCAAGTTGTATATCTACTCTTTAAGATAGTGTATCTTGTAATCTTTTTTGTAAACATTTGTAAGGGTGGACGATCTCTTTAGGAACCAAAGAGGCTTCTACACATAGAGGTTGATGATCCTTAAAGTGTAAGAAAGGCTCAAAGTTTGCAAAGGTTTTTCAAACACTTGTGAAGCTTGAAGAATTAGAGGCTCTAGCACAAAGGTGGAGGATCCCAAGGTGTGAGGAGTGCTCTTCTTTGTGCAAATGTTTTCCTAGCACTCATGAAATCTAGGAGATAGTGAAGAAAATCTCAAGTTAAGCTTGGGGACTGGATGTAGGCCACAAGTGGTTGGTGGTTGAATTAGGATAAATTCTTGTGTGTGATTCTCTTTTCCCTACAATCTTTATATTATATATTAACTTAATTTATGCATATTCTACATTTATTAATTGAGTACTTCAAAATACTTAATTTTTTAATGTTGTTTTAAAAGTTTGTGATCACCAATTCACCCCTCACTTGGGTGATGGTTGTCATGACTAACAAGTGGTATCAGAGTTTCGTACTCTGTTGAAAGCTTAACTGCTTAGAGTTAAAGATTCTTGTTTGTTGGTAACCATTGAAAGCTTTTCAAAATGGAAGGTTTTGAAATTGATAAACTACCAGTCTTTAATGGTGTGCATTTTGTTTATTGGAAAGATAGAATGTAATTTTATATGCAATCTATTGATCTTGATTTATGAGATATTGTGCTTAATGGGTCTACTTGCAAATCAAAACAAACTTGGAATGCTTGTGACAAGAAATATTTTTCCTTAAACATTAGAGCAATGCAAATCTTGAGAAGTAGTTTGAATGATGATGCTTATGCTAGAATTAAGAATTGCTCTAGTGCCAAAGAAATTTAGAACACCTTTGATGCTCTTTATATTGCTAACATTTTTGTGTATTAATATGTATATGGAAAGCAAGAAGAGCAAAGTCATTAAAGGAATCTTGTGATGAAAAATAACCTCAAAATGATGTTCAGTTTAAAGAGGTGGCAAAGCAAAACCAAATCGTATATACTCTTGAAGCTTTGATAGGAAAGAATGAGGATGATGATTCTTATGAAGAGTCATTGATGCAAGTATCAAAATAAACATAATTGTGGAATAATTTTTTGATAATTCCATTCATCGTAGTTGTACAATATATATAGTACAAACATTAACAAGGAAAGAATAAAAGATTATAGAGAAATATCCTACAACTATGGAATAAAAACATATTACACAATTAAGGATATTGACCAAATCAAATATTGACCAAATCATATCCTTAATTTTAGTACTCCCCCTCCAGTTGGAGCATGTATATTTCACATGCCTAACTTGTCTAAAGAGTGACTGAAAACACTGCTGGCAATAGCTTTGGTAAGGACATCGGTTAGTTAGTCTTTAGACTTCACAAACGGAAAAATAATGATTCCGGCTTCAAGTTTTTCCTTAATGAAGTGTCTATCAATTTCCATATGCTTCGTCCGATTGTGTTGGACTGGATTATAAGCAATCTCTATAGCAGAAGTGTTATCACAATACAACTTCATTGCCACCTGAGAGTGAACACCCAAATCCTTAAGCAAGTTCCTCAACCATAGTAACTTACATACTCCAAAAGCCATGCCTCTATATTCAGCTTCGGCACTTGACCTTGCTACCACTGATTGTTTTTTACTCCTCTAAGTCATAAGGTTGCCCCCTACAAAAGTAAAGTATCCTGATGTAGATTTTCTGTCGTCAGATGAACTAGCCCAATCTGCATCAGTGTAACATTCTACCTTCAAATGATTATTCTTGCTGAACAACAACCCTTTACCTAGAGCAGACTTTAAATATCGCAATATGCGTTCCACAACATCCATGTGAGGTTTACGAGGATCATGCATAAACAGGCTCACTACACATACTGAATAAATAATATCTAGCCTAGTATGGGACAAATAAATTAATTTTCCCATAAGTCTTTGGTACCTTGCTTTATCGGTAGAAGTTGCATGCAAACACTCAGACAACTTGTGATTTTGTTCAATAGGGGTATTCACATGCTTACATCCAAGCATACCTATTTCAGTTAACAAATCAAGAATGTATTTTCATTGAGATAAGAAAATACCATTCTTTGAGCGGGCTACCTCGATTCCAAGAAAGTATTTTAAATCTCCAAGTTGTTTCATTTCAAACTCTAAGGCCAAGTGTCGTTGTAAGCTCTCAATTTCTTCTTGATCATCTCCTATCACCACCATGTCATCAACGTATATAATCAAAGTAGTAACCTTACCCATTCGATGCTTTAAAAACAAAGTATGGTCTGAGTTGCTTTGTTTATATCTGAAGCTCTTCATAGACTTGGTAAATCTACCGAACCAAGCTCTTAGAGACTGTTTTCACCCATACAATGCCTTTTTGAGTTTGCACACCATTATAACATCTGAGTATTTTTCCACACCTAAAGGGAGATCCATATACACTTCCTCTGTAAGATCTCCATGTAAAAAAAACATTTTTTATATCAAGCTGAAGTAGTGGCCAATCTCGGTTCACCGCCAAAGACAAGAGCACTCTAATTGTATTAAGTTTGGCAATAGGTGCAAAAGTGTCTTGGTAGTCAACCCTATAAGATTGCGTATATCCTTTCGCAACCAATTGAGCTTTATACATCTCAATTGTCCCATCCGCTTTATGCTTAACCGCAAAGACCCACCTATATCCCACGGTCTTTTTCCTTTCGGTAGAGTCACAAACTCCCAAGTATCATTTTTTTTAAGCGCTACCATTTCTTCTGCCATGGCTTGAGTCCATCTATCATCTGCTAGAGCTTCCTGCATTTTATTAGGAATAGGAACAGATGATAATTGTAGCACATAAGATGCATATGACTTGGACAGTTTTTGCAAGACACATGATTACTAATAGGTTATCTAACTTTGGATTTAGGGTCAGTGTAACATCCTAATACCGAGAACTCGATATATCTACCAAATATATAAGGAACACAGTACCAGTCATACCACTTCTAACC
The DNA here is from genome assembly GCA_029884605.1 of Ormosia emarginata. NCBI lineage: Eukaryota > Viridiplantae > Streptophyta > Magnoliopsida > Fabales > Fabaceae > Ormosia > Ormosia emarginata. The sequence continues at coordinate 13,420,630 of JAQQTP010000049.1, forward strand.
TCAACAACAAACTAACCCATATCATACATTTACATAAATAAATATGGAGAGCCTGAACAACAAAAGCGATATATATACATCATAAACCTCTCAAAGGCAAACTGTTGTACATAACTTTTACAATTTCAAAGTAGTAGGAAATAAATATACAACATACTTATTTCAAGAAAACAAAATAACTACGCTAGTTCTTCTACTTCTCCCGCTTTCCTTTTTCTGTACCTGGAATTACATGGAAACACAATAGGGTGAGAAATCACAATTTCTCAGTATAAGCATTCCAATACCAGTGTTCATTCATCCACACTGAATAAACAACACCATAAACTAAAGATTAAACCTACAATAGATAAATGACCCACTGCTCAACACTATTAGAATATAAATTCTACTCTATGTAACATTCATAATGCAAGCAACAAACTTAACCTAAGGTGAACACACAATAATCAATGATATCGAAGCAACTGTCCATACAATCGTAAGATATCATCGAACAACCAACAACAAACATCGAGCAAGGCAACTGCCCATACAGCTACCAACAAATGCAATGCTTTATGATATGATGTATGGTTATTCTCACACAAAGTCTTAATAACATGCCACTTACTTATTTTCCAGAAACCACCGTTTCTTTATATCACCGTTTCTTGTATAGTAGGATAAGCCTAAAAGCCTAAATCCTACTTGGTAATAGGTAAATACCTTCCCCTCACCAACGCAAGAGTACTATTGTCACCCCTATACCGGTAACCTGAACCATAATAGCATACCCGCTATGAGAATCTAGATCAACACCTTGTTCTCTGGCCATATGGTTGTGCACACCATGTTAGGTTACAATACATAGGAAACAAGACATAGTAAGTTTGAAAAGAAGATATGCAATGTATTTCACAAATATATATTATCATCACTAGGTTCCTCTTAACCAAGTGACTAAGGAAAACTAGCAAACTAACCAACTAAGCTCACTTATCACATAAGATGCAAGGTCACATTTCTAGTGCTTCTTATGTCTCCAACCTTGTCTCATAAAGGAGTAAAATGTCATCCATACATCTCCGGCTCTACTTTCTACACAAAGGAGCAACCTATGCATGATAACAAATACTACTTGCTAAGCACACTTAGCATACAACACCTAATACCTCACTTCATCACTTTACAAGTGAATCACAAGGTAACTTCACGTTGCTCAAGGTTCTAGGTATTGACCTATGGCATTCAACTTCTCAAAGGATGCCTAGGGTTTCTCAAATCCTATCACAAGGTTCACTCTAACCAAGTGAAAGAATCATAGCTAGAGAACATGCACTCTTGGTTCAACTTTAACACATAAAGGAACCAACCCATGTTTCTAACATATCCTCAAGTTCAACCTTTAAGAACAAGAGATCATACACCAACTATGCATCTTAAACTCAACTTTAACTCTAAAGGAGCAAACTATGCATATAGGTAGGTATACTATGCCAAACAAACCCAACTAGTTGTTTCTAGTACCCCTTGTCTTTACTTCTCAAAGACCTTCTCATAAGGTAAGTGATTATCTTCTCCAAGATGTACCACCAACCCCCTTGTTTCTACAACCCTTCACCATCACTTCACAAGTGATTTAGAAGCCTACCTCATGTTGAACAAGGTTCTAAACACTTCCTTATTACAAACTAACTCACTTGGATGCTTAAGGGTTCTCAAGACTACCCTATGGCATACCATTATACCATGGAAGCCTAAAGTTTCCAAAGACATTACCCCTTGATACTCCACCTCACTATGGTTGTCTAGGGTCTCACAAGTCTATCATAAGGCATTTTCCACACTTTGGATGCCTAAAGTTTCTCTAACCTCATCCTAAGGCAAATCCTATCACTTTGGGTGCCTAAGGGTTTCTAAACTTCTCCTATATACTAGGTGGTTATTCTCTCCAAGAATTACCCTCATTTGTGTCTCAACACACTTGGGAAGGCATATAAGAATTATCCCAACACTTAGGACCTTCAAAAGACATCAAAAACACATTTTTGAGGATTCTAGAGCTCACGTCGCGGCACCCATTGTGCCACACCGCGGCGCCTTGCTCTCGGGTTACAATACTGAAAGTGCATCAGTCTCACGCTGCGGTGTGAAAACCTTGCGCCATGGCGCCAGCATCAGAACCTGAATTTTGCAGAATTCTACAGTTGCGGGTTACTGTTCCATTAGAACGAAATCCGAATTTTGGCCTCTCCAAAATAGTTTCTAAGTGATTTCAAGTTACTAACATGTTTACTAACATGATGGAAACCTAAAACACTAATTGATTTCATCAAAATTGGATCAAAACACCAAATCACTCATCCAAACCCCTAAAATCAACACTTAGAGCATTTTAGGTCCAAATGGAGAATTTTCAGTTTCTAATCCAAACTCTTAGTATGAACAAGTCATAAACCACATTTAAAACTCATCTAAGCAAGAAAATCACTTCAAACACTTCAAGAACTCAAAGTGACCTATCAAACCTCACCTAGGCCTAACATGCAACATTGAGGAAGAAGATGGAGTTTGAGCTCAAGAACCCCTACCTTTGGCTCCTCAAGCTGCTGAGATGGTGATTGTGAAGTCTTGATCTTGTTCTTAGAACCTCCTTCAAGCTTTGATCCTTGTCCCCTTAGCTTTTCCTCCTCATTTCTTCTTCTCCCCCACGGTTTCCCTTTCTCTTTTCTGGCTATCGTGAGAAAATTGAAGAAAGAAGTTCTAACACCCTTCACAGGGCATCACATTTCTGACTAAAAACTTAAAACCTGAAAATCATTTCATAAAAGCTTTGAGTTCTAAAAGATAGATTTTAAAATTTCTTTTCGCGGAAACATAAACTTACCAAAAATTATAAGTAATAGAAAAACAAACTGAATTGATTAATGCACATTTTACTTATATCACATAATATTCAACAACATTTTAAAACATAAAATTTACAGACTCAAGATAACAGTAGCAAACCCAATAATGAGTCCTACTTAATAGCACGGTAACAACACTAACGAGAAAACTCAACATACATGTTCCGTTTCTCCATCAAACTGCTCACTGTTGAAAACTTGGAAGATCAGTCCTCGATGCCGTCACCAACCTCAAAATGTTGCCTCCAATTGAGTCTAAGAAACTCGTTTCACCTACTATACGAATTTAACAATACAAACACAACAAAACAATACAGCAAAGAGGTGAGATCCCCTTTCACCAATACTAGTATAGCAGCAAAGAATGATACGAATGACAAAGTCATTCCATACACACAGATATCACAACTATAATCATGTTATCGATTTACAAATAATTCTAATAAACATATATTGTAATAAAATGAACAGCAATAATATTACCATAACAGATATAACAATTGATATAATAAACCATATAGTCACATCATACATAATAACTCACATTAACACATCATACATAATATCTCAATATTGAATATAAATAACCACATTAAGATACAGACCACATATGCAAATATACACAGACTCATTTCTACTCCATGGAGCTAAAACACAGACATCAGAGACAATGATCCGAAAGAACTATCAGTACCTCAGGCTGCCCAACCAAACTATTGCACTATCCAACGTTGTGTCTATAGCTCACAATCCAAAACATCGTGTAGTAGTACACAGTCCAAATACGTCGTGCACTACATGCATTGTACTAAATAGTCTCCACAAGATCTCGATTAAGAATAGTGCGTGTCGAGATCATCAGTGTGTTGCCAGTTACCACAACCCAGATAAGCTACCAACTGTCCACATGTGGAATACTCCGTACACTAATGCCTCCAAGTCCACTTGATGAACCACATCTCAACATTCTCACATATAGTACGTCTCCACTTGACAGTACCATATCTCAACATATCCGGATCCACTACTTTGGCCCGACAGCAAAACTCACTGTTCCAATTAATCACGTAGAAATTTTATCGCATTTTCATAATCGCGTCACTTTTACAAACGTTTTTAAATCGTGTAAATATTTTTTAACATTTTTAAAATCGCGTAGTGTTTTTAAATTGTTTTCTCAATCACGTAGCTTAAAATTATAGTTTTAAATACGCGTAAGTTATTTCTAGTATTTTTCAACTACATATAATATTTTCTTTACGTTCAAATTTTATATTGAAACTTTCTCTATTATTGATCCATTTTTAATTAAATTTGGTGACATTTTATTTAGAAAATTCATTAAGTGATATTTTCTATGTTTCCATCAAAAATTTACTTTTTTTAATCATAACTAATAATTACATCTCAAAATTTGCTAACGTGCTTCAAAACTAAATGAGTGAGCTATACGTTAGTACTTTTCAAGTGTTCAATTTATTTATCCTCCATAATTAAATTATAAGAATTAAATTACTTTCCATTGTTTATCCAAAAATCCATTTAATTAAGTTCTCATTAAATTAATTACATAACTCCATACTTTTAAAATAGTTTTGGATTAAAAACATCATAAGTAGGCATATTGGCCCAAAATCATTCTATGCTTTATAATTCATCCCTAATTATTTCCATGCCTTTAATCTCTTGTAAAACTCTTAATCTAATTTATTTTTTATTAGATCATCTAGTCCATAGTTAGAAAATAATTTTGGATCAAAGGTATATGGCATGTTGGCCGAAATTCTACATGTCCTTAGAAATCATTTTAAAATTATTTTCCATCCTCTAAATCATTGAAAAATCCATTAATCCAATTAAATCAATTAAGTCATTCTTTTAGAAAATGGTTGAGAACATTTTGGTCCTCTTTGGTGATGATGGAGCCGTAAGCTCCCTTGTGTTCTTTGGAACACTCATGCAATCTTTCACATATTATTCACATCTTATAATAATTATCATGCATCTTTGAATACATACCATATATTAAAGCAATCATAAAATACATACAAAATATTAAAGCAATCATAAAACACATACAAAATATTAAAGCAATCATAAAACACATACTATATATTTTAAAGCTATAGACATGCTTGCACACATAATCAATCACAAATAGAAAAGACATTAAACAACCAAGTGAATGAATCCTTATGGATTCTTCACCACAAACACATCCATTCCTCACCACCAACACATGGTTGATGAGGGTAATCTCCCTCTTACCTCTTGGTGAAACCTCCAAAGCTCCTTGTATATCCCCTTGTTGTCTCCTTCAAGAAGAACTTCAACCACTAAGTGCTTCTTGAAAATCAAAGAAAACATGAAATATTAATATCTAAGGCTTAAATAAGAAAAATCATGGATCAAAATATGGTTTAGAACTTTGAATCTATGATTAGAAGAGGATATCAAGAATTTCACCTTTTATCCTTCAAACTTAGATCTTAGAAAAAGTGCTTGAAGATGGATGATTTAGAAGATAGTCACAGCATGAAAGTTCCTTAGAATTGTATGGAGATTCAAGATCTAAGGTTGTTTAGAATTATTGAAGCTTGGAAGGTGATTTTGCGGTGGTTGGCCGTGAGCTTGGAGAAGAGAAAGATAGGAGCTTTTGTGTTCTTTTCTTGATAGGAAGATGGAAATGAATGAATCTTGAGAAGTTCCTAACATGAAAGTGTCTTGGATTGATGAAAGGATTCAAGAAATGATATTGGTAGGAATTATTGAAGTTTGGAGAGTGGATCTAGGTGCTTGGCCGAATCCATGGAGGGAGAGAAAGTGAGAGAGTTTTTGTTGCTTGTTCTTGGTTCTTGGTGAAATTTGGACAAAGATGAACTAAGTATAGAACTTGGTCTTCCAAGGAGTCATAGCCGTGGGTTTAGAGAAGAAAAATGATGAGAAAGCTTTCATAAAAGTGAGAGAGTTTGATGTATAGTTTTTGGCTTCTTGGGTGGAGATGAATAAAAGATGAGCAAGTGTATAATTTTGGCCTCCAAGAGTGCTTGGCCGTGGAACACAAAGAGAGAAAAGGGTGAGAACTTCTTGCCAAAGTTGAAAATGAACCAAAGCCCTCCTATTTATAGACTTCATGGAAAAGATGAAGGCTTAAGATATTTTTCGGTATACTGTAAGCAATGAACAATAATTACTGTTTATAAAGTCAATGTCTATTGTCCAATGAATAATAAAATATACCTAGATTTTTCTCTTGTTCCAATTGGGTAGCAATTATTATTGATCATTTTCTACTTATTGCCCTTGATGAGTCACAGAGCGAGTCATCAAAGATAAACTTCTAGAACATGTGACTCACTACGATGAGTCAGCATGATGAGTCAGCGTAGATATTTCTAGAACAGGTGAGTCAGCATGGCGAGTCATCAGCTGAGTCACCATGGAACCTTCTGGAACGTGTGACTCACTGCGGCAAGTCACAGGACGAGTCAGCGTTTCTACAACCTTCCAAAATGTGGTGAGTCATTTCTAGAAGCTTCCCGAATATCTTTGAAATCTTTGAGGTGTCACACCACATGTCGAGCTTCTATTGGTCCTTCGCGAGGAGTCACAGCCACCAACTTTAACCGGCTCCTTATTGGTCCACGTGTAAAGCACTTGATGACTAGGCGCGTTGACGAGGCGTCTTCTAGAGTCTTCTAGAACAAGCTGGAACATGTGAGTCACTAGGCTAGTCACCTAGGTGAGTCACCAAATGATGAGTCATTGTCTAGAACATTCTAGAATGGGTGACTAGGCTTGCGTCTAGAATCATCCACTAGATATTTTCAAGAAAGATATTATCCAATGGATAATAAAACATACTCTAATTTTATTTGTCAGATAAAATCGTAGGAAAAATAAAACTTCAAAAACTGTCTCTGGTTTCGGGTTTAGTAAGATCCTCCGACTCCAAATCAACAATACAAAAATTTCTAGCCAATAAAATTTTTTATTTTTCTGAGCCAGCCACGGGCCCGCATACTGTAACACCCTCCTTAAGGCATCACATTTCCGACTCCCGACTCATAATCTAAAAATGTTTTCATAAAGGTTTGAGTTAAAAACGTGGGAAAAAAATTTCTTTCTTTACTGAAATATAAACTTACTAAAATTTATATGTAATACTGAAAAACATATATTGAAACAGATTCACATACAATATTGACACTAATTAATATTTTACAATTTAAAGAGAAATATAAAATTAACAGACTTTTTTTTTCAACAGTAGCAAACCCCATGACGGGTCCTACTAAATAGCACGGTATAACACTAACGATAAAACTTAACATACTCATTCCTTATCTTGTATCCAGCTTGTTGCATCAGAACTCTACTCCTTGTCTACTCAGAACACCTTCGAACTTGAGACAGCCACTCTTCAATGTTTTCATCAATCTCTGAGTATCCATCGCCCGTTATGTCTAAGATAACTCATTCTTTCTACTGTTTAATTTTAACAATACAGACACAGCAAAATAACATAACAAAGAGGTGAGATCACCTACGCCAATACCAACATGGCAGCACAGAGATAACACAAGCAACAATATCATACAGGGATATCATATCAAACTTCCAATAATATATTCGATATTAATCAACTATCATCATCAAATCATTTATCAATTCAATTATCATAAACAACAATTACGATAATGTCCTAATTATCATCATCGTCATCCAAGTATTCAAAACAATTGTCATAGCCAATATTCCTCAATTAATATATCACACAGATATAAATGTTCAGATTATGCATGTACACAAGACTCGATTTCCTACTCCATGGAGCTAAAACTCGGGTCGGAGAAGTGATCGAAAAGATGCTGCCGGTACCACGTGCCTCGGACCACGTGCTTTAATTCTCATTTCAATTTTTGCACATCTAAGCACATACACGACGGTCTTTATCAGATCTTGATTAAGAATAGTGTCTCGATCGGATCATCGGTGTGTTGCATCGGTTAACCTACGGGAAGAAGTGCGACCAACCACCCGTGTAGGCAAATAGATGCCCCCAAGGTCAACAAGTGACCTACACTACGCATATCGCACCCACTCAAGAGGTGTGTTTCTCCAGGCAATCACCATATCCGGTCCTCATCGGACCATTCCAATGCATGTATAATGCACCAAATCCAATCATAGACAAATATGTCATTTTCTCACAAAAGCGTGTATAATGGACACTGGTTCAACAAGAATCATCTTGTACTTTCAACAAAAAAATCATATTATCACGTTTTCATAGTTGTAAAACACTTTTACCGTATTTTCACAATTGCGTAACATTTACATTACGTTTTCACAATCCAAAAACTTTTACGTTATGTTTTCACAATACCATAACACTTCTTTATATTTTCAAATGTAACACTTTTGTTACGTTTTTAAAATTCCAAAACATTTTTATTACGTTTTTACAATACCGTAACACTCTTCATTACGTTTACAAAATTTCGTAACATTTACATTACGTTTTCAAAATGTTGCAACTCTTACATTAATAGACTTTTAAACCACGTAGTAATTTTTAACGTTTTTTCAATTTAAAAACATACGTTTTCAAATCGCATAATATTATTTTTTTCACTTTGTTTCAAAATCGCGTAACTTAAAAATCATTCTTTTACGTTACGTAAATCATTTTCTATCATTCTCAAAATATTTAAAATACTTTCCAAATCTCATAACAATTTTTCGTTATTTTCACAATCACGTAAAAATAATTCATCACTTTTAAATCACATATTGATTTTTCAACAATAGTTCAAATTACGTAAAATATTTAAACGTAATTCAAATCGCGATATAATTATTTAAAATCATATAGAAATATTTTTATATCACGTAACTTAAAAATCACGTTTTTAAGATCGTAAATAATTTTTCACCACAATTTCTTTACGAGAAAATATTTCTTGACCTTTAAAAATTCCTTTTTAACTTTTCTCAAAATAATATAACTTTATACTTCATTTAATATATTTCCTTACTCCAGAAAATATTTTTCCATGAGTTCTTTACTCAAGAAATTCTTTTTCAAAATATACTTCACAAAAATCACTTTTCCATTGATGTAAATCAACGTTTCAAAACTTAATATTTTCTAACGTATTTCAAAACTTGAAAATAAGTTATACGTTAGTAAATTTTCAAAACACTATTATATTCTCTATTTTTCCCAAATCAATTCTAAAAATCAATTCTTTTCAAAACAAATTAAGATTCAAACTTTTTGCAACTTTTCTTTTTCATTTTCATATGAAAGTTCATTTCTCAGTGATAAAATACTTTGATTTCCTTTCCAAAATCCTTATACTAAAACATTTTGTTCAAACATTTTGTTTCCACTTTAAAATTACTTTGTTTCATAAAAACCAAAATTATTCCAACCTCCAAAAATCATAGAGTCTTTGGCCATTGAAGCCATCAAATATTTTCCTCCTAAATTGATATGATTTTACACAAACAAAACCATTAAAAATCCTTTACAAAAACGTAAGACTCATAGTCTTTGAAAATCAAATCATTTGTTCATTTTCAATTTTTCACTTTCTTTGCAAATCCACTTTCACTTTCTTTACAAATCATTTTTCACTTTCTTTGCAAATCCTTAAAATCATCATTGCTATTTTCATTTAAATCTCATGTTTAGTAAAACACTTAGAAACTTTTTACACAAAATAAATCGATAAAAATTCCTCAAAAACCATGTTCTTGTTCTCTTGAAAAACATATCCTTTGTTCATTTTCTATGCTTTTCAAATCAATCCAATTTTATTCTTCCATGAAAATATTAATTTGTAAACACCTATGTTGAGGTGTCTTGACCGAAATTCACTAAGTTCTAGGGACCCAAAAAAAATCAATTCCCTTGTTCTTAAAAATCTTCAACATGAACCCTAATCAAAGGGCATCAAAACCGTAGTTCTTCCTTGGCTATTGGAGCCAAAAATCAATTTCCTTTCCATATCAAGTCATTCATGGATATACATATATATTTCATCATAAATAATATAAGATACCATCAAAGCCATAAAAGCATGTATAAAGATATCAAGCATATCATCAAAGCTATAAAATCATGCAAAGCATATCAAGCATAGAAAATTAATCAAAGCTCATAAACACCCACAAATTAATTACATGACCACGGATATGAATCCTCACATGGATTCCACGTCCATCAAATAAAATACCATCTCTCACCACCATGCTTGGTTGGTGAGATGGATCTCCCTCTTACCTCTTGAAGATCCTCCAAAGCTTCTTGATTTGCTTCTTTTTCCAAGTCCTTCATCACCAAGAGCTTCTCAAATACAAAACAAAATACATAGAAATTAGTATACTAAGCTTGATTAAGAGGAACCATGGATCAAACATGGCTTAGATCATGAAAAAGAGAGAAGAAAATGAAGTTTCTTACACTTCACCATAAATACCCCATAACTTTGATCTTGAAGAAACTCCTGAAGATGAATGATTTAGAAAATCTCCAACATGAAAGTTGCTTAGAACATCATGTAGATTCAAGATCTATGGTTGGATGAAATTAAAAGAGCTTGGATGGTGGTTTTAGGTAGTATGACCGAATGGTGTATTTTGAAGAACAAAGATGAAATTTTTGATTTTTGATAGAAAGTTGAAGCTTGGATTTGAAGCTCAAGATGAATGATTTTGGAAAAACTCATAACTAGAGATGTTCTTAGAATGGTGTTTAGGTTTAGAAAATCAAGTTGGATGAAATTAAAAAGTGATGGAAGGTGTTCTTGGAGTGCTTGGCCAAAACATGAAGAAGAGAGAAATGGAGAGAAAACTTGGTAAGCTGAACCTTCTTGAAAATGTCTAATGATGACCAAGGATGGCAATAATGGTCTTCAAACTTTTTCCTATGTCCTAAAGCTTCTCAATTTCGTGGCTCCTCCAATGCATTTTCCTTGAGTGCAAATTGATCAATAATGATCAATTATGATGAAACATCCAAGACCACTTAACAATGACATAAAGCAATTAATAATGGTCATAAAGCTCTTTTTCTTTGTCTTCTAAACACTCCAAAACCATCACCTTCTCTTCATAATGCATTCAATAAAGTTTGTCTTCATTATTTGCCACCATTTGAAGCATTTCTAGCCATTGATTAATTCAATGGTTAGGATTTAGGTAGATTTTTAATTTTGAAAGACTAAATCTGCAGCCATGGATTTTTCTCCTTTAAATTCTAGCCCTTAGATGTGTCTCCAAAATTAAGGGTCAAGATTGCTTCTTCAAACTTTAAATCCAAGGGTCCTAATTAGTCTTTAGGCTACTTTAGAAGACCAAATCTCCACCATTGATTAATTCTTCATCCAATGGTCATAAATGGTCTTTGTTACTTTTTAAGATTAAATCTCCACCCTTGATTTAATCTAAACCAATGGTTATAAATGATGCTTTGTCATTTTTCAAGACCAATTCTACACCTTTGATTACATCTATGGTTGATATCAAAGCCTTCCTAACTAAGCTTATTCTACACCTTTGATTACATCAATGGTTATTATCAGCGCTTCTTTATTAAGTTTGTTTTTAACCTTTGATTAAATTAATGGTTAATATTCAAACTAAGTATTCTCATCCAAGGGTATAAATCAAGTCAAGCCCTCTTTGTTGACTACATTGATATAATATTTATTCTTGATATCCTACAAATAATATTTTTCATTGTATTTTTATCATCCGATAATTAAATACAAGATAAAAAGACAAGAAATTTTCTAAAGGATTCGGGTTTAGTAAGATCCTGTCTCCGTCTAAACAAGACAAATTTTTCTATCGTAGAAAAATTTTTGCTTTCTTGAGAGATTCCACCACAGGCCACGATATAGCCATTGGCCTACATATACCCTTTTTGGGCCCACAAATAGGAAAAATTTCAAAATCATCCACAAAAATCACAAAAATTATAAAATGCACAAATATCAAATCGACACGTAAAATAATTACCAACGGTAAAAATTAAATTACGTAAGGTTTTCCCTCGCTCGAAAATTTGTATTTTCCGACGACAGAAATAAATCACTCAAAACGATCAAATTTGACGGAATAAACAAAATAATTTTACAACAAGATGAAATTACTAAACAAGAAATTTAAATTAATCAAAATTCTTGTTTAAGAGATACGGAAATTTAAATTGCAATATTACACATACAAGCCAAAATATCATAAATATATTAAATATTCAAAATATACCAAAATATCAAAAATATAATATAATATTCAAAATATCTCAAATATATATTAAAATATTCAAAATATCTCAAAATATCTAAAATATAATAAAATATTCAAAATATCTTGAAATATCTAAAATATATTAAAATATTCAAAATATCGAAATATCACAAAAATTTACAAAAATCATAATAATTGTGAAACTCATGAAAATCAAATCAGATTAGTAAAAAATAATTAAGGATTGAGAGAAATAAATAAAATATGAAGGCTTATATATAACCCAAAAATAATATTAAAATAATAAAAAACGTAAAAACTCTATTCCTAAAAATCACAAAAATCATAAAATTCACAGAAGTCGAGTCGGATTACTCAAAATAATTATGAATCGACCAAAACAAATAAAAAATGAATTCTCGTGATGTTACAGAAGTCATATTTGGCTTCTTAAAGCCAAATCACTATAGGGTACCAAAAATCTCGATCTGTTAAGAACACTTAGATTTCTCCAAATCCAGTTTTCTTAAAGCCAACAAGTTTGAAATAAATCGCAGAATTCATCAAAAATCTTGTTGTACCAAAATCATCATTTTCCATATCAGTTGCTAGTCAAATCGATATTAAAATGCACAACTAGTATGCTTAAAAATACTAAACTAGCTCCAATTATTCTTAGATTTTAACTGTAGCACAACTAACATATTTGTGACCCAGAAATAAAGTCTCCACACCTATTTCCATTAACTGGTTTATACCATATCCGAGGCTAAAAATAGCTATATCGCACACATAGCATTACAGTAAAGTGACTAGACATACTCAAAAAGTTACAAAATTCAATAGACATGTTAAGCAAGTATTAGGTTACCTCTGCATCTGTATACAAGCCTAACATGTTTCACCAAGGTGTTACATTTCTCCCGTCCATTTTAAGAATTTTGTCCCCAAAATTCAGATTGCCACATATCAGATATGATATCATACTCGAAAGGACGACACCTTTCCTTAGTGATATCTCACTGATTTAAAACACAAACTAACAACTCAGCTAGCGTGCAACCTACAAAAATATCCTAATGAGTTTCCAACACATGGCACACACAAAAGGATACCTTACATAGGATCTAAAGATGAAGCCTATACTATTCTGACCAGAGTATACACCCTTCCTGAAGCTCGTAACTTTAGGCTAGGCTTAACTCCTTCTCCTTATGGACACCTCCTAGCATAATGCCCTGGTCGACCACACACAAAGCAAACCACACAAGGTCGAACGCCATATGGCCTTCCAAACACCAGGCATTAAGACTCTAAGGTTTCCACTTGAACTTGCTCGTCTTTATCAACTTATGAAGAACTGGATGTAGAAACACTTTCCTCATCGTTGTCTTCATTTTATTGATAGTTGGGGTATAGAAACACATTCCTCATTCCCATTATCCAACCCTAGCAAACCATTTAGGATCCCTTAAACGATTTGATCACGTATAACCCAAAAGGTCTCATCTTTCTTTTGAGCTTCTAGGATTTGAGTCCTCAAGTCACTCACCATGTTCACTTGACTCACATAGAGACTATGTGGCAACACAGTTACTGAAAGACTCATGTCCCTAAAACTCTCAAGAAGTTCACTCTCTTGGATCACCATCATCTGGGACACGTGTAGGGATTTCCTACCTAGTGCATCGACCATCACATTAGCCTTACCCAGACGATACTTAACTCCATATAAGAAAAATCTCCCATCATCTAAGGCAAACACTACATCCGCTAACTCCAGATCATGAGTAGGGTCATTCTCCTCAAGAAATCTCGACTGCCTTGATGCATAGGCAATAACTCTCCTGTGCTGCATCAAAACATAACCCAAACCCATCTTTGAAGTATCACCACATACCTCAAAGTTCTCCAAAAGATCCGAAATTACTATCACTGGTGTAGTAGTTACCCCCAATAACACTTGGAAACTATTCTCACAAACCAGAATCCACTCAAAAGTACTACCTTTCCTAGTCACACTAAGCAAGGGTAGCACTAAATGAGAAAAAACCCTTTATGAATCTTCTATAGTACCCCGCTAAGTCTATAAAGCTTCAGATCTCGGTCACAATGATCGGTCTCTCCGACTGTAGCACTATATCAACTTTGCTTGGGTCAACAGAAATCTCACCCTGAGATATCACAAGTTCCAACACCACACACGTGAAAACCAGAACTCATATTTAGATAGCTTGGCAAACGACCCAATCTCCTTAAGGGTTTCCAACACTATCCTCAAATGTGGTTCACGTTCCTCCATTAACTATGAATAAATTGAAATATCATCGATAAACACCACAATAAACTACTCCAGGTCGGGTCTCAAGATCATGTTCACACATTCCATGAACACTACCAGCGGATTAGTCAACCTAAAGAACATAACGAAACACTCGTAATGTCCCTTCCTAGTTTTGAAAGTGGTTTTAGGAATATTCTCTTTCCTAACCATTATCAGATGATACCCAGACCTAAGATCAATCTTCGAGAAAACCTCAGCCCCTCTCAGTTGATCCATTAGATCATCTATCCTAGGTAACAGATACTTGAAACTGATAGTCACCATAATCAGTTGTCTATAATCCACACAGAGCCTCATGATACCATCTTTTTCTTCACTAGAACACAGGTGCTTACCACGAAGAAACACTCGGCCTAATGAATTGATTGCTCAACAAATCCTCGATTTGCTTTTTGAGTTACGCTAACTTTGGCGGTGCCATCCTATAGAGTGTTATAGAGATAGATTCCATCCCTGGAACTAAGTTTATAGAGAACTCTATTTCTCATTCGGGTGGCAGTTCCACTACCAAAGTTAAAGGTCTTGTGATTTTCGCTCCTCTTGAGACTTACTATCGCGGCCATCACCGATTCTGCATTTGCTCACCAAGGATGCAAAACCCTGGATTTCAAAAAGCTGGATCACTCTTTGAATGTGTTATCTCAATCCCTTCTCAAAATTAACACATTGTGGCTGCGTCACTCTGATACAGGATGAGAACTCCAACAATTCATTGAGCTTGGCCACGACTGACTAACAGACATCTCGCCTTGCTCCAACCTTAGAAATTCCATTTCCTTTGCATTTCACATATTCTGTGGGAAATACTTCTCCCAAAATGAAATCTTGAAGATCTTCCATGAAACAAGAGTCCCTGACTCCTCAAAAGATCTCTTGATGTCCATCCACCAATACTTTACTTCTCCATCCTATATGTAAAAGCAAAGAGCACTAGCTACCCATCCGAGCATACCACAACAGAGAAGATCTCTTCCATTTCCTTTAGCTAACTCTCAACTCTCACCGGGTCATATTCCCCCTTGAAGGATGATGGATTAGCCTCCCTGATCTCTGAGAAGTCATGGAAAGTCTGATTCTTCCCCACTAACACCTCTTGGTCTGGTTGCCTCAATTGATGTGTTGGTGATGTAGGCTATTAATGTTAGGTCGCACCCATCATCTCAAACGTCCTAGTAGAGACAACTGCTTGCTTTTTGATAGCCTCAACAGTCATGGTCATCTACTTCCACATTGCTTCAACAATAGCGACTGTCTGCTCTGTCAAAGCATCTGCCATAGCCATAAAAACTCCAACAATGTTAGGGTCTTCATGACTAGAGTTCCTATTTCCCAGGGATTCTCTTTGGAGACGCCATAGTTTTCTGTACACACAGAGGAATACATATTGGGGTAGCTAATCCCAATATCATGTAACCGTACAACAGTAGCTATAGCAGTTATACCAAAGGCAAGTCATGCAGTTCTATCACAACCTCTAACACAAGAGATGAAGAAATGCACAATCACATGCATAGGAACTCCTAAACATGCCTAAACATAGTCAGTCCACACCCCGGCTCAATAGGATGAACTACTCTGATACTATAATGTAACATTCTAATACCGAGAACTCGATATATCTACCAAATATATAAGGAACACAGTACCAGCCATGTCACTTCTAACCTCAACAACAAACTAACCCATATCATACATTTACATAAATAAATATGGAGAGCCTGAACAACAAAAGCGATATATATACATCATAAACCTCTCAAAGGCAAACTGTTGTACATAACTTTTACAATTTTAAGGTAGCAGGAAATAAATATACAACATACTTATTTTAAGAAAACAAAATAACTACACTAGTTCTTCTACTTCTCCCGCTTTCCTTTTTCTGTACTTGCATTTACATGGAAATACAACAGGGTGAGAAATCACAATTTCTCGGTATAAGCATTCCAATACCAGTGTTCATTCATCCACACTGAATAAACAACACCATAAACTTAAGATTAAACCTGCAATAGATAAATGAGCCACTGTTCAACACTATCAGAATATACATTGTACTCTATGTAACATTCATAATGCAAGCAACAAACTTAACCTAAGGTGAACACACAATAATCAATGATATTGAAGCAACCGCCCATACAATCATAAGATATCATCAAATAACCAACAGCAAACATGGAGCAAGGCAGCTGCCCATACAGCTACCAACAAATGCAATGTTTTATGATATGATGTATGGTTATGCTCACACAAAGTCCTAATAATATGATGGGGCAGTGCAAATGCAGGTTTTAGTTTTTGAAAACACATGCCACTTACTTATTTCCCAGAAAACCACCGTTTCTTATATATACGAAGTAGGATAAGCCTAAAACCCTAAATCCCACTTGGTAATAGGTAAACACCTTCCCCTCACCAACACAAGAGTACTATTATCACCCCTATACTGGTAACCCTGACCATAATAGCATACCCGCTATGAGAATCTAGATCAACACCTTGCTCTCTGGCCATATGGTTATGCACACCATGTTAGGTTACAATACATAGGAAACAAGACATAGCAAGTTTGAAAAGAAGATATGCAATGTATTTCACAAATATATATTATCATCACTAGGTTCCTCTTAACCAAGTGACTAAGGAAAACTAGCAAACTAACCAACCAAGCTCACTTATCACATAAGATGCAAGGTCACATTTCTAGTCCTTCTTATGTCGCCAACCTTGTCTCACAAAGGAGTAAAATGTCATCCATGTATCTCCGGCTCTACTTTCTACACAAAGGAGCAACCTATGCATGATAACAAATGCTACTTGCTAAGCACACTTAGCATACAACACCTAATACCTCACTTCATCACTTCATAAGTGAATCATAAGGCAACTTTACGTTGCTCAAGGTTCTAGGTATTGACCTATGGCATTCAACTTCTCAAAGGATGCCTAAGGTTTCTCAAATCCTATCACAAGGTTCACTCTAATCAAGTGAAAGAATCATAGATAGAGAACATGCACTCTTGGTTGAACTCATAAAGGAACCAACCTATGTTTCTAACATATCCTCAAGTTCAACCTTTAAGAACAAGAGATCATACACCAACTATGCATCTTAAACTCAACTTTAACTCTAAAGGAGCAAACTATGCATATAGGTAGGTATACTATGCCAAACAAACCCAACTAGTTGTTTCTAGTACCCCTTGTCTTTACTTCTCAAAGACCTTTGACGAGCGCCGAACTCAGTCAAAATTATAACCGAAGTTATTACCTAAGCTTGTAGCACAGTGACAACACCGGATCATCTCCACAAGGATTGTAGATGCAATTTAATCAAATCAAGTGAAAGTTAGCAAAGGGGGGTTTGACAGTTTAAGATCGCACTTAACAAAATTAAAGGAAGAAATAACAATTAAAGAGCAGTCAATTTAGAAACCTATCCAAGATTAGGTGGATTCAATCATAGACCCTTCATAAAACACTTGAAGCGCAATTGAATTGTTAATTTGGATCTAACCGAGATCTCTGCATCAAATCCAAAATTCATACTAGACGATCGTCTAGAATTCAATTACCAAGTGATAAACACAAATCCGCAATCGCACCATTCATAAAAATCTATGTTAATTTCAAGTACCGAATTCAATTAACTTAGGCACAAATCAGTAACCTAACCTCTTCAATTCTGTGATTAATTTAGATCAATCAGTTATAAGTTTCATCACAAATCTCAATCTTCATTTATGTGATTAGTTTAGATCAATTAGTTCTAAGTTTCATCACAAATCTCAATCTTAAACCAAGATCAAATCAGATCAACATAAATAGAATCACCATTCATGCATTCAAGATCAAGAAGAAGAAGAAAGAAGAAGAAAAGAGGAATTCAATTACAAATCAAAATACAATGCATAACCAAGGTCTCAAGAATCCAAACCACAATCTCTTCAAGAGTTCTAAATTGACCCAAAGTAGCTTAGCCCTCCATTACCATGAAGGGGAGCATCAAAATATACAAAACTATGAGAAACTATGAAGAAACAAGAAGAAACTATGAGAGAAATGAAGGAGAATATATGAAAGAAATGATAACCAATGGTGCCTTTTATAGAAGTCTAGGGTAACAAAATGACAAAGGGGAGTGAGTGGATGAGTGGGTGGATTAGTGGATGAGTGGGTGGAGTGGTTAAGTGGTTGGATTAGTGTATGAGTGGATGAGTGGATTAGTGGATGGATGAGTGGGTGGTTGAGGACAAAAATTTCGTGTCTGACTTGGAAGCCAAAAACGACTAACTATACTTCAGATCCACGAAAAGTGCTCTTCATGAAAGTTGTAGATCCTTGTCTTGGCTATAAAATGGATAGCTGGTTCGTCCAATTTGGCTTCCTTCAGCCCAAGATATGTCCCAAATACCGTAGGTTGCTCAAACCCAACTTCAGCACCTCTGTTCCGACTTGCAAGCTCAAACTGACCTACTAGACTTCACTGTTTCAAAAAGTATTCTTCATGAAAGTTGTTTATTTGGATCTTGACTATCAACTGTCCAAATTTCAGCCCATCTCCATTATTACATCTTGAGATATGATTTTATGAGTGCACACCATTCAGATTCTAGTGACAGAACCCGTATTCTGATTTCCATGTAAACTTAGGTCCTTTAGACATCTGTTTGGGACTTCGAGCTCTTCATCAAAGTTGTAGAGCTTCCTCTTAGCTTTCCTACAAGGTAAAATTCATGTTCATCAGATATTAGGAACTCAAGTTATGACCAAAATACAGAAACAATGTCAAATCTCAATAATGCTGAAAATATTCAATTAGGACCAATTTGAGCTCAAACTCACAAAATCATACCAAACTCAATCAATTAAGAATATGGAGAGTGTAAATGACTAAACATAAGGGTTTCTTAATGAATAAAATATGTGATTATCAACCTTCTCATAAGGTAAGTGATTATCTTCTCCATGATGTACCATTAATCCGCTTGTATCTAGAACCCTTCACCATCACTTCACAAGTGATTTAGAAGCCCACCTCATGTTGAACAAGGTTCTAAACACTTCCTTATTGCAAACCAACTCACTTGGATGCTTAAGGGTTCTTAAGACTACCCTATGGCATATCATCATTACCATGGAAGCCTAAAGTTTCTAAAGACATTACCCCTTGACACTCCACCTCACTATGGTTGTCTAGGGTCTCACAAGTCTATCATAAGGCATTTTCCACACTTTGGATGCCTAAAGGTTCTCTAACCTCATCCTAAGGCAAATCCCATCACTTTGGGTGCCTAAGGGTTTCCAAACTTCTCCTATATACTAGGTGGTTATTCTCTCCAAGAATTACCCTCATTTGTGTCTCAACACACTTAGGAAGACATATAAGAATGATTCCAACACTTAGGACCTTCAAAAGGCATCAAAAACATATTTTTGAGGATTCTGGAGCTCACGTCGCAGCACCCACTAAGCCACGCCGCGGCGCCTTGCTCTCGGGTTATAATACTGAAAGTGCATCAGTCTCACATCGTGGCATGAAATCCTTGCGCCGCGGCGCCAGCATCTGAACATGAATTCTGTAGAATTCTATAGTTGCGGGTTACTGTTCCATTGGAACGAAATCTGGATTTTGGCCACTCCAAAACAGTTTTTAGGTGATTTCAAGCTACTAACATGTTTACTAACATGATGGAAACCTAAAACACTAATTGATTTCATCAAAATTGGATCAAAACACCAAATTACTCATCCAAACCCCTAAAATCAACACTTAGAGCATTTTAAGTCCAAATGGAGAATTTTCAGTTTCTAATCTAAACTCTTAGCATGAATAAGTCATAAACCACATTTAAAATTCATCCAAGCAAGAAAATCACTTCAAACACTTCAAGAACTCAAAGTGACCTATCAAACCTCACCTAGGTCTAACATGCAACATTGTGGAAGAAGATGGAGTTTGAGCTCAAGAACCCCTACCTTTGGCTCCTCAAGCTACTGAGATGGTGATTGTGAAGTATTGATCTTGTTCTTAGATCCTCCTTCAAGCTTTGATCCTTGGCCCCTTAGCTTTTCCTCCTCCTTTCTTCTTCCCCCCTACGGTTTCCCTTTCTCTTTTCTGGCTGCCGTGAGAAAATTGAAGAAAGAAGTCATATTTGGCTTCTTAAAGCCAAATCACTAAAGGGTACCAAAAATCTCAATATGCTAAGAACACTTAGATTTCTCCAAATTAAGTTTTCTTAAAGCCAACAAGTTTGAAATAAATCGCAAAATTCATCAAAAATCTTGTTGTACCAAAGCCATCATTTTCCATATCAGCTGCTAGTCAAACCGGTATTAAAACATATAACCAGTATGCTTAAAAATACCAAACTAGCTCCAGTTATTCTCAGATTTTAACTATAGCATAGCTAACACATTTGTGACCCAAAAATAAAGTCTCCATACTTATTTTCATTAATTGAGTAGTTTATAAGCCATATCCAGGGCTAAAAATAGTTATAGCGCACATAGCATTGCAGCAAAGTGACTAGACACACTCAGAAAGTCACAAAATTCAACAGACATGTTAAGCAAGTATTAGGTTACCTTTGTATCCATATACAAGCCTAACATGTTTCACTAGGGTGTTATAGTCATACTTATATTTAACAGGTGGTACACCACAATTAGAACGTGGTGGAAGATGATATTGAGGCACTTAAGACTCAGAAAAAAGATCATCACTACAAGTGGAATTAGGATTAGTGGATACCTCTAGAGGAATCTTAGAAGAAGATTGGCTCAGTGGTTGTGTTGAATTGTTGGGTGGCACTGTACTATCATGAAGAGCATTATCTTCAGTATGAGAAGTCTCTGGTTCAACAACCGATAACTCTCCCCTTTCATATGAAAATTCACCCTGTCTCTGAAGAATCTTCAGATGAAGAAATATTTTTTGAATTTTTGGTAAAAAAAATGCCTCAAGTTCTTCATAATTTATCACTTCGTCTAAATTCTCACCCTGAAATGGTATATTAGGAGTTGGCGCCTTGTAAAAAAGTTCAGTCTTGTGGAAGGTAAAATCCATGGAAACATAAAGCCTCCGAATTTTCAGATCATAACACTTGTAGCCTTTTTTATTATTCCCATATCCCACAAAAACACACTTCAAAGCATGAGACTCAAGCTTAGTCCATTAGCGCAGATGCAAATGAACATAAACTACACACCCAAAAATTCGTGGGGTAAAAAATACTACCAGTGGAAGAGTGCAATGATCAGAAAGGGCATCCAATGGTCTTCAAAAATTAAGAACACTAAATGGCGTATGGTTTATTAAGTAGACTGCCAAATTCAAAGCTTCACCCCACAAGTAAATAGGAACATGACCCCCCAATTAAAAGAGACCGAGTAACTTCCAATAAATATCTATTTTTTCGCTCTTTAACACCATTTTGTTGAGGAGAATCTATGCAAGATGTTTGTTGAATAATTCCTTTAGAGTGCATAAATTCCATCAATTATTTCTTTTCGTACTCACCACCATTATCAGAACAAAAGACTTTTATTGGAACACCAAACTGAGTAGTTATCATTTGATGGAACATGCAAAAAATTGAACAAACATCACTATTGTGTTTCATTTGATAAACCCAAGTCATGCGAGTGCAATCATCAACAAAAGTTATAAATAACTTCATCCCATTTAGAGTAGAAATTAAGGTCGGTCCCCAAACATCTGAATGAACTAATCTAAAAGGTAAATCTGTTTTATGATCACTCAAAAGAAAAGTAGTACGATGACTTTTTGCCTTTACACAAGTTTCGCAAACAAAGTGTGAAAGATTACATTCATGAAACAAGGATGGAAATAATCTCCTAAGATAGCCAAAGGAAGGATGTCCCAGTCTCCTATGCCATAGTCAAATTTCCTCCTTTTTCTTTATCACTGAATCTCCATTTACCACAAGAGCTTGCCCCTTTTTATCGGAATGTTGGAATTCATCTTCAAGATAGTACAATCCTCCCATTTGTCTACCACTGCCAATCTGCTCCCGAGTATAGATGTTCTGAAAGACATAATGAGTAAGAAAAAATAGAGCAACATAATTATGAGATTTGGCTAATTGATTCACAGAGAGAATATTATAATTTAACGATGGGACAAATAAGACATCCTCGATTTCTAACGTGGAAGATAATGGAACTGTACCAACTCCAATAACCGGAGATGATACACCATTAGTAGTGGTAATAGTGACTTTGAAACATTTAGGAGATAAATGACTAAACTTATAACGATCACAAGTCATATGGTCTATTGCGCCAGAGTTAATTATCCAATCACTATTTCTAGTAAAAGACATACCTGACTTAGCAGTGAATGCAAGGGTTGTGGCTAGATTTGCTTTTGGATTAGAGTCCACCTCCTTCTGAGATGCCTTCTTACCCTTTGGATGCCATTCTGGATACCCATGAAGTCGGAAACATGTGTCCACCGTATGACCAATACTATTATAGTGAGTATATTTTTTATCCTTCTTTGAGATGGTCGTCTTCCGAGAAGCCATTGCAGCCCCTTCTCCAATATTTTCTCCAAGCATAGCATCTTGGTGATTAGCTTCCGAACAAACCACAGCATAAGCCACCTGTATATCAGGAAGTGGTTTTGTAGAAAGTACATGACCTCGAACCCCATCTAAATGAGGATCAAGTCCAGTAAAAAACTTATATATATGTTCAGAATTAACCTTTATGGTGTATATAGCAATATCATTGGCACACTCTATAATACAGGCATCAATATCATCAAGCTCCTACTATAGTTTCTATAATTTGCCAAAATAAGAAATAACAGAACCTCTATTCTGGTGGATAAAAAATACCTCGCAATGAAATTGATAAGCTTTTGACGCATCCTGATCAACCAAATATGTGTTTTTAACTACCTCCCATATCTCTTTCGCCGTAGACAATCGAAGAAAGAGAGACCGAATATCCCTTATCATTGCATCAAGAAGCCAAGATTTGACCAAGCAGTTTTCATCCTCTCATTCTTCGTACTCCTCTAACTTTTTATTTGATGGAGTAGCCTTGGTACCTGAAATATAACCCCAATGTTTTCTCCCACGGATTTTATTTCGTGCATTCAAAGACCACTCCACATAATTGGTACCGTCAAGCCGTTCTTGAGTGATGAGAGAGGAAGTTTCCTGCAAATGGAGGCAAGACACAATCGTCGAAGATTCGTTCTTCTTTGGTGATTTGGCACCACTTACTTCAGTCATGGTAGCACTAAAAGAAAATTTTGCAATGGAATGATATGAACAGAAACAACAACAATTGTGAATACAGGAACTACTTCAATTCCTAGAGTTAAGAAAAGAAGATTGAAGGGAGCTTTGATACCATATCAAAATAAACACAATTGTGGAATAATTTTTTGATAATTCCATTCATCATAGTTGTACAATATATATAGTACAAACATTAACAAGGAAAGAATAAAAGATTACAGAGAAATATCCTACAACTATGGAATAAAAATAGATTACACAATTAAGGATATTGACCAAATCAAATATTGACCAAATCATATCCTTAATTTTAGCAGCAAGAAATTGAGACAACCTCCCACTTGACTCCAAAGAACTTTGGGGTAAATGATGTTGATCTTGATTATGGTCCTTCTTATGATGAGTTATAATATGCATATGATGAATTGTATAATGGTTTGTTGAGTTTAAAAAAAAAATTATCTTGCTTGGAAAACATTTCCTCCATTTAAAACGTAATTGAGACTTTGAAAAATGAATATGTTTTTCTTGATGAGAAAATGTATTTGACATGTTAAACATCAACTTTTTGTGAACAGTGTATTGATTTAGAAAATCAAGTTGGGAATAGTGCATTGATTTAGAAAATCAAGTTGGGAACTTATCTTTCAAATTTGTCAAAGCTAATGTTTTAATTGTTTACATTCCATGTTTGTCAATAAGAATGAAATTGATATTATTCTACATGGAAATTCAAGTAAAGCTTGTGGCAAAAATAGCTTAAAATGTAATAACAACCAAAGGCTTAAGTCTTTTAAAAATGATCTTGAAAAGATCAAGCCATCATCGAATTCAATTGTGTGCAATTATTGTGGTCATCTAAAACATATTTCTCATTTGTGTAAATATAGAAGAAATCCTTATATGAGAAATAGTATGATATGAGTTCCTAAATATCTTAAAGGCTCTAGTAATAACACTCAAGAACCTAAGATGAAGAGGGTACTAAAAAGTCCTCTTAGTGTTTCAATTATGCAGAAATTTTCTCAAAAGGATGGACAAATTGATCAAGTGAAGAAGGAATCATCAAGGGAAATATTTCTAGTGCCCAATGGTAGAATTTTTGATCAAAGAAGAAAGATGACTTCAACCAAAGATTCTCAAGTACAAAATGTAGAACTTGTAAAGTTCAAGACTCCAAAAGAGAAGTAATGGGTAAGGAAATGTATTCCCTTGATTACTAAGGCTAAGGTCTCAAATGTTTTTGCCTCTTACGCATATTCACTTGTAAAGTCAATGAATTTGATGTATATTCCTTATAGACCTTAAGTGATTAATAGAATCATATGTACTTAGTAAAATTTGAACATTATGTTTAACACATGATTATATTCATTCTTATTATACCATAGCTCATTAATTTGTTATATATCTTAGTACATAAGGTTCTACGGTTCCTAGGTATGTTTGCTATATTTTGAATTGTCTATATATATCATAAAAGTAAGCATGTTATTGGCTATGTACTTAATGGTAATTGATTATTGAATTTGTTGTGCTCAATTTATATACTATGAAAAAAATTAATATTTATGAGAACATAATGGATTCATAATCAATGAGTAACCTCTATGGATCCAAAATTAGTGGATACCAAAGAAAGTACTTTAAATTGTGTTGTAGGGTGACTATTAGCTCAAGCATGCATTGAAGTTAAATATAATTATGCTACTTGAGGTTGGAAAAATTTGAAATGGTCCAAGCTCTCTAAGAGTAATGAAAACATAAAAGGATGACATAGAGAACCACAACATTCTTAAGGAGCCTTAAGGCATGGAAGTTAGAGTCACCTACAAAAACTCAAAGAATACACTTTTGGTTATATCAATCTATTATCCTTATTTATGCTTTAAATTAAATATCATGTGATATTTGGAGAAGTAGAGAGTTGTGTTATGCCTTAACATGCCTAACATGATCATTGCATTCCCTAAAATGCTTATATAAGTTTTGATGATGATAATGTGTTTCTTGATAAACATGAATCATGGCTTAAAATGATTAAACCATTTTTTTTTTTGGATTCAAGTGCATATGTCCTTCTTTTGTTCTCGTTAGAGCTAACTTTGCATGGTTGATAATGTAATACATGTTTAACATTATATATCAACTTAAATTATGCTTGTAAATGAGCTTAAATGATATTTAATGCTAACATATGTTTTAGAGAACTTTTAGAGTTAGTTTTGCAAGTGTCTCTATGTACTTCAAATATAGTAATCAAATATTGAAATGTCAAGCATAAATGAATAAAGAGAAGAGTTGAATGAAGAAGGACATGAGGAGACTTTCTTCAAGTGAAATGGAATGGAATACTTAATGGAAGAAAACCCAAACTCAAAGGACTAATAAACAAAGAACATTCCAAAGAAGCATCAGTTTCTATCTAACTTAATAAGTATCCCTATCCCCAAGCTATTGTGGTGTTTAATATGTTATGAATTGTATGATACGTGTTGATAAATTGATCTTAAATGATTAGATGATTTCCTTACAAGAGAAGTATACTTAGTATTGACAAAGTGCCTAATTAGATATTAACTTGCTAATTTTGTCATTGCATATAGGGTAGATGATGTTAGTTCTATACATGCTTTGATCCCTATTGCATATTTCATCAAGGTGAATATTTGATATCTATGATTCTCTTAATCTATGGTTTCTTAGTGGTATAACACTTATGTGAATCATGTTTTTATTTTGAAAAGAATTTTTGGTTTAATTAAAAAAGTTTTTTTAAAAGCAAAATCCCTTATATTTTTTGAAAGAAGTTTTTCAAGTTCCATATCCTTGAGAATCGTTTGAACTTATCTTAAGACCTTGAAAGTATTATCACCTCCTATTTGTCTTGAAAATTTGGGAATCATTAGATATGTGCTATAAATGTAGTACTATCTTCATTTGCTTTGAAAAGTTTTATTAAATCTCTAGAGAATGCTTAAGAAAGTTTTCAAATAAATCTTTTGAAATATTCTATAGAGCCCATCTTAATATTTCAAAAGATAAGCCTTGTTCTTCAACGTATTTTATTTTCTCAAGGCTCTTGTTCAATGAGAAAGAGAGGAAATGTACTTTCAGATGTTCTTTTGACTTGGGTTTGATCACGCTTAAGGAATATATGGCTTTAATATAAAACCTCCCTACCCTTCTAAAATGTTTTTGAAAATATAATGTGTTCTTATAAAATTCTTTTTGAAATGGGGAGAAATTTTAAAATGATTTTTGATTGATGAATTAAGAATAAGTATCTTTTGCCTTGCTTTAATTTATGGTAATGTGCTTATATGGTCTTGACATATATATTTCACTTTATCTATCTTGTACTTCAATGAGGGGGAGCCTAGCTCTTAAGTTATTTATATCTCTTGGCTTACGTCCTTGTTTGACATAAAGTATTTTATTGTTATCATATGCTACATGTTGATGTACCAAAATATGACAAGCTTTGCATGAATAATCTTTGACATCTTGAAAACATGCTTGTTTCATCTATCTATTCTTGAATCATATGTAGAATCAAATAGGGGGAGATAGTTATGTTTTGAATAATTTGAAGAAGTTTTTGGTTTTGATGATCCTACTCTTTTTGGTAACACAAGTTTTGTCTATAGGGGGAGAGAAAATATTATCTTTCCTTCCTAAGCCTTTTTGTTGATGTCAAATAAGGGGAGTGAGAATTGGAAAGAAAAATATGTTCTTGTGCTTATTGTTTCATATGCTTACACGAATATTTATTTTTCTATATTGCTCAACATATTTTTCTTTAGTGATTTGTCATCATAAAAAATGGGGAGATTGTGGAAATAAGTTTGTCCCGATGGTTTAATATGTTAAGCTTTGATAATGACAAATACAAGACAAAAAGAATGATGTTTATGTTACATAGATGTGCTTAATAGATTATATTGGATCATGCATGATCATGTACTCCATCTTGTTATATTTCATATAAGAATCATGTATATTCTTTATAGCATCTTTTATAGAATATTTTCAATAATATGTTACATGAGTGATATTAAATTAATATTAGATTTAACTCTATTTAAATGAAAATGTGCAAATTGTTCTTTGTTGCATCCTATATAGAGCATATCTATTAGTTATTAATAAATGTCTTATTTGAATGTGTCTATGAAAGTTTTATATGCATATTACACTAAGTAGAGTTATACATTTATGAATCATGCATATGAAGATATTGAATAATGAATTTGGACTAATTATGTTTGTTTAAGAGAGTAATACTTTGTAGGATAATCCAAGTACCAAGAGTGATCATTGCAACAAGAAAGTAAAAGATCATAATTATGCTCAACTCAAGAAGAATGAGAATGATAACATGTTCCAAGCATTTGCAAGATTTGAAGAGATGAAATTTTTGGAAGTTTGGATTACATCAAGAAGCCTAAGGACTAGAATTGGTATGTTTTCCTTTTAGGCTTTATTTTATGTAAAGATAGAGGTTTTACAAGAAAAGAGTTCAAATATGTTTTTAAATCTTTACAAATATTTCTTACATGCTAAAATTCTCAACAAACATGTTTTGAAAAGCTAGTCATAGTGGTAGTTAAAAACTATGAAAAATTGTCAAGTTTGAGTTTTGAAAAGTTGATCTTTAGTTACTATTTTGATTATAACCTTTAAAATACTTTGATTTTTGTTCTGAAACTTATTTCATATGAAAACAGACTCAAAGATCTTTTCAATGAATGGTCATTTGCTTAAAACAAATGAGAAATGAAGAAGTTATGAGCATTTAAAGTCATTTTTCAAGCATAAGAATGTTGTAAAACACGTTTTTAGCAAACAGAAGCTTGGTAATCGATTATCAAAGTCTGGTAATTGATTACCACTTGCCTAAAAAGCCTAGAACGTGTTCTAAGTGCTTGGCAATCGATTACCACGAGCTCAGAAGCGCTCTCAACGACTATAAATGACTAGTTTTCATAAAAAAAATATTTCTAAATATTACCAATAACTATTTTATCACTTGGGCTCTATAAATAAATGTAGATTGAAGCATTTATATTTTTAGAAACTCTAGAACACTTGATTTGATCCTTGAATCATTAAAATCATATTTTGAGCTCTTTATTACAAAATACTTATATTTCTTTATTTCTTTATTGCAAAATACTTATATTTCTTTATTCTTCAAGTTGTATATCTACTCTTTAAGAGAGTATAGCTTGTAATCTTTTTTGTAAACACTTGTGAGGGTAGAGAATCCCTTTAGAAATAAAGAGGCTTCTACACATAGAGGTGATTGATCCTTGAAGTGTAAGAAAGGCTCAAAGTTTGTAAAGATTTTTCAAGCACCAGTGAAGCTTGAAGAGTTGGAGGCTCTAATACAAGGGTGGAGGATCCTAAGGCGTGAGAAGTGCTCTTCTTTGTACAAAAGTTTTCCTAGCACCCGTGAAGTCTAGGAGATAATGAAGAAAATTTCAAGTTAAGCTTGGGGACTGGATGTAGGCCACAAGTGGTTGGTGGCTGAATCAGGATAAATTCTTGTGTTTGATTATCTCTTCCCTACACTCATAATATTCTATATTAACTTAATTTATGCATGTTTCGCAACATTTATTAATTGACTGCTTCAAAATATTTAATTTTTTTAATGTTGTTTTAAAAGTTTGTGATCACCCAATTCTCCCCCTTCTTGGATGATGGTTGTCATGACTAACATTCTTGACTTCCATGCCACCTTTTGTGTATTCTTCCTTATTTTCATCTTTTGTAAATACTCCTTGTGTAATACAACCCTCAAAATCAATCAAGATGTCAATCACTCATTAAATTTCTTTTCAGTTGTACTTTTGAATCCATGCATGTCTGTTATATGATGCTTCAGGTAAGGTAAACTTAAGTACAACAATATGGCTTAATCATCTAATGGTAACTCCTCGATAAATAACTCTGGCCAAATGAGTTCAAAGGTTTCAATCAAGGAAGGAAATGGCATCCTCAATGAATAATCTAGAATGAAATGCATCAGGTTGACAAAGGGATAAAAATAGGAGTCTTTTGAAGGAGAATATAACAAGCTTCCATGAAAGCCATATCCAATGAAGAGAGATTTGAGCAAGATGTAATTGGAAAAAGGTTTCATTTGAATACGGGTTTTATTGGTCAAAGTCTCCAAGAAGTCTTGGTTCAAGATTTTCAATAAAGAAGATTTTCTCAAATGTATTCATTGTTTTATTCTTTTGTGTCTAGGCCCAATGCACAAAATTTTCTAACTCAAGGCCCATTGCATTCAGTTTTCTAGCTCAAGACCATTACGTCTAGTTTTCTAACTTAAGGCTCATTGAATGAAATTTTCTTGCTCAAAAGGCCCATTACATTTAGTGTTCAGACTCATGGCCTATTGAATTAATTTTTTTTTTAGCACAAAGGCCATTACATTTAGTTTTCAGGCTCAAGGCCATGATGTCTAGTTTTCTAGCTCAAGACCTACTGCATAAAAAAAAAATCTGCCTTAAGACGCATTGCATAAATTTTTTTGGCTCAAGGTCCATGGCATTTGCTCAAGGCCCTTTGCATAAAAAAATAAAATTTCTGACTCAAGGCCCATTGTATATTTTTTTTTGGCTCAAGGCTCATTTCATTCAATTTTTTGACTCAAGGTCCACTGCTTCCATTCTTCTGACTCAAGGCCCATTAAATTAAGTTTTTTGGATCAAGGCCCATTGCATACAATTTTTGGCTCATAGGCCTAATGCATCTTGTTTCTCATGCTTATGGCACATTGTTGTAAAATTTCATACATTTTAAAATTTGGGCCTTAGATCCGTCCAAAGTTTTTTAATTATTGCTTTTAAATTTTAGACCCTAGACCCGCCCATTGCTTTTTAACCCATGCTTTTCAAAATTCAAGTCTTAGATCTATCCAATATTTTTTATTCCTATGTTCAAATTCTAAACCTTAGATTCGCCCTTTCTTTCTAAATTCTTGCTTTTGCTTTCTTCAAAATTCATGTCTTTCAAATTTCGGGCCCTAGATCTGCCTTATACTTTTTAATTTCTACTTTCAAAATTCAAGTCTTAGATCCACCCATCACTTTCTTCAAATTTCTTGTCTTTCAAATTTTGAGTCTTTGATCTGCCTAATGCTTTTTTTAATTCCTGCTTTTAAATCTTAAGCCTTAGTTTTACCTATTGCTTTCAAAATTCCTGCTTTTCAAAAAAAAAAAAGACTATAGCATAAAAATGTTGCTTTTCGATTTTTTTTTTCATGTTTGCTCTAGTTCTTGTGCATTGTCTTATGTATTCCCAGACAAAATGCATGTCCATTTTCTTTACTCGCTCCTTATTACAATCACATGAACAATTCTCCATGTCTTATAGGAGGAAACAAGTAAAGATAAAAAACTGTAAATATCCTATTTTGACCGAATTATTTCATTTATTTTTGTTTTCAAAGAAATTTTAAGAATAGACAAAAAAATGAAAAATTCTAAAAATTAAAAAAATGAAAAATTGAAAAAATAAAAATATAATTGAAAATTGAGAAATATGAGATTTAAAAGAAAAAATGAAAAAAAGTTGTTCATTTGGCCCAACTCTTAGCAAAATTCAACTCACCCCGTTTGGTGTCTAGATTCAATGTATCACCAAGTCCCACATCGAAGAGATTATACTCCTTTTCCCTTTCCATCTCTTATATATAGAGTTGATCTTGAGTCTTTGAGCAATTAAAAAAAAAATTACATACTTAGGCTTAATACTAAAGTATAGAGCCTAAAGATTTTAGTAAAAAAAAAAAAATTAGATTGCTGTTCATGGTTTGATTTGTGAAAATATGTTGGACCCTGTGCACCAAGTTCGTTCTCTAAACATAGTGTTTCTACATGCCTTGGATGTAAGTTTATTTAGTTCTTTTTTTTTCCTTTTTTATTATGAAATTATTTTTTTATTTATTAGTTCTTAAATTTTTTTGTAAATATTTTAAAATTAATTTAATAATAAACAAGAGTTCGTTGAGTTATGATAGCTTGTTAATCAGCTGAGTTGTGATAACTTGTTGGTTTGAAAATTTAAATAAAATAAATTAACACACAATTATTTTTAAAAAATTGCATGACTTTGAATTTCTCATTACACTAAGAAATACATAGAAGTGCAAGTCAAGCCAATTTTTTTTTTTTTTTCAATTTAGTATTTTTTGTTAAAAGGGATAAAATAAATATTTAAAAATTATTAATAATTCACATAATTAACTTAAGATAATCGTTTTAAGACGGATGTATCAAAAGTGTAATAGAGTTAAGTCTTCATCATTTCTTGTATATAATTAAACTCCAAATCTAATTTTTGAACATATACCATTTTTCTTAATTTTTTTAACTTTTTTAAATTTAAATAAAATTGATAACGAGTCTGTTGCTATTCCGTCACAAATACATTTGTGACAGTGGCTACTAAGTTCCCAAATATTACTCCTGTTTGTTCTCCTCCACCACCCAAGGCTGCCTTAAAAAAAAATAGCCATCATATTGTATTACTTCTCTTGCCATGATCAGTTCCTCTGCATGTAGCCATCGTTCCTTGAAAAGTATATTGTACTTTAAGTATATGCAAGAGTAATGCTAGAAACAATGCACTAGTTAGTGTTTGTATCGTATGTATCTTTTACTTTCCAATCAATTATGTATTTGATACCCGGAAGGTGTATCTTGGAATCTAGAAGTAGAATGAACTAATTTACTTTCAACTCGTAAGAGAGTGTCATAGTCATGAATTTCATGGACATTGTATGAGAAGCCAGAAATCACTCTGTAGATTTTTAGTTCATAATCAAAAGTTATACAAATTAAAAAAATTTTAAAAAAATGTGCCATACATCATATATCATCCTTTTCTTTCATATCTCCTAAATCTATTTGAGGAGCGTTGTATACAAACAGGATTAGGAAGCAGGAACAAAACCAACAGCCCCATTTCTGAAATATAATCATCATATTAATCTAAACCGAAGAGGAAAGAACTCAATCTATCTCTCCAATGTCTGTTTTCCGGATACCCTTTGATGGACTCGACTACATTATCTTACAACTTCGGGCTTAGTTGTTGCGGTTTCTTTGTCACATTGTTTCGGGATTGGTATTTACTTTCACCACTTCAACGTTCACCATGGGATGATCAGATGTCCCTTTGGAAGAAAGAACTAATAGGACCGGGAACAAACTTATATGGAGAATTTGACGATGTTAATATGCAGCCTCCACCCGAGTTCCATACTTACATATCCCTTGGACTCCTGCATAATATTTATAATTTTAAGGAACATAGTATAATAACAAAGCTGAACTTTCAATAATCAAAAGCTTACGAGGTAGAAATAAAAATTAAAAGGCAAATGAAGAAGTACTGTGCAATTCTACTATTGGAATTGGAGCAATGTCCAACCCAGTTCCTACAGGTATGGCACATTGCAAGATGCGTTTCAACAATGACACCACTATGACCTCTTTGTAAAGAGTAAAAATTCACAGTAATTACTGAATCATGAACAGAAAAATTGTCTACACTACACTCTGCAGAGAATAATTCGTTTGTTACAATAATGTAAGTAAAACTTTTTGGCACATAGAATTTGCTAACCTTGCAACTAAGGATCGTACAACTTTGGAAGTGATTAACTATTTGAGATACCTGGGGGATGTTACTCAAAGTATGAAATTTCTAAATAATACTCATAATATAATCAGTATAATTTTACAAAAACGAATCTTAGAAATATAATCAGTATAATTTTGCTTTATGACTCATACCTTTGGCGAGCTGAAATTGAGATCTTACTTTTGAAAGTGGACTGTCAATAATTCAATTATATAAAATCATTAAATTAAAACAAATTGGCTTCTGAAGGAATCATTCACAGTGGAATTAAAATCTTTTTAAAACTAAGCTCAGGAAGATAGAAAAACTCAAGCCTGGTAAATCAAATCTCATAATTTATCAACAGTTAAAGAAAATAGTGTGAGAGAAGGGAATATAATGGTAAACAACAATAATTAGAACTGTAAAGTATTGATTTTTAAGTACCTGTAACAAGCGAAATAGCAGATTGCTTGAACATCTTCAGTTTCAGCATCTCCATTTTCATAACCACCAGATTCATCAGCCACTAAAAAAATGCTGTTATTCATGTTATTCTCTGCTTCAATGAATCCAATCCAATGCTTCTGCAGTATACAAGTACGAAAATGGCCTCCCTGATAATTGCAAAACATGGCCATGACCTGCTCCTGCTGACCCGGTCTCCAGAACATCTATATAGAGGTTGGATTACTAAAAAGAGTAGAAGCCCCCCAAGATATTTGGATGGGTCGCCAGTCACTGAATAAAATTGTTCAGAAACCACTCAACAAAGTATCAAGTGCTCTTGTTTTATGCATTCATCATCTGATTCTGAACATTGTTAAGTCTATAAGGTAACACTACTAGAAAATTCCTATTCAGAGATGGAATTTAGAGATGAAAATAATTCCATCTCTAATAGAGACAGAAATAGAGACGGATTGTATGATTTAGAGATGGAAAATGAAATTTAGAATTTAGAGACGAAATTTAGAGACAGAATTGATTTGTCTCAGAATTTTCTATCTCTAATTATGTATTTATTTGGTCAATTTAAAGTCAACTATGTTTAGAGACGAAATTTATCCATCTCAAATTTTTTCATCTCTAATTCTGTTTCTATTTGATCAATGTAACATTTTAAAAAGTTAAATATGTTTAAAGACAAAATTTAGAAACATCATTTATCCATCTCTAAATTTTTTATCTCTAATTCTATCTCTATTTAATTAAATAAATATTTTAAAAATAAAATAAATTTAGAAACAGATGTAATCCATCTCTAAATTATATATATAAGTAAATAAATAATTTAATTAATAAATTTTATTTTTTTAATATAGAGATGGGATATTTCCGTCTCTAATTTTTTCAGTCTACCAAAATCATTCTTCCCTAAATCACAAATCACGCTCCTTATCAGAAAACTAATTCTTCAATCAGAAAATTCTCATCATTTTCGCTCCATCTCCGCCTCCTCCTTCCCCTCCAAACTCTAGTTGCCCACCCATCTCCTTCTTCCCCTCCAAATCTATTCTAGTTTCTACCTCAACCTTCTTGTCAGACCAAACCCTTCACATGGACAAGCAATCACTATGTGTGGGAGAAGATGCAACCCAGGACAGCGGCAAGCCTCCCACCATGGCAGCTCCGCCCTCTTCATTTTCCTTCACCGTGTTTGGGAGAGCATAACCTAGATCGACGACAAGCTCTGTGTGGGAGAAGACGTGACCCAGTTTCCTCCGTGCGTGGGAGAGGACATGACCCAGATCGACGAGAAGCCTCCCTCCATGGAAACTCCACCCACTTCGTCCGCTATTCCAGTTGGTAGACTCAGTTCCTGGCAACGTGTTCGACAAGATCTCGCATCCTGCAAGACCTCTGCTGCTACTGAGTTTGGAAGGTTAGCCACCCAATTAGGTCTTAACTGGTCATGAATTGAAAGGATTGCAATTCGATGAGCAGCTTGGTTCCCTTCCCTACTACACCATTGAAACCCATATATATGGAATTGCTTTCTCATCTCGTCTGTGTCTTCAACTACAGTTCCAATCTCCCACAATGCATTTTCTCCTCTGCATGCCTCGATCAAAGAGACTCGGTCTAGCCCTATGTTTGTTGCTGTTAAGGCTGCATCCCTCAATGCCAGAGCTTCCGCTAGCAAGGTTGAACTGGTATGGATTTTCCTTACATTTCCCATTTTAATCTTGCCTATGTTTATCTAAGTTTATTGGTCTCATGGTTTGTTTATATTTTACTTTTTCTACTAGTTCTGGTTTTCCATGATTTTAATGCGGAAAAATTAAGGAGCACTGATTTTATATTAATATTTGAGGAGCAATTTGTAGAAATAAGTTTGCTCTAATAGTTTAATATGTTAAATTTTAATGATGACAAATACAAGACAAAAAGAATGATGTTTATGCTATATAGATGTGCTTAATATATTGTATTGTATCACACATAATTATGTACTTTATCTAGTTATATTTCACCTAGTAATCATGCAATGAGACATGTGTAGCATTCTTTATATAATATCTCCAATAATGCTTTATATGAGTTATAAATTAATATTGGATTTGACTCTACTTAAATGAAAATGTGCAAATTGTTCTTTGTTGCATCCTATATAGAGCATATCTATTAGTTATTAATAAATGTCTTATTTGGATGTATCTATGAAAGTCTTATATGCATGTTAGAATAACTAGAGTTATACATTTATGAATCATGCATATAAAGATATTGAATTATGAATTTGGGCTAACTATGTTTATTTAAGTGAGCAATACTTTGTAGGATAGTCCAAGTACCAAGAGTGAGCATTGTAACAAGAAAACAAAAGATCACAATCATGCTCAACTCAAGAAGAATGAGAATGATAAGATGTTCAAGTGTAACACCCCGAAAATTTATAATTTTGCAATAAATATTAGTTTTATAATATTTGTGATTTTTGTGAATTTTTTTAGATTTTTTCAGAAACATTGAATATTTTAATATATTTCTCGTTTTTTATGCGCACTGAGCGGAGTCGGGAAAATGAGAAATTTTTCTCGAGAACCTTAATCTGTGGAAACTTCGATGAGAGATTTTACTAAACTCGAGGTTAGCCACGATTTACGAAGTTTTACGTTTTTTGAGATTTTTATCTGATAAAAATAAAAATTGTTGTACATCTTATTATCCATTGGACAATTAATACTGATTTTGTTAACTGTGACAATTGTGCATTGGAAAATAGATAGTAGTAGAAATTGTAACATCCTAAAAAATTCTGTATCTCTTAAACAGTAATTTTGACAGTTAATAGAATTTTACTGTTTAGTAATTTCTAGATACTGTAAAATTATTTTAATTATTCCATCAGCGTATTTGATCATTTTGAGTGATTTACTTCGTGTCAGGAAAATAAAAAATTTCGGGCCGGAGAAAACTTTACGTAATTTAATTTTTACCGTTAGGTTTTAATTATTTTACGTAATCTGATTTGATATTTGTGCGTTTTCTAATTTTTGTGATTTTTTTGGATGATTATGAAATTTTTTTATTTTTTGTGGGCTCAAGTGGCCATACGTGGGCTCAGGTGGGTCCAGCAAAGTGAAAAAATTTTCTACGCATAGAAAAATTTGTACTGTTTAAACGGGGACAGGGGATCTTACTACGCATAGAAAATTTCTTGCACTATGTTTTGTACTGTATTTATTTATCGGGCGATAAAAATACAGTAAATATATTCTTTTGTGGGGTTTTAGCATATAAAAATAAATATTATACTGCTTAAGTCAACATTGGTGGTTTGGATATCCACCATTAATTTAATCAATGGTGGAGATTTAATCTAAACAAGTTTAATATTGAAGACTTTGATATCAACTGTTGATTTAATCGACGGTAAAGACTTGATCTTGATTTAATCAACGGCGGAGATGGATCAATTATGACCATTGGATATGGATTTAATCAATGGTAGAGATTTGGTCTCAAAAAGTGACAAAGACCATTTATGACCAATGGATGAAGAATTAATCAAGGGTGGAGATTTGGTCTTGTAAAGTAACAAGGACCATTTATGACCATTGGATGTAAATTTATGGTAAGATTTGATCTAAAAAATAACAAAGACTAATTATGACCCTTGGATTAAAAGTAAGAAGGAGTAATCTTAACCCTTCATTTTTGGAGACACATTTAAGGGCTAGGATTTAAAAGAGGAAAGATCCAATGGCCTATATTAAGTCTTCTACCTAAAGCTAGATCTAAAGCCTACATTAATCCTAACCATTGATCTAATCAATGGTTAGAAATGCTTAAGATAGTGACAAGTGAAATTGGTCACATTTTGGAGTACATAAAGAGGGGGGACGGTTTTATGATGGTATAGGAAATTAGCCAAGTTTCAAGACACCAATTATATTTTGTCTTGGTCATTATTGGTCATTATTGATTCAATTTCAAGAAGCAAAAATATTTTCTTCTTTTTCTCCAAGCATAGCTACGGCCATGCACTCTAAAGGGGGCCAAAATTGTTGGTTTCTATTATTTGTATCATAATTGTCTTTCTATTCATCATCTTCATCAAAACAAAACACAAAAACTTCATTCTCTTCTCCAAGAAACACCATTCGGCCAAGCACCCTAGATGTGCCTTCCATCACTCTTTAATTTCAAACAACCTTATTTCTTGGATCCTTACCTTATTCTAAGCAACTTTCATGTTGGAGACTTTTTCTAAATCATTCATTTTCAAGGAGTTTTTCCAAAAGCAAGTTCTAAGGTTTTTATGGTGAAGTGTAAGGAAACTTCATTTCTTCTATTCTTTTTCATGATCTAAGCCATGTTTGATCCATGGTTCCTCTTAATCAAGCTTAGTATACTAATTTCTATGTATTTTATTTTGTATTTGAGAAGCCCTTAGTGGTGAAGGACTTAGAAAGAGAAGCAAAACAAGGAGCTTTTTGAGGATCTTCAAGAGGTAAGAGGGAGATCCACCTCACTAACTAAGTATAGTGGTGAGAGATGGTCTTATATTTGATGGATGATGAATCCATGTGAGGATTCATATCCATGGTCTTGTAATTTATTTGTGGGTGTTTATATGCTTTAATTATTTGCCTATGCTTGATATGCTTTGCATGATTTTATGGCTTTGATAGTATGCTTAAAATATGTATGATAAGTATATGGCATGTTTGTAGTATTTATGATGAAATATGTATGCGTATGTCATGATGTGTTGATGGAAAGGAAAACAATTTTTGGCTCCAATGGCCAAGGGAGAAGGCTACGGTTTATGATGCCCTTAATTAGGGTTCATGTTGAAATTTTTCAAAAACAAGGGAATTGATTTTTGGGTCCCTAGAACTTAGTGAATTTCGGCCAAGACACCTCAAAATAGGTGTTCACAAATTAATATTTTCATGAATGATGAAAATGGATGATTTGAAGAATATGAAAAATAAACAAAAGGTTTGTTTTTCAAGAGAACAAGAACATGGTTTTGAAGGAATTTTTATTGATTTATTTTGTGTAAAAAGTTTCTAAGTGTTTATTAAACTTGATTTCGAAAAAGAGACTGGCAAACGTTGATTTTAAGGATTTGCAAAAAAAGTGAAAAAGGATTTGCAGAGAAAGTGAAAAAGGATTTGTAAAGAAAGTAAAAATGAATTTGAACAAATGGGTTTGATTTTTATGACCATCGGTATTTCGGTTTTGAAAACAAAGATTTTAATGGTTTTGTTTGTGTGAAAACAAAAATGATAAATAATTGAGTTAGAAGGAAAAATGTTTGATGGCTTCAATAGCCAAATACCCTACGGTTTTGAAAAACTGGTTATGCCTAAATTTTTATGGAACAAAATGATATTTTATAAAACGAAGTGTTTCTTACTCAAAAGATTTGACAGTTTTCAATGAACATGTTCACGGTTTTTGTAAAGGATTTTTAATGATTTTGTTTGTGTAAAACCATATCAATTTAGAAGGAAAAATATTTGATGGTTTTAATAGTCATGTCCACGTTTTTGAGGGCTTGTAATGCCTTGATTTTTATAAACAAAGTGATTTTCAAAGTAGAAATGTAATTTGATTTAATACAAGGAATTTAGAAAGGGAATCAGAA
Source organism: Ormosia emarginata (assembly GCA_029884605.1). Taxonomy (NCBI): domain Eukaryota; kingdom Viridiplantae; phylum Streptophyta; class Magnoliopsida; order Fabales; family Fabaceae; genus Ormosia; species Ormosia emarginata. The sequence continues at coordinate 13,460,158 of JAQQTP010000049.1, forward strand.
TGTTTTATTACTTGAGAGAATTTTGTAAACGAAAGACAAAGAGAGGTTGAACACGTTTGAACTTCAATTTATTTTGAAGAAGGTTGTGTTTGGAAATGATTTGGAAAAATGAAGAATATAATGGTGTTTTGAAAATTTACTAACGTATAACTGATTTTCGAGTTTTGAAATACGTTAGAAAATATTAAGTTTTGAAACGTTAATTTATATCAATGGAAAAATGATTTTTGTGGATTATATTTTGGAAAAGGATTTCTTGAGTAAAGAAATGTGGAAAAAGATTTTCTTGAGGAAGAAAATGTGAAAAATGAAATAAAAAGTCATATTATTTTGAGAAATGTTGAAAATGAATTTTTGAAGGTTAAGAAATATTTTCTGTAATGAAATGGTGATGAAAAATGTTTTACGTATCTTAAAAACGTGATTTTTAAGCTACACAATTTGAAAAATGTGTTGAAAATGATATTGATTTATTTAAGTCCAAAATAATGTTTGGAATATTGAGGAATATTTTACGTGATTGTAAAATGTTGAAAAATATTTTACGTATCTTAAAAACGATTTGAAATACGTTGAAATATTTCTACGCGATTTGAATTACGTTTAAATATTTTACGTGATTTGATCTATTGTTGAAAAATCACTACGTGATTGAAAAGTGATAGAATATTTTTACGTGATTGTGAAAATGACAGAAAATCGTTATGTGATTTGGAAAGTATTTTAAATATTTTGAAAATGATGAAAAATAATTTACGCGATTTAAAAGAATGATTTTTAAGTTACACGATTTTGAAACAGTGAAAAAATACTATGCAATTTGAGAAACATATATTTTAACGCAATTGAGAAAAACGTTGAAAAATTAGTACGTGGTTTAAAAGTGCAATAGAAGAGTTGCAGCATTTTGAAAACATAATGTAAATGTTACGAAATTTTGTAAACGTAATGAAGAATGTTACGGTATTGTGAAAAACGTAATAAAAATGTTTGGAATTTTAAAACGTAACAAAAGTGTTACGATATTTTGAAAATGCAACAGAAGTGTTGTGGTATTGTGAAAACGTAACAGAAGTGTTACGGTATTGTGAAAATATAATTAAAATGTTTTGGAATTGTGAAAACGTAACAGAAATGTTACGCGGTTGTGAAAACACGACAAAAGTGTTTTATGACTATAAAAACATAATAACATGATGATTACTATTGAACCAGTGTCCATACACTGTATGAAAAAATGACGAGTTTTACCTGTGATTGGTATTTGGTGCATTTTATATGCATTGGAAAGATATGACTGTGATTGGTATTAGTGCATTATACATGCATTGAAAAAATATGCATTGAGGCATATGATTAAATTAAACAAATGAAATTGAAAAGATTTGGCCCTTGTGGTTGGACTTGCACTGATATATTCGTGCATTGTATAAAGTATAACTAATAAGCTATTTTGGCCCTTGTGGTTGAAGAGAGAATGAGAATTGATAGTGAGGTCTATGATGGATCTTGGGGGCGTCAAGGCGCGGCAGTCGACCAGTGGATATCTGTCTGTGGGCTAAGGCTGGACCATATGCCACTTGGCGATGCAGTCCGTTGTAACGCATTGACAATACCTGACAAGAACACGATTCTTTTCAACGACTGGGAGATTGTCTGTGGGCTTAGGCTGGGCAATTAAACAGAGCATTCTCCTCGAAATTGTGAAAACCTCCATGGAGTTATTTTTGAAAAACTTAGTCTATGTGCACATGCATGAATCTGAACATTTATACCAGTAGGATATATTAATTGAGGAATATTGGCTATGACAATTTTTTTGAATACTTGGATGATGATGATGATAATGTTGAGGGCATTATCATAATTGTTGTTTATGATAATTGAATTGATAAATGATTCGATGATGATAGTTGATTAATGTTGATGGCATGATCATAATTGTGGCATGATCTATCTGTATGATATTGCTGTTTGTGTTATCTCTGTGCTACCATGTTGGTATTGGTGTAGGTGATCTCACCTCTTTGTTATGTTGTCTTGCTGTGTCTGTATTGTTAAAACTATATAATAGATAGAACGAGTTGTCTTAGACATACAGGTGATAATACTCTGAGATCGAAGACAACATCAGAGAATGACTATTTCAGATTTGATAGCATGCAGTATTGACATAGAACAGATGTTTGATGCATCCAGATGGATACAAGAGTATGTTAAGTTTTCTCGTTAGTGTTGTACCGTGCTATTAAGTAGGACCTGTCATAGGGTTTGCTACTGTTAAAAAAAAAAAAAAAGAGAGAGTTTTCTGTTAGTTTTATATTTCTCTTTAAATTGTTAAATGGAACAATTGGGTCAATGTTGTATATGAATCTGTTTTAATATATTTTTCAGTATTACTTATAAATTTCAGTAAATTTATATTTCAGTAAGAAAGAAATTTTGAAACTCACCTTTTATAACTCAAACTTTGTGTGAACTTCTTTTTGATTTTGAGTCGGGAGTCAGACATGTGATACCCTAGGGAGGGTGTTACAGAAATCGCATTACCTTATCCAAATGAAATTCACTTTATGTCACATCTAATCTCCTTTATTCAAAAGATTGATTAAATTTAATCAAAGCTTCCTTGACAAAAAATGACAAAAATGCCCAAAACTTACATGAGAAGCTAATCTCTCCCTCTCTTCCTCTCTTGTATCCATGGCAATGGCAATTTTGGGGAGCCAAAGTTGTGCTTCTCACTTTATCACATTCATTTCCAATTTCCAAAACACGAAAGCCACTACTTTCTCTCTCTACTATTTCTCTCTTCTCATTTTCTCTCTTCCTCCCTACTCCTCCTACCTCACTGCTGCACACCATTAGTGCCCTCCATCTTCACAAAATTTTCATCCAATCTCATTTTCTTAATCTCTATTACATTCTAAACACTTTTCTGGTTGAAATTATTTCCAAAAGCTCACATCTTCATCATCATTCTTCAAGATCAAAGCTTGAAGCTTTGAGGTAAAGTTCTCAACTTTCTTTCTTTCTCTTCTCATTTTCATGATCCTTGATCACCCTTGTGACCAAGGATTTATCTTTTCAACCTTTGGTTGTTGATTCTACAAGTTTGATCATTCTAGGGTTTTTTGGAGCTTTAGGACAAAATTTCAAGGAGAATATCAAGAAGCTTGCTTTCTTGAGTTGTCTTCCTTAGGTAAGAGAGAGATTTACTCACTTCAACCTTTATTGGTAGTGAGGGAACCTTTGTGTGTTGTTGATGGAGGAATCCATAATGGATTGCTTACTTTGTATGCTTGTTTTTCATGTTTTTGTGTATATTCGATTTATGTGAATGTGTTAGTTGTTTTGAATGCTTTAATGATGTTGGATTGCTTGGATTAGATGAATGAAAAAATGTAAGGTTTCTTACCCTTTGGTGAGGTCACGGTTTTGGACCATATTTTGGGGGCTTGAGATTGATTTTATGGAAATTGAAACTTAGGTAATTAGGTGTTAAAGGATTTGATGCGTGTAATGGAAGAAATTGATTAGATGTTGATTCTTGAGAGGCTCATGGCCAAGTGGCCTAATGATGGGTCCATGATGGAATTTGTGTACTAAATTGGGACTTAGAAATTAGGTGATGGATAATTAATGAAATGATGACAATTTTGGGATTAGAAACCTTTGGATAGGTCTCGGCCAAGAGGAAAGAAAATGGGATATCCAAGACAAGTTTTGTGATAATTTGGATCTTAGAAGCTTAGGTTAAAAAGGAATTGATTAAGGGTAAACAATGATGAAACAAGATTAAATTTTTTGGGTCCAATGACCCTTAGGGTTCACGTTAGCAAAGTGATGGAGAAATTGATTGGACTCTTGTCCTTGGGTGGCTCACGGCCTCTAGGGCTTTATTAGCTAAGATTTATGAATTAAGATAAGACTTAGGTGAATAGGTAATTTAATAAGTTATTATGGACTCATAAGATGGAAAAATGAAGGAAAAAGATTTACTTGACAACTTAGAGTGATTTTAGACTTAAGAAAAGAACAAGAGTGTGAGTAAGACTTGGAGAGCCTTAGAATAATATTGTAAGTGAGTATGATTAAATTTGAAGTAAAGAGCTTGGCTAATTTAGAGAACTAAAGATTTAATGAGAATTACAAGAGGATTTCCTTAGAGAGGATTAATGATAAAAGTCTTGAAACTAAAACGTAACCTAGGGTTGAATTCTAATGACTATGTGTTATTCTTAAGAATTTAATACTATACTATTGTGGATCCATGTTTAGGACTAAAATTTTATTGATGTTAAACTTGACCAAATTGTGGCATGTTATGAAAAGTATATCATTGTGAAATATATATGAATATGCATTAAATCATCATGCATTTGTGAAAGTCCATTGGACTCTATTATTAAGGCGGTGCATGCTTAGGAGATTGAATTAAACCTTAGTGCGGGTGCGAGTAGACTAAATGTAGGTCATATTGATGACCTTGGGGGCGTCGGGGTGCGGGTGTCTCACAATAGACAGTGGTAGCTCCACTGGGGCCGTGGGATAGACTGATGCAAACACACCGACGATCCAAACTAAGACAATGTCTTATATCGCGATCTTGTTGAGGTGCCGTGTATAAGCCATGTTGCACAAAAGATTATTTTTATGATGAGCACTTTATTTTAGGCTAACGAGATAACGACATAACTCCCTGATCATTCTCTCTGAATGTTTATGTCTAGCTCCATGGAGTAAGATTATAGTACCATATGCATTATGTATTGTCAGTCTCATATTTCATCTGACATGAGTACTTATAACTGTTAAATTATCTCCTTTTGATGTTGTAATAATTATCTGATTATTGAACTATTTACTGTTTGCGATATTATTGTTGTTTATCTTTTATGGCTTATTTTTATTATTACTTATTGTTGTTTCTCTCTTAATGCTTATTTTATTATTACTGTTGATAGATATATGTATAGTGATATTATGTGGGCGTCCTACGCTATTCTGTTTTCTTACTGTTGTATTATTATTGAATGTTGGGTGTCTCACCTCTTTCCTGTATCCCTGTATTTCTGTTTTATATTTATATTTGATAAAAGATCGTGAGGAAGAAGAAGAGGGACCACACCTTTACTGATTGAATTGGGCGGATTCATTATTTTTCGACATGGCGTCTGGACGAGATTACTTCGGTTATGCACGGGTGCAACTTCATGGGGGCATTGATGCCTGACGTGTCAACTGGGATACCGAGCATCACATATATATGGGGTTGTGGCTTTGTTTGCTAATAGTACCTATCACAGGGTTACTACTTTCCTCTTTAGTGCTTTTGTACCTATCATCTTTTATTTGAATATGTAAGTATTATGTTTCGTGTTACCAGTGCTTTATGTCAAGGATGAGTATATTTATATATGGAATATGTTTTTCCTTCAGTAGTTGTATTTTTAAATGGTTGGGTACTAAATATATTTCATTTGGGGCTCATACTTTCTATCTATGTATAATGGAAATTTTTGAAAAGATTGTTGTTGAGACTGTGACATGCCTAGATTTAGTAACTGTGGTGTAATGACAATTGTTCCGTAGTTATTAGATCTAGGGGTGTTACACCAAGTATTTGCAAGATTTGAAAAGAAGAAATTTTTGGAAGCTTGGATTACATCAAGAAGCCTAAGAACTAGAATTGATATATTTTTCTTTTAAGATTTCTCCTATATAAAGATAGAGGTTTTACAAGAAAAGAGCTCAAATATGTTTTTAATTTTTTACAAATGGTTCTTACATGCTAAAATGCCTAAGAAACATGTTTTGAAAAGCTAGTCTTGGTGGTAGTTAAAAAGTATGAAAAATATCCAAGATTGAGTTTTGAAAAATTGACCTTTAGTTAGTCTTTTGGTTATAACTTTTAAAATACTTTGAGTTTTGTTCTGAAACTTGTTTTATATGAAAATAGACTCAAAGATCTTTCCAATGAGTGGTCATTTGCTTTAAACGGATAAAAAATGAACAAGTTATGACCATTTAAAGTCAATTTTCAAAACCAGAATACATATAATCAATTACATAAGTCCTGTAATCGATTACAACTCTAGAAGAGGTCATGTAATCGATTACAACATCCATGTAATCGATTACCAAGTGTTCAGAAATGTTCCCAACGGCTATAAACGACTAGTTTTCATAAAAAAAAATCATTTCTAAACACTACCAACGACTATTTTATCACTTGTGTTGTATAAATAAGTGTATATTGAAGCATTTACTCTTTTAAGAACCTCTAGAACACTTGGTTTGATCCTTGAATCATCAAAATCATATTTTGAACTCTTTATTGCAAAATCCTTCTATTCCTTTGTTATTCAAGTTGTATATATACTCTTATGAGAGTTTCTAATCTTTCTCTTCATTTTAAAATCATTGTAAGAGGGTGAGGTATCCCTTAAGAGAGAAAAAGGTGAGGTATCCCTCAAGAGAGAAAAAGGTGAGGTATCCCTTGTAGTGAGACTTAAACACAAAGGGTGAGGTATCCCAAAGGTGTTGTGAGTACTCTTGAATATAAAGGTTTTTCAAGCACTTGTGAAGCTTGAAGAGTTGGAGGCTCTAGCACAACGGTGAGGTATCCCAAGGTGTGAGGAGTGTTATTTCTTGTACAAAGGTTTTCCTAGCATCCGTAAAGTCTAGGAGATAGTGAAGCAAATCTCAAGTTAAGCTTGGGAACTAGATGTAGGCCACAAGTGGTTAGTGGCTGAACCAGGATAAATAATTGTGTTTATTTTTCTCAACTCTATCTCATTTACATTTGTGCTTTAATTATATATGCTTAAGTTGAATTTAATATCTAGTTTATTTGTTTAATTTATCCTATAGTACAAGTGGTATTTGAGAAATCTCTAATAGTTGTACCTTTGCTAGACTTATTCCGCTGCATATGTTGATTGAAAATATCAAAATACATAATTTTTCAAAGTTGTTTTAAAAATTTATAATTGCTCAATTCACCCCTCCGGAGTGATAGTTGCCATTGCTAACACAATTGATTTCAATAAATGTTAATATTATATGTTTGTCTTCTAATTATATACCTTCTTTCTCTAATTCAATACATTCAAATACTCAATAATATGAAAACACTTCCGGAAATAATTAATAAGCTCAGGTGAAACTGCAGCTTGACAAGTCTTGAGAAGAACCAATGACATTTAGGAAATCGGGTCTGAATGTCTGATATTTGCAATGATGATAGAATAGGAGGGAGCACTAAATTAAGAGAACTGCACTTGATATATGTTATGTGTTGCTCAAACTAAGAAGCAACTGAAGTTACTGAACCACATATTACAAGAATCTAGCAGCAAGTGGCTAAAGCTATTTAGGATAAAGTGATTCATTTCCATATTTGGTGCAAGGGGAAAATTTGATGTACAATACTGCAGCCACAACAACTGTCATCAGGTTTGGTTAATATCTTCAAAAGAATTACTGTTGTAATCTCCATTAGAGGTCCATGCACAAGTTTTCATGTTAATTGAGATTTGAAAATGATATTCAATAGAAGTCATTGGGACTAAAGATATTGTACTTTGTATAGAACTTTCTCATTCAGGTAACATATTTCTATTTATAGAGGAAGAATAAGAAGAAGAAAGGAGAAATGAAGATCTTTACAAGAGAAAAAGAGTGCCTTCTGTACAAAATTGTCCCTACTAATCTATCTGTGTCTATTTCAGCGTGATTTATAACCCATTCAAATGAGAAATGAGACTTGAGAATGCATCTTCCCTGCAAGGAATTGTGAGACCACCCATTGGATGATGATAGCCAAATTCTTCTTCAGCTTGACTTGGTAATTCTTGAAATGAAGGCAGGTTCAAATATGATATGGGAATCACGAAGCGCTTTATCTTCTCTCCAACATAGACGGTAAGGTACCCTTTTGGGACTTCCACTGCCTTGCAAGCTGATTGAGTCGCAGTAAATGGCCTGTCTGATAATTGGTAAGCGAAAACCCATTGTTTTATGTTTTTCCACACACAGAACAATCAAGTGATCTCAAAGGACTTATATACGAAAGAAATATTGGAATTATGATGTTCAAGATATGAATGGCTTGTGTTCTTGGTGGACAGAATGATGAGTATATATAGAAATCAATTGCCCTACCATATAATATAGAAATCAATATTATATGAATGGCTAATTAGTGGCACTCTACCATGTTTGCAGAAGAATGACTTACCTTGCTTTTAAGGATAATCTTACCTGAAAAAGAAGTGAATGGCATCTTATGTTTTTACCCATGTTTTTGTCTTTGTGCGTACATAGGACTCTTATCTTCTTAGCTTCCATTTTCTGTTTCAGACACTGACAATACACGCTTTATATTTAACTCACCACTCACCTTTCCAATCCATTATAAATTGTCTATATCCTTTGCTCCTCTTTACTGCCATTGCTTCTTTTCTTCAAATGGAAAAGCTTTGTAATTTTGTCACCATACTTCTTCTATTCCTCGGTCTACTACTATGTCATGGAGGAACAGTAACAACTTTCAAGAGCCAAGACAGATCAGAGGAATGGGGATATGTACAAGTCAAACCCAGTAAGTCAAATGCATTAGAATTCTGTAATTTCCATAACGGTGTTTATTATACTACAGAATAAATTTTTTTTTTGCATCTTTTGAGTGTGTGAAAAAGTAATCTAGAGTGAACAATACTTACATTACTTTGTTACTTTACTATGTTTTCACAGAATCACACATGTTCTGGTGGCTTTGCAGAAGTCCCTACAGAGTTGAAGATCCCTCCAAGCCATGGCCAATCATTCTCTGGTTGCAGGGAGGACCTGTAAGTATTCTTAGATTGGGTTGTAATCTGAATTATGAACAAGAACAACAACCCCATATATAAGTCATCTTGGAAAGCTTACTTTTGCTGCCTTTTTTTTTTTATCGGAACTTTTGCTGCCATTCTTAGGCACTCCAAAGTGCCAAAATTGTATTCATCATGTTTTCTTTCAATTCTTTTGAAACACTTACGCTGAATATATATATATATATATATATATATATATATATATATATATATACACTTGAGATTTTGTGCCTTTTCCTTCTTATGTTTAGGGCTTACCATTACGTTGGTGCCAAATTTGGAGTGGCAAAGAAACTAGTATAAACTAGAGTCATGATCTTTGTCTTGATTTGTTTTCTATTGTCTGATCTGTTTCCATCCTCAACCCCTCATTATGCTTCTATGAAAAATATTCCTTTAATGATTTTTAACTACTTTAGGCTATAGATCTAGGAACTTAAAATGTTGCTTGACTAGTTGTATTTAATTATACAAAGTACATGATTATTGCTATTCGGTTAATTTCTGCTATTTTTTTTAACAACTATGACATGCACTAGATTATATATCAGTTTCCTTTGTTATTGTGCTAGATTGAAGTGAATGGGGACAATTCTGCTCCTTTGTATAAATTCTTAAAGGCAGGCAAATGGGGAATTTTTGGGGATGAGATTCAGTGGAACTTTACCAAGTTTCTGGTTGATAAGGATGGGCAAGTGGTGGGTCGCTATTATCCCACGACTATTTTGTGGAAGCAATGACTATATCAACAACTACCTCATGTATGCCTTATATAACTCCAGTTACAATTATAATGTCCAAGAGTTTGCCAATCTTCTTGTTAATAGCTATGTGTAACAAATTCTGGTATTTGAATGTTAATTTGAGTTGCATTACTTGTAATTGTATAAGTTAGAGAAAAGTCTACTTGCAAAATGTAATAGCAATTAATGGTATGCATAAGATATTGTAACTATTTCGTATACTTTTAACTATTTTGATGTATTTTATAGTTACTTGGATAATTTTAATGATTGATGATTTATTGTGATTTTTGGTAAATTTTGATTTTGGATAATTATATGCATAAGAAAATAGATTTTTTTTTTAATAAAATGAAGGCATCTAGTTGTGACAAATCTCAACTAGATGTTTATTTTTTTAAATATTTTTTAAGATATTAGAGACAGATTTAGAGACGAAAAATTCCATTTCTAATTTTAGAGATGAAATTAGAGACAGAACAGTGTCATTTCTAATTTAATCATTATTATATTTTAAAAAAATTGACAATATCCGTCTCTAATTTAGAGACAAAATTTTTTTATTTAGAGACAGACATTTTCCATCTCAAAATTAGAGATAGAACTTATTTTCCGTCTCTAAATATTTAGAGACACCAATTTTAGAGACGAAACAATTTTCGTCTCTAATTCCATCTCTAAATATTTAAAGATAGAATTTTACACATTTAGAGACAGAATTTGTTCCGTCTCTAAATCTGAAAATTCTAGTAGTGTATAATCCTCATGGCATGAATTAACTGCACATAGCATGTTCTCAGCATTCCCCATTAGTCGTGTCAATTTAGGAACAGAAAGTAATTGAAATTTCTACAATCCTTTAGAAGTCATAAGGGGAAAACCAATTACTAAATAGTGAAATAATGATTCTGGGATTAAGTTTATAGCTAGTTGCTGAAGACTTGAAGGTAAAACGTCAACTGACTGTTAGGTTTTCCAACAACTAGTAACTTCACTCATAGTTGCAGATATCAAATTATTCAAGTACCCACTTGGGAGGAAATAAGACATCAAGAAAAAAAGAATATCAAATTAAATCATCAGTAAGCTAAGCAGAAAGGAAAAATTATTATGCTTCAGAGTTAGGGTTTTGGAGGAAAAAGGAAAGAGAGAGCTTATTCTTTATTTTGAGTATATACTTTTTATATTTGAAATTTTTTTAAAATGAAGGAATAAAATAAAAGATGATCATTATAGAATTAGAGATGATTTGAGGAATTGTGCATATTTTCTCACACAAATAAACTAGTATTTATAGTGGTAAATGAATAATATATGAAAGAATTAAAATATCTTATAATCACTATTATGAGTCAGCTATGACACATGTTTAACATGTGAAACATGGGCTTTATTTTAACACTCTCTCTCAAGCTAGAACATATATATCATATGTTCCAAGCTTGTTACAAATAAAATCAACTTGAGGCCCTCTGAGGGACTTAGTAAATATATCAACTAATTGTTCATTGGACTTGACAAAACCAGTCATGATCTCACCTGAAAGAATCTTTTCTCTAACAAAATGACAATTAATCTCTATATATTTGGTCATTTCATGAAAAACTAGGTTAGAAGCAATATGTAAAGCAGTTAGGTTGTCACAAAGTAGTTTTATTTTCTTGATGTCTCCCAATTTCAGCTCCTGAAGCAATTGGTTTAGTCATGTAAGTTCAGATGTTGCTATTGTCAAAGGGTGATACTCGGTCTCTGCGTTGGATCTAGCAACTATATTCTATTTTTTGCTATGCCATGAGATTAAGTTACCTCCAACAAAGACACAATACCCTGAGGTTGATCTTCTACCTAATGGTTGAACCTGCCCAATCAACATCAAAATTGCCAACAACTTGAGCATTCCCTTTGTTTTCATAAAGTAACCATTTTCATGGTGCACTCTTGATCTATCTAAGAATGTGAACCACAACATCCCAATAACTTTCACAAGGAGCATTTAGAAACTAACTTACCATACTTACAACAAAAGTAACGTCTAGTCTAGTTACTGTAAGTTAGTTAAGTTTACTAACTAGACGTCTATATCTAGTAGGGTCTTATACTGGCTCCCCCTGACCTAATAGCAGTTTGACGTTGGGATCCATTGGAGTATCACTAAGATGGCAATCCAACATACATGTTTCTTCAAGTATGTCTAAAGCATATTGTCTTTGCGTGATGGCAGCTCCTGTATAAGACTAAACAACCTTAATGCCCAAAAAGTATTTTAGAGGGCACAAATCTTTCGTTTGAAAATGGTTTGACAGATGTTGCTTTAAATGTTGGATACTAGCCTCATCATTCCCTATGAGAATATTGTCATCTACATAAACAACAAGGTAGATACAAAAGACAGGTGAAGAGTGCCGGAAGAACATAGAGTGATCAACCGCACATTAAGTCATGTCAAATTGTTAGATAACAAAGCTGAATCTCCCAAACCAGGCACAAGGAGATTATTTAAGGCTATAGAGAGATCAGCGTAGTTGATAGACTAAGTCTGGTGCTTCGTGACCCATAAATCTTGATGGTTATTGCATATAGACCTCTTCTTGTAATTCACCATGCAAGAAGACAGTCTTGATGTCTAGTTGATGAAGGGGTCAAGAATGAATAACAGACATGGCAAGAAAGAGGCGAACCGATGAAATCTTAGCTACAGGAGAAAATGTATCCCTATAATCAAGGCGAAAGATCTATATGTATCCTTTGGCCACTAAGCGGGCTTTCAAATGATCAACTTTCCTATCAGGACCTATCTTAATAGTATAGACCCATCGACAATCAACAGTCATTTTACCAAGAGGCAAGGGAACAAGTTCCTAAGTACCACTAGAGTGTAAAGCACTCATTTCATCAAACATAGCCTGTTGTCATCTTGGATGAGATAGAGCTTCACCTGTAGTTTTGATAATAGAAACAGAGGCCAAAGAGGGCATAGAGGCATAATAATAAGGTGATAAATGATGATAACTTAAATGATAAGCATAAATAAGGTTAAGATTACGAGTAGACCTAATACCTTTGCATAATGCTATGGACAGTTTTGGCATAGGAGGCGGAGCCAAAGAGTTCGATGGAGTAAAAGAAGTGTCATAAGGAAGACTGGGGACTGGATCTGAAGCAACATGAATGTTTGTCTGATCAACTAGGTCGATGGATGCATGAACAAGTTTTGGATTGATCTTCGTTGATATGTGATCAAGGGAGGAGTTGAGACAGCTATGGGACTAACCTGAACAGGAAAAGGACCAACTGGGAGCATACTATTAAGGTCATGATGCCCATTAGAGGTAGATGGAAAGAAGGGACGAGTCTCAAAAAAGGTGACATCAGTAGAGACAATATATCATTTGAGATATGGGGAGTAGGATTAATAAACTTTCTACAACCTAGAGCATCCTAGGAAAAAATACTTAAGGGATTTGGTAACAATTTATCTTTTTCTGAAGTGACGTCATGTACAAAACTAGTACAACCAAAAACATGAAGAGGAAGAAAATAGATATCGTGGTTAGGAAATAACAGAGAATGGGGCACTTGTTTATCCCTTTTTATGTCACAAGTGCACGAATCAAACAAGTAATACAGTTTAACAGTAGGATATCGTTCCTACGAGGATAATAGAACTTCTAATGCTAAATACAACCAATAACTTAAATAATTCTATTCAAGAACATAAAAATAGGGAAAAGTGCATTTAAACTAATCAAAAGACTGAAAAACAATAAATGGAAATTAAATATAATGGTTAGAGATTAAGGAATCCTTCTTAATCTCCTACTTCAATTAATAACATGCAACCCTTTTAAGCAACATTAATGAATGAGTTAAGTTAGCTTGAGAATCTACTTTAGTTAAAAGCCTATGTCTAGGTTAATCAATCATGCTTTATTTACCTAATTCACTATGTTTCCATGAGAACTAGTGCAAAATCCATTCCTTAAGGTCTATTCTCAAACACCTGTTATACATGACTAAGAGGTATATTTCTATCTCATTAGCGAATTAACTCACCCCACCATTAGAATGAAATCGAACATGCATCAGCTATACATATAATCTCAAATCCAATTTCTTATGTCTAGGTTCATCATATTTCAACAAATCACTTAAAAGTTGGCCAAACAATCAAGAGCATTAAGATCAATATGATTGAACAAAACCAAACATCAATATAAACTCGAAGAAGTAAAAAATCATCAATATCCATACAAGGATCCAAAGTAATCCCTAAATACAACTTAACTACTCATTAAACACGAAAATATACAACAAAAACCATGTTCATGATATAGGGAAGAGAAAAAAGTAAAGGGAAAAAGAAGGAAGCTTATATATATGATCTTTGATGCTTGAATATCTTTCCATGAAGAAGAAGGCCTCCAACCTTAGATCCCTTAGCTTCCTCTCAACCCAGAAATAAAAACCTAGCTGCAGCTTTCTAACCTAGAACAAGCTCTACTTTTAAAATATGATAAAACAGTATTTATAGGCTAAATTTCCACAGTCACACCACGGTGTGAACCATCTGACGTTGCGGTGTGAGTCAATTTAGGTCACCATGTGTTCGCTCTTTTGCTTACCACAAGTGCACGGATCGTACTTATAATATAGCTAAGAGTCAAATATCGTTTCCACGAGGAATTAAGTACTTCGAATACTAAATACCAACCAATATCTTACTTGGTTATATTCAAGATCATAGAAATAAGGTAAATTGGAATTAAACTAACCTAACAATCAAAAACAATAAATGGAAACTAAAGATAAGGGATAGAGATTAAGGAATCCTTTTTCACATTCTACTTCAATTAATGACATGAAACCCTTCAAGCATATTAATGAATGAGTTAGGTTAGCTTGAGAATCTACTTTAGTTAAAAGCCTATATCTGGGTCAATCAACTATAGTTTCATTTACCTAATCCACTATGTTTCCATGAGAACTAGTGCAAACTCCACTCATTCAGTTCTATTCTCAAACACATGCTATGCATAACTAAGTGGTATATTTCTATTCAATTAGTGAATTAACTTATCCAAGCTAATTGACCTCATCGAACATGCATCAACCATACATATGATCTGAAATCCAAATTCCTATGTCTAGGTTCATCAGATTTAAACAAATCACTTGAAAGTTGGCCAAACCATCAAGAGCATTAAGATCTATATGATTGAATAAAGCCAAACATCAATATATACTCAAAGAAAGACATAATTATCAATATCTATATAAAAATCCAAAGTAATTCCTAAATACAGCTTAACTAATCATTGAACATGAAATTATACATCAAAAACAATGTTCATGAGATAAGAAAAAGAAAAGAAAGCATAAGAAGAAAGAAGAAAGCTCATAAATATGACTCTTGAAGCTTAAATCTCCTTCCAAGGTGAAGATGGCCTCCATCCTTGGCTTCTCTAGCCTCCTCAACCTCCAAAATATGGTTTCCAATTGCAGCTTCTCTAACCTAAGCTAGGCTCTCGCGGAGCTCTCTCCAAAATCTAATAAAAATCATATTTATAGGTTCAGAAAATAGAGTCACGTCGCGGCATTAACATGCCTACACCGTGGTGCGTTTCAATTTAGGTCACCACGCCGTGACATTTAATGTGTCACGTCACGGCGTGCAAGATTCGTAGCTTTCTATTTTTCACAGGAGAATGGCCCACACCGCGACAATGATATGCCCACGCCGCGACGTTGAATGCTAGCTTTTACACTTGGCTTCCTCTTGGGCTTCCTGGTCCAACGCTAATCCAAATTCTTCAAGATTAAGGTTAATTGGAGCTCTTCCTGAAATAGAGAAATAACCAATTTAATAAGTAAATGCAAATGTACTTGATTCATTAAAGATTGAGCAATATTTCCTCAGAATCATATTAGAAGATATCAAGATTGAATTATATAGAATTAAGGCTAAAGTCTTCCATTCCTACTTAAAAACAAGGACCAAGCAATCATTATCACACAATTATGGGCACATATAACTACATCTCGTGGAGTTATCACCATATCGTAGCATCCATTCCTTACTACTGTCTGAATGCACCATGCCGCGACATGAACCTGCCTACACCGTGGCATGATATAATGAACTTCACACTTGGCTTTCTCTTGGGCTTTCTCATCCAATGTTGGTCAAAAACTTCCACCAATCTATTTGTTTGCAGTTCTTTCTGCAATAAAAAAATCACCAAGTTACTAAAAGTTGCAAATCTGCTTAATCAATTGAAGAGTATGTATAATTTGCTCAAGATCATATAGGAAGATATCCAAATTGAATTCGACAAATATAAACTTGAAATCTTCCATATATGCATAATAACAAGGACTAAGCTATCAATAAGCACAAAGATAGGGCACAAATAACTACATTTCATTGAGTTATCAGGGCACCTGATTTTGGAAGACAGAAGAAAGCATATGGTTAATGAGGTAACATGTAATCATGATTGCATCGCCCCAAAAACAAAGTGGTGTATTGAGATGAAGGAGTAAGGTATGAGCAGTTTCGACTAGGTGTCAATTTTGCCTTTTGGCTACACCATTCTGTTGTAAGGTATGAGGACATGACGATTGATGTAAAATATCCTATGAAGTCAAAAAACATTGAAATGAGGCAAAAAAATATTCACAAACATTGTCATTTCACAGAACTCTAATAGAAGTACCAAATTGAGTTTGTATTTTTGAATAAAAACCTTTAAATATGGGGAAAAAAAGTTCAAAGCGATTTTTCATTAGAAATAACCAAGTACAATGGGAAAAATTGTCAATAAAAGTAACAAAATATTGATAACCCAATGTAGAAATGACATGACTAAGACCCTAAATATCTGAATGGATTAAAGCAAAATGAGTATTAGCTCGTTTATTAATTCTTTTAGGAAATGAACTATGGATATGTTTTTCCATCTGACAAGACTCACACTCTAGTGTTGACACTTTAGAAAGACTAGGTACTATAACATGTAATTTCTGTAGACTAGTATGTCCCAAGCATTGATGAATGATTTCAGGTGACTCAATAACAAAACAAACAATAAGAGATGCTGGAATAGTGAAGTGATACAAGCCTCGAGACTCACATTCTACTCCAATCATCTGTCAAATACCCCAATCCTATACAAGAACAGTATCATTAGCAAAGATAACAGAATAAGGCAAGGTATAAGTGAGTTTGCTTATAGATATCAAATTAAAGGGACAACCAGGTACAAATAGTATAAAATCTAAAGATAGAGTGGAAAGGGGTTTAGCTTGACCATTGCCTTGGACTTTGGTTTGAGAACCATTGGCTAAAGTAACACTAGGTAGTGTATCTATTCTCATGTTGCCAGAGTAGCATTTGTTCGTCATTTTTTATCCATGGTTGTCATATGTCATTGGCCCCTTCACTAACTAGATATCAAAAATACCTTTCTTCATGGTGAGCTACAGGAAAAAGTCTATATGGAGCAACCACCAGGCTTTGTTGTGCTGGGATAGTGTTCTGGACACGTGTGTCAGTTATGAAGATCTCTCTATAGCCTCAAACAATCTCCCTGAGCTTGGTTTGGTTGCTTCAATACTATGATGCAATAATTTGGTATGAATCACAGTGAAGCAAATCATTAAGTGTTCTATCACCATTCTTCTCAAGGATGTCTTTACATAGCGGGTGCAGAAAGTTGTTTTAGGAATATCCTTATTTCTTATTTTCAATTAATGGTACCCAAATTACAAATCAATATTTGAGAAACATTAGGATCCTTGAAATTGATCAAATAAGTCATCGATACAAGGAAGGGGGTACTTATTCTTCATTGTTACCTTGTTCTACTTCCTATAGTCAATACACAAATGAAGTGAACCTTTATTCTTCCTTGCAGACAACACTGGTGCACCCAAAGTAGAACAACTTAAGCTAAGTTGGAGCCACTCGATATGGGGGTATAGATACTGGTTAAGTGCCTCAAAGCAAATATATACAAAACTCTATCTCCCTATCAGACAGTAACCCTGGTAGTTCTTCATGAAAAACATCAAAGTACTCACACACCACTAGAACCTACTCCAATCCCACCTTTGACATACTAATGTCTTTCCTCATGGCTAGGTACTCATAACAACCATTTCTCAATAATCTCTAAGCCACGATTGTTGAAATCAGGTTACTTGATGACCAATTTCGATTACCCTAAAAACATAAAAACCAACTCCTCTAGCATATCGAACATTACCACTTTATTGTGGCAATCTAAGGTGGCATGACAAGAAGCCAACTAATCCATGCTTAGTATCACGTCAAACTCTACCATATCAAGCACTATCGAATCTACTGACAAGAATTTGTATCCCATCAAGATCTCGCAAGACCTATACACTAAGTTAACTAACAAGGAATTACCAGTAGGTGTAAGGTCTCTCCCAAAACAAGAATAAAAAAAAGGAGATACAAAATAGTGCATAGTTCTAGAGTCAAATAAAAGACGTGCATCTTGAGAGTACACTGAGAGTATACCTTTCACAACTACATTGGATGCCTAGGCATCTTGACAAGTCAAGGCAAACACATGAGCCTGTCCCTGACCTTTGCTTTATATTCCTCTACCACCCTGTTGAGCACTACTAGATCCTCGTATTCCCAAACCATTGAAGTGTCTCACTAGAGCCACTAGTGCTGAGACTCTGCTAAAAGAAGGCTAAGAAGATAACATAGGATAATTCTTTACAAAGTTTCCCATCTAACCACACTGATAACACCCAACCAAGTCCTACCTACAAGGTCCAATGTGTACCTTCCCACTTGTGACACATATACCGGGAGTCCAATCAGAAATCCTCTGGTGTTATGAAACACCTAGGCTATGAGTTGTGCTAGCTATCTGGTTACCATGAGTGCTCAATAGTTGTCAACCCTATGCTAGCCCTAATGGCCTTGACTAACATCATCTCTAGAATCTCTGCCACTATGGCCCTGATGGCCAACAAGAGATATATCAAAGTGTGACTTCTTGCATGAGTCATAAGAAGCTCTACCTATATCTTTGTTCCCACACTCAATTATCAAAGCCCTATTCAAAGCCTGCTCATAAGTCATATCATCGTGTCCTAGAAATGTCCTAAATAAATAACCTTTCAAGCCCTCAATAAACTGCTAAACACGTAGCTCCTCTGTGGCTACTAGGTGTGGTACATATATGGTGAGTTATATGAACTAAATATTATACTCCATCATTGACATCTCCTAACTATCTTGGACACTTTGGGAAGGAAATAAGCTAAGAATAATCAAACAAACTCATCCCAGACCAAATGGGGTGACCCTGCTGGCCTTGTAATGAGCATGGTCTGATACCAACCCCTGGTCACATCACGTAGTCAGAATGCTGCCAACTCCATCATCCTGGCAGGAGAACAACCTAAGCCACTACATATCCATGTCACTTCATCAATAAAAGCTTGAGGGTCCTCATTGGTGTATGAACCACTAAATGTAGAAGGATTAAGCTTTGTAAATGCAGTCAGTGAAGTTCGTCTATAGTGTACAAGTTGCAACTCGCTCAACCTAGCCACTTAGCTAAACTCTAATTCCACATGGGTCTAGCTCCCATGTCTTTGTTGTTATCCACCAACAACATCTGCTAACTACGATATAGACTAATACATATCCTAGCAACTAATTGAGCTAGTGTGGGGTCACCACGTCTAGCCCTAGGAATCTCAACATTAGATGCCCTATCAACTTCTCCACGTCTACCCTGATCACAATTGTGACCATGCACACAGTCTTTCGAGGTTGCTTCATAAGGTTGAGTAGAAGCCTTATTAGAAATTGTTTGTCTGGAAGGTCTAGCCCCGGGTGGCATCCTCACTTAGGACAAGAATAAATATTAGGCAAAAGACGAGTATTATAGCTTCTTACATGTAAGTTGTGCTTGGGTACACAAGTTATAAACAAGATTCTATAATTTCCTAAATTTAGCAACTACTAGGACCTGCTAACCAAATCTCTAATACCAACTTTGTCATGACTTGATTTTAAGTTATGACCCGCACATAAGCTAGAGATACTCAATAATCAACTAGCCTAGAAAGTCTAACAATATAACATCAATAAAAGAAACCAATTTGAAAGCTTAAAATGAGGCTACCGAAAATCCAGTAGAGTTTCTCCTAAAAACTAAACAAACCAACCATGCATTTCATTTCAACCTGATTAGCCATGCATACCCAAAACTATCAACAAACATAAGCATTTATCTCATGCATTAATCATAAGTACAAATAGAGTCAGCTATACAAAAGGGCATATCATGATTCTATGGTCATATACACATAAAAAAGAAAGAATTAAACTTTATCCCCTATAACTTCAAAATTCTAGAGTCTATACATGACACTAGCCACCAATAGTAGTGGATGCCTACCAAAAAGATGATCACACTTGGGTAGAATAACAAATCTCAGGAACTTGTTACTTAACAACCTGCGAATATAAAGGGAAAAGGAATAGGGTGAGTCAAACAAATTTAGTGAGGGCATAATAAACAAAGTGATCGGGAAGGAGAAATAAGTTGTAGCATGAATCTTTAAGCTTTGAAACTAACTCAAAACATACTAACCAAAGAAATAAAGTTTATAAATAAAACCAATTTATCAAATGCTTTTCTTTCCAAGAACAAATTCATAATTGTAAAAGAACTCAAGAATGTTAGTCGTATATGGAATAACTCATATAGCTTACACCTGAAAGAACTAAATTATAAATTAGCAAAATCAACTCTACTCAACAAAACTCATTTCATATCATCTCAATTCTAGGGCCTTGCCTCACCCGACAAAACGTTTACATCTACTATATGCATATAGGCCATTATATTTCTTTGCTACAATAAGCGATGAAATCTTATGACTTGGGTCTTCTCACCTAATAGCTCACTAAATCTACTATGTGCACATAAGTTATTATATCTCTTCACTATGATAAGCAGTAAAATCTTATAACTAGGGTCTTCTCCCCCAATAGTTCACTGAATATACTATGTGCACATAGGTCGTTATATCTCTTCGTTACGACAAGTGGTACCATTACATCTCTTCACTAATGGTGAACAATTTTCTAATATAACACCCACTATAAGGTATCACATTTATGTTACTTAATTATCAAATTACCCCAATATTATAAAATATGATTTATAATGTAAATATGAGTTATAAAATTTTTGGAATATTAATAAAATAAACTTAGCAGAATATAAAATTCTAAACAACATCACAAATAATTTACATCATATACATAAGTTTCAGTATTGACATACTTAAATATTTACAGACATAGTTCTCAAAAGTATTTGAACATTATTTAAACTAACATACTTGCTCAAGTGTGACTAGACAGCAGAACCCTCAGACGGGTCCTCCTTAAATTCCTCAGCAGGTACGAATCCAACTTGACACGAAGTTTTACAGACCAGTGTCCGTGCAGATGACACTATACTGATCTCCGTTGGGATGTGATACCTACTACCCCAATACTGCCTAATCGACAACGAAAATTCAACATGTACATAAATAGTGATAAAAAAGAATGGATCTCCATGAAATATCCTGCTCATGTTGACCGTCAAATATCCCTGATATATTAGTCCTTCCTCATTGGGACTAATACGCCACGCTCTAGCTCCTCCATGAAACTGCAGTCTCACATACCCGAAGAAACTTGACCGAGTTGCCATCTAATCAAAACTCAGCTTCCTCAGTAGGAATCTGTCCCTCTTCACCTTCTTGCTCGGTACCTCGTTCAGTATCTTTACCAAAATATAAATACAATACAAAATAATATACTAAGAGGTGAGATCACCTACACCATTACCAATATGGTAGCACAGAGATAACACAGATAATACATCATACAGATATATCATTCAATAATGCAGATATAATAAACAATAACATAATCATTTCATTCAACATTCATCCACGTTTGACAGATACTATATCATTAAATATTCAGACATGTCCAAGTTATGCATATATTCACTGACTCATTTTCTTACTCCATGGAGCTAAACTCAGGTCAGAGAGATTAATCCAAAAGATCTGTATGTACTAACATGCTTCAGACCACGTGCCACAATTCTCATAAGTGTTTGCACATCTAGCATATACACGATAGTCTTTTCTAGATCTTGATTAAGAATAGTGTCTCAGTCCGGATCATCGGGGTATTGCATCGGTCTAATCTACGGTACAGAAGAGCAACCAACTGCCTATTGTGGACAACCCGCACCCCGATGCCCCCAAGGTCAACAAGTGACTTACACTATGCATATCACACCCACTCAAGAGGTGTATTCACTCCTAGGCCAATGGCCTTATCCAGTCCATCGGACCTTTCTAATACATGTTTAATGCACCAAAGCCAATCACAGGCAAAACTCAGTATTTCTCATACAAGGTCCATACAGTAGCCTAACAGTTATCCTACTATATATTCAATCGCGTAATCAATTTATCGCGTTTTCTCAATCGCGCAATACTTTTATCACGTTTTTCCAATCGCGTAAAATTTTTGTCGCGTTTTCACAGTCACGCAATATTTGTGTCTCGTTTTCAAATCGCGTATTGATTTTCCAACACTTTTTCAATCATGTAAAAATATTTTTTAACGTTTTCCAAATCGCGTAGCAATTTTTTGATTTTTTTGAAATCGCGTAACTTAAAAATCACGTTTTTAAGTTACAAAAAACATTTTTCACCATTTTTCCACTACGTAAAATATTTCTCAACCTTCCAAATTTCATTTCGACCTTTCTAAAAATTCATTCCATTTTTTGCTTTACTTTTCCATATTTTCTCACTTAAAATTTCCTAACGCGCTCAAAACTCAATGAATGAGCTATACGTTAGTAAATTTTAAGTCACCAATGTATTCACCATAATTTCTCAAAATTAGTCCTCTTTAAAACAAGTTGAGGTTCAAACATTTTGAACCTCTCTTTTCCATTTCTAACGAAATTTTCATTTCTCAAGTGACAATATATTTTGTTTCTATTTCTTAAATCCTTTCATTAATTTCTTGTACTAAATCAATTAACTTTTCATTTCTAAATCACAATATTATGTAAAGCAAAATCATTTCAAACCTTCAAAACCGTAACCACATGGTCATTGGAACCATCATATCTTTTCTTTTCCTTTTCCTTCTAATCATTCAATTTTACCATTCATGAAAATCTTAGTTTGGAAACACCTATTTTGAGGTGTTAAGGCCGTGACCTCTTGGTCATTGGAACCAAAATTATTTTCCTTGTTCACTTCCATCATGGCATATACAATATATTCACATCATATATATATCATAAGCATATCATAAGCAAAGCAATAAATCATGCAAAGCATACAAAGCATAAACACATAAATCAAAAACACATAAACACTCAAAATAATTACACAACCATGAATAATGAACCCTCACATGGATTCACTATTCTTCACAAACAAATACATCTCTCACCACCATACTTGGTTGGTGAGATAAATCTCCCTCATACCTTAAAGAGGAGACAAATCCTTCAAGTTTTCCCTCCTATGCTTTTTGTGAAGCTTCTTGGAAAAACCCTAAAAATCTTAAACAAATTTTAAAATCAACAACAAACTTAGAAATAGATAAACCATGGATCAATCATGGCTTAAAATCAAAACTAAAAGATTGAATCAAGAAATAAGAAGTTTGCCCTTTTTGGTAGAAACTTTAAGCTTGGATTTCAAGCTCAAGATGGATGATTTTGTGAAAATTCACAACTAGAGATGTTCTTAGAATATGGTTTAGGTTTAGAAAATGGTATTGGATAAAATTATAGGTGAGTGGAAGTGGATGGATGGTGTGGCTTCCGAGAGCTCTCTAAGAAGAGAAAATGGAGTTTTTGTGTTTTCTTGGAAGAAAGAGAATGGAGAGAAAAGCTTAAGTGATAAGAATGATGAAGATGAAATGATTTTGGTCTCCTTTGCCTTGGTGTTAGCCATGAGAGTGTAGGAAGTGAATGGGAAGTTTTTTGTTTAACATTTAGATCTTTATGGAGGCTAGGATATTTAACCAAGTGATAAGCTCAAAAATTTTGAGCCTTGAACCTTCTTGAAGACCAAATGGCCGTGGAAGTGTAATGGGAAACACTAACCAAATTTGGCTCCATTTAGTTACCTTGTGAAGCTTAGGCAAACCTAGTTAGTTTACTTAGTTCCCTAGCAAACTATTTAGTTACTTAGGTAATAGTCATTGATTCTTGAACATTGGAGAACCTTCTTGTAACTAAGAGTAACTAAGAATCCTAATGGTTAGTAACTAAGTTTGTCTCCATTTAATTACTTCATAAGCTTTTAGAATAACCTAGTTAGATTTAAGCTAACTTAGTTAGATTTTCTTGTTTCTTTCTAACTAGTCCAACCACTAAATTTGACCATTATCCATTGGTTTAGAAAATGTCAAGCCACTAATGTTGACTTGTTTCTATTGGTTTAGAGATTTTCAAGTCAGAAACGTTGACTTGATTCCTATTGGTCCATTATCGGTAAGTCTTAAAGCTTTACCGATTCTTATTGTCCACTGGAAGAGGCTACTGCTTATAAGTCAGTAGTTATCGTCCACTAGATAATAAAATAATAATAAAAATATAAAATATTTTTATTCCAAAGATAAATTCTAAAAGTTAAAAGATTAGAACATGCATCTCTCAGAATTGAGTTTAGTAAGATCCCTCAGCTCTGAATAAATGCGTAAAGATTTTCTCCAACCAGAAAATTATTATTTTACTGACACGTAACAAATCTCTCTAAACAATCAAATACAATCACGGAACAGTCAAAATAATTTTATAACACTCAAAAATCACAAAACAGTATAATTTCATTGTTACTGTGATAATGACTAATTTTCGGGGTGTTAAATCTAACATGGAACCTACAATGGATATTAAAAATATAAACTCAGCTTAAAAATATAGTAATTAGAACCAAATCATCAAAGTTGGCAATCCTCATTTCTCAATTTCACATTAAGATTCAAAACATCATAATTACATTCTCATGACTAACAACTCAAATAACTTATGTTGCCAATAGGACCATTACTTAAATGGATACTCAATGCCATTATCAAAGAGGTTTAGCAATGTTTAAAATGATAACTATAGAATCTAAGTTCATAAAAAAATAGTATAGTACTAATAATTCTAAATTGGCAATGAAATTTGTAATTTGATTATCTTAATTGAAATAGACTTTATATTTGAGGGAAAATTTTAATAAGCTTAGAAAGCTTTGCTTCTACGAAAAAATAATCTTAGGAAAGAATGACACTAAGTAAACTATCCACTCACAGGTACAAAGAGCCAAATTAATTGCTCCCTATGACTCATTGACAAGCAAGTGGTATAGTAGCCACTGAATCTGGTCATAAACAAATATTTTGACAAGTCAAGATAAATGAAATAATGACCTACATTAAGAAGCAACTTCAAAGGAGAACATTTCCTTTAGAAATCACAAGTGAAAGCTTTTCTAAGAAATGATGGGTTTCTACTCTCAACTCAACCACTAAAGCCTGTAACTAATTTTTTTAGAAATTACACTAACTCTTAACTTGTTATCATTTCCTTAAAGCATAGAGCTACCCACTAGATATTAGGAATTTAAAATACAAGTTCCATAGAAAAATAAAAGGGACAACTTAAAAAAAAAATCCTTGTACTATACATAATATGCACTTTGGTCATGTTACCTTAAAAATGTGCAAAATGAACCCGTTGCTTTGCAATTTGTGCAAAGTATTACAAAATGGTAACAGATGCTAGTTTTTGGATGGAAAATTATACGTGTGTTGCATGTGCGCATCTCAAATGCATTCTTGCAAACATTGTCCAATTTCCGGTGAGGGTAATTGGGGGATAAAAGAAGAAGTTGCAACTTTCATAAAGAAGAAGAATTTCTCCAGAAGTCCAGAACATACACCCTTGCACCACCATGGCAACGAATCTCGCCGCTCAGCCATCCAAGCCGGCGAAACCAAACCACCATTCACCACCTTCTGGCCACCAGTCGTTGAGCCACAACAGTCAGCTCCATCACCCAGAAACTTGAAATCCCAGAGTAAAGACCTATCAATCACTCCCCTCCATTGTCGAAGCCCCACAATCCCAAGACCTCGACCATTGCTCATCACCGAACGAAGCCACCTAAAACCATTGTCGATCCAAGATCGCGTGATTCTCCATCAACCCATGATGCAACCATAAAAGCGAAGAGGCCGGGTCGTGTTTAGGTCGATTCCGTCCTACTCGTTGGAATCGAATAGCAGCGATTGTGGGTGAGTGGTGGTTGTGGGGGAGCAATAGTTGAGTGTTGTTGTTGTTGTACTGGTGGTTGTCATCGGAGACCAGATCGATGGCAATGGTGGCGTCTTAGGTGCAGATTAATTGCAACAGTCTTTATGGAATTGAGAATTTCAGTTATGGAGGTCTAGGGTTTAGAATTGGGTGTGAGGAAGAAGACCGTGTTTGACACTCAAAATTTGAGATGCACATGTGCAACGCATGTGTGATTTTCTATGCAAAAACTAACGTCTATTGTCATTTTGTAGTACTCTGCACAAATTACAAAGTAACAAGTCTATTTTGTACATTTTAAAAGTAACATGACCAAAGTACACATCATGTATAGTACAAGTGTTTTTTTTTTTTGAAGTTTTCCCTAAGTAAAATAACTACACCATTTAAAATTCTCAAATGATAAAGCTTTAAAAATCTATTTATGGTTAAACTAGCAATGAGTAAAGAAATTAGATAAAATCCTTAATTATAAGGTTTAAGATTTTCAAAAAAATGAGAAAAATCAAAATTTGGCTTCCATATTACCCACCTACTAAAACCCAACTTCCAAAATCCTTAAATTTCTACTCAAAGTATCAAAATATACTCACCCTCCATTTTTTGAGATAACAATGTTTGAAAGATTTTTGAAATTTACGACAAAATAAACAAGATGAAAAGAGTAGAAACTCACCTTGAACTCTTGGTGTAAGTGAGTGCAAGAATTTGGTAGCAAAATGAAAGAAAAGATGGATGAGCGGGTGTGGTCCTTAATGAAGCCTAATGCCCGAAAAGAAAGAGACGAATATGTCTCTGTTTTATTTCTTCTTCTTAAATCAATTCTTTGGGTTTTTTTTTTTTTAAAGAGTGAAATGACAAAATTACGCAGAGGCAATTGATTCCACTAAATACCCTCTTTCGACGTTATTACAAATATTCCACCCTTATCCATCTTTATTTGACAAAAAGAGAATATATTTTTTTGAGAGTGTCTTAATCTCCTCAACAACTTTTCTTCTAAAAATGACACATACTTTTAGTCTTTTAAATCTCAAATTGAAATTTATTTTTTAATTAATTATAGTTATCTCCTTGCTAGTGTTATACATTTACTCGTATATTTGCTTTCAATGATACAAAAGCTTGAACAGTATTAAAGATATGGAAAAGATGTCAATATCTAAATAATATAATAGATATATAATTGTAAACAACTGGTCTTCCCCTTCTTTGCTAATAGTAAGGAGAAAAGACAAGAAAAGTAATAAAAATTTATTTTCTAATTTTTTGTTAAATATATATTCAGTCAAATTGAAAAAAATTAACAAAATAACAAAAGGTTATTTGTCTTTTTTGTTGTATCATTTTTTATCATTTCGTTGATCATAAATTCTTGACTGCAACCTTCTTACCTTAGACTTCCAAATAACCTTTTGATTATTACTCATTATATATCTTACGTCGCACCCTCTAACAATGATACTTTGACTGTTACTATTTGTGCATGCATGGTCGTACCTAGAATAGATAGCAATTCATTGTTTAGAAGAATTGGGTTTTTTTTACCATCTCTGGTAAAATTATTTATTAATATATTATTTTTTTAAATTATATACTAAAATATTATTTTTTATTTAACGTGATATTTTTTTTATGTTTTTTTTATTTATATAAATAACATCATCTGTATTGTTCTTTTATGTAGATAACACTAATTACTTAGCGTTATCTACGCATTGAAAGTCAGCCAACAAAAATAAAAATATCTAAGTGGAAGCGCCTAAGCGGACGTTATTTTACACAACAAAAATGAAAAAACAATTAAAAAGCCAAGAGTCTCCTAAATTAATTAATTAATTTTTTTAGTGTTGAAGTTGGGGCGTATTAAATTTTGTTGTTCCCAATTTTACACTTGAAACAAAAATTAAAAACTGCCCTCTAATATTTGCAACGAAAATGTTGTTGTTCCAAATGTAATTTAGGAGTCTTTAATTTAGGAGATGGGTAAGAGTCATTTTCGAGACTATTAAAGAAAGATGCAACGAGATGGGTAATTAATTTATCCATTCTCCTAAATGACTATTAAAGAGTTAATTTAATAGTCTTTAATTTAGATGCAACGAGAGGGTGGTTTCCCAATGTAATTTAGGAGTCTTTTAATTTAGGAGATGGGCAAGAGTCATTTTCGAGACTTTTAAAGGGAGATGCAATGAGATGAGCAATTAATTTATCCATTCTCCTAAACGATTATTAAAGAGTTGGATTTAATAATCTTTAATTTAGATACAATGAGAGGGTGGTTTTTCATAGGGCGATTTTTAATTTTAGTTGCAGGTGTAAAATTGGGAACAACAAAATTTAATACTCCCCACACATCATTATCGAAAAAATTAATCAATTAATTAATTGATTGATTTAGGAGATTCTTAGTTTTTTTTCATTTTTGTTGTATAAAACACCATCCGTTTAGGCGTTTTCACGTAAATAGCGTCATTTATTTAGGTACTTCTATGTAAATAGCATCATCTGTGTTAGCATTCTCACATAGATAACGCCTAGTGGGTTGGCGTTATCTACGTTGAAGTATCAACATAAATGATATTATTTACAAGTTGACATTATTTACGTTGAAGTGTCAACATAGATGATATTATTCTACAAAAATAAAAAAAAATTAAAAAAATATCACATTTAATAAAAGAGTGATATTTGAGTATATAATTTTAAAAAAATGACATTTTGATAAATAATTTTGTCAATAATAACAAATTGATAAAAAAGAAGAAGAATTATGACCATTATTGTCAACTTTACACGTTTCGTAACTGATGTAACGTATCATATATTGTCATTGATAATAGAGATATGAAAAAAAAATAGTAAATGGATATAAAATACAAGTTAATAATTTTAATATGAATTTTGTTAAAGATATTTGTTAAAATTTAAAATAATTTTTTAATATAAAATATATTTAATATATTATAAATTGAAAAACTCTATTTTTTATTAAAAAATTTATTTTAAATTATTTACAAATGCAACTTTTCATAAAAAAATCTTATTTTAAATTCTTTTACAAAAGCAACTTTTCATAAAAAAATCTTTTTTTAAATTCTTTTACAAATGTCCTCGTAGCACTTGAAAGCAAAACTTTTTTTTTTATATTACTATACTTTTTTTGATCTTACACATGTAATCTATTGTTTGTTTGAGTAGAAAATGAGAAAAGAAAAGGGGAAGAGAGAAAATAGAAAGAATATATTGTTTTCTTCCATTTAGTTGTAGAAAGAAAATAGGGAGGAAAGAAAAAAAATGCATGTGAGACCTGCCAAAAAATTTTCTCCTCTCAATAGCGAAGAAAACGGGGGAGAATGAGAGAATATAGATCTAATGATAATTATAACCTTTTATACATTTCTTCTCCACTAGTCACATACAGCCACTCAACCACAAAAGTTTCGCCATAGACGGGTACAGTTGAGTCGATCCTATGAGATTTGTAACGGGTGAGTTTGGATAGCTAGGTAGATGTGAGATATAATTTATTAAAAAATAACTATATTTCATTACATTATAATAGGGGTATGAAAGTCATTTAATGTAAGTACATTTTTTTCTTCTCACTTTTTTTTTCAATCCAAACAAGAGAAAGAAATATGCATCATTTTCTGTCTCTCCTTTTTTTCTTGATCCAAACAATAAGAGAAAATATATTTTTCTCTTTATTTTTTTTCTTGTCATTTTCTTTCCTCCTCATTTTTTTTTCTTTATGTTTCGCTCCGCATCCAAACAAAGGCTTAATCTCTGTTTATTATTATTATTATTATTATTATTATTATTATTATTATTATTATTATTATTATTATTTTATTTTATTATTATTATTATTATTATTATTATTATTATTATTATTATTATTATTATTATTATTTCATCTTTTATCATTCTTCATAATGGCACTTCACACTTTACAAAAAAATTTAACAAATACTCAGTGGTGATTAATGTTTAGTCATTAATGTTTTGCCATTAACTTATTAAACAATATTATTTTATTGGTTCCACACAAAATTCACTTTATTCCTTTATTCATCCCACAATTTTAATGTATTTCCTTTCTTTCATACTTCTTTCGTCTTGTAACTCTTATTTTCTATTGTCTCAAATAAAATGTAAATGAGTTTTCGTGCCATGATACAAAGAAAGAAGAAAGGTGTGAACACTTAATTTTGTTTGGGGTATTTTTGTAAAAAGAAAAAAAAACAAAAAAAAAGAAAAAAAAAAGAGAAAAAGAAAAAAAGAAAAGAAAAATCTGACCTATTGACCCATTATCCAACTCATCAATCCAAAACTTAACCCAATATCCAGCCCATAATCTATTATCCTACCCATTAATCCATTATCCAACCCAATTGGTCTATCAACCCATAACCTAACTCATTAATCCATTGACTCATTCTAATACAACTCAAACTTATCATAAACAAACACCTATCATAATCAAATCCCATCGGCCTATCCTAAACTTATCCTAAACCAACCCCAACACTCATTCTAAACTGATCACAACTTATCATCCTAAACCAATCTTAATCACACTTTAACTTAAACTCTTCAACTTAATTCTTTCCTATATTAACCCATAACCCACACTCAAAAAGGACCTTTTCAGCTTACATTCTCAATTTATATTTTCAACTTTGACACATTTTTCACGTAGCCTTCCTTACACCTTTCATCTTCTTCAACCTTCACCACCGAGTCGACTCACCACCACCATTAAAACCATCACCCAAACTAGAATCACCATCTCAACCCACCATTGCCACCATCTTCCTCCAAACTCAAAGCCACCAAGTCTTCATCCATAACCATCCTTCATCTTCATCCTCTTCAACAACACACCTCCCCATAAATCCTTCACTCTCATCACCCTAAGCGAGTCAACTCACCATCAAAGCCATCCAACACCCACCATCTTCCTCACCCTTAACCAACCACCAAAACAGCCACAACCACCATCCTTCCACCCCTTTTCCATGTCCAAACCGTCACTCTCCAGATCAACCACAGTGTCTCCGCTCCACTCCAGCACCGCGACCCACGTTTGAGCCCGCCAGATCTAGCCTTGCCATCGAACCACCCCGTCGTGCCACACACGCTTGCCACAATAGTTCGTGAACAGCACAGAGACGCCGCCACACTGAGTCTACGCTCATCAGATCGTGCATCGCACTTTTCCGACAGACCCGCATCACCCAACCGAATCATTTCGCCCCGCCTTGCGTCGTTGCTAGAAGACCAGACCCGCTGACCCACTTCGCGCAACACAGAGTCGCTGTTTAGATCGGAGTCACCGGAACCCAAACCCTCCAAGTCATTATCATCATCGTTGCATTGCCGTTCCACTCGAACAAGCGTCGTCGCGCCTCCATTCCGACTCACCGTCAGCGTCGTTGACCTCCGTTGGTCCCCCGGTTGGTTCCTACAAAAAATATCAAAAGAAAGAAGGAAAACACCCTCCACTTTGTTTCATTTTTTTTTTGTTTCTATAAGGCTTATACTTTTTTTTTGTTTTTGGTTGTTGTTTTAAGGGAAGTGGGCTTAAGGTAACAAATTTGGGCAAAAAAGAGTAAAAAAAAAATTTAAAAACGAAAAAGGTAAAAAAAATGATAAAAAGTAAAAATAAAATGATTTGAATTTTTTTAAAAAAGAATAAAAAATATTAACTGAGTTGTGACAGCTTGTTAATCTTATAATTTTTATAATCATCTGAGTTGTGACAACTTGATGATTCAAAATTTTACTTCAAAGAAAAAAACAAAAATCAAATAAATTTTTAAATCAAATAATTGAAATATTTTGTTAAAAGGATAAAAATATGATTAACTGAGTTGTGACAGCTTATTAATCCTATGACTTTTGTAATCATCTGAGTTGTGACAACTTGATAATTCAAATGTTTTCAAAATTAAAACAATTAATTTATAATTAAAAAAAGTAAAAAATATAAAATAAATAAATATTTTTTAAAGAAATAAAATAGGGTAAATTGAGTTGTAACAGCTTGTTAATCCTATAAGTTTTATAATCATTTAAGTTGTGACACGTTGATGATTCAAAATGTTTTAAATTAAAAATAACTAACCCACAAGAATTTTATAAAGAACTACATGACTTTGAGTTCCTCATTGCAGTAGAGGATACGTAGGAGTGGGATTCCTATTCCGTCACGCCAAATTTTAAATTTTCACGAATTATTTGATTTTTTTAGTTTTTTTTTAAATAAAAGAGGTAAAACAAATATATTATGAGATTATTAAATTTTTGCATCTCTAATTTAGGGTAACCATTTTAAGACGGATGTGTTAGGGGTGCTGCGGGATTAAGTCTCCACCCTTCCCTATGCATAACCGACTCCCAAATCCAATTTAGTTCCAAAGACCATTTTCTAAAAGGGTTTTCTAATTTTCCTAATTTAAATAAAATTGGTGGCAACTCCTAACTTTTTTATTTTGTTTTGTCGCTCCCACCGCGATTTTCGATCGCGACAGATGGCAACTCCATTGGGGATTTTTTTTTAGAGTCAAGCCTATAAAAGTTTGTCATGCAAATATTGTTATCTTTATATGTTTGTTTTACTATTTTTCTTTTTCTTTTTTTGTATATATTTAATTTTTTTTTTATTTTTTGTTTTATTATGTAAACTTTAGGATAGATAATTTCTTTTAAAATTTTGTTTTGCATTTGTTTTCTTTTTGTAGGATGTGGGTAATTCTTAAGATTATGATGGTTTGTATGCTTCCTATACCCACTGCACCTACACGTTTATCACACACATTTAAGTGGGGCCTTATACCCGGGTCTGAGTGAAGCCTAAGTTAAGTAGAGGTTGCATAGTGGTATTCATTTTGGATGTATATCCTATTTGGTTATTGCGAGAACCTCATCTAGAGTGTGCCTCTTTCATGAATGTCCCACACCTAGTGGTTTACCCACTATTTCGTGGTCAACATTCCGAAATAGGACTTGGCTCAAGAGACCTTTAGAATAGAAAGGCCACCAAATGAGAGTTATCACGAATCAAAAAGACCTATAGATCTTTACGATAGAATGTCTCCTTTTAAGGCAACCCCGTAGGACACGAAGGAAGCGTACTTCTTCTTTATCTAGTTATCCCTCATTTTTTTTCCAGTATCTTGCATTTTCATGACAAAAAAAAAATAAAGAAAAAAATCATTTATTTTCATGGCATTTCTAACATTCTTTTTAAAAAAAATCATGCATTTTCATGTCATTCCTTGCATTTTTTTAAAAAAAAGAAAGAAAAATGTTTTCATTTCATTCATTTTATTTTATGCATCTCATGAATCTCATTCATTTTATTTCATCTCATTATTTTTGTTTAGTGTTACCGTCCTCAGCACCATTACGCGACCAAGGAAAGAAGACACCAATCAAACCCAAGTTCACAACACAAGGGTTCGAACAAAGATTGCAGCTATGACAACTAAAAACGAAGGAAGGAATCTGAGTATGGAAGTAGAAAGGATGAATGAATTGACAGAGTCTCAGTGAAGAATGGAGGAAATGTTGTCGGGCATGAGGGAGACCCTCACTTTGATTTGGATTGCCAGAGGTATAGGAGTAACTGGGGCACACTTGCACCCACCAAATGTTACTTCCATGAGGGCAAACCCTGGAGCCACCACTGAGATGCCTTTTGTTGGAGGAACATCAAATACTATATCATTAGTACTTCCTATTAGAGAATGATATCATTCCTTGAAAGGAACTCGAAATGAGGTTCATGGTAATGCTGAGTGTGCATGGGAACCACCGCATATGTCCATCTCTATGTTAACTGGATTTCCTGCTGGGACCGGTTATGCAGTAATCTAAGATGACAAGATGAGAGAAGAATGGATGGAAAAGATGGAAGAACAAATTAAAGCGATCAATGGTCTTAGCACTTATGGTCTCCTTGGAATAGAAGAATTGTGCCCTATTGTTAACGTCATCATCCCTAAGGATTTTAAAGTTCTAGAATTCATCAAATATGATGGGTGCACTAATCCTTTCTTCCACTTGAAAACATATATTACCAAAATGTCAATTTGGTCAAAGGATTGGAAGTTCCTTGTCAGCTTCTTTGATGAAAGTTTGACTGAACCTACTTTGGAATAATGTATCCAATAAGACCTTTCCAAAATCTCTTCCTGGGATGACTGGGCAAACTTGTTTATGGGACAGTATCGGTTCAACCTAGATACAGCCCAACCCAAGAGTAGTTGGGAACACTGCAAAAGAAAAATAAAGAAACGTTCAAGTAATATGCCCAGAGGTGAAGAGTTCTCGCAGCGCAAGTGCAACTGCCATTGACTCTGACAGAAATATGCTCACACTTCTTGGGGACCTTAGGAGCTCCCTATATTGGGACAATGACAGGCGCTGTGTATCAAGACTTTGCTGATTTAATTGCTACCGGAGATAGGATTGAAATTATAGTAAAGGCTGGAAAATTACCAACTGACAATAATGAAGATGGTTTCAAGAAAGGGTTTCCTCCTAAAAAAAGAGAGCCAGAGGTGAGCTACGCGCAAAGCCAATAACCTTCACAAGCCTGCTACCCACTGTCTTACCCTGCCTACCCAGCCTCCGCATATAACCCAAATACTTACCATTCTGCACCTCCACATAATATCACAAATCACCCATAGTCTTGACCAAGCTTTCAAAATCAAGGTCGTTTCCGTTCCCAAAACTTCCCCCCTTTCTCAAAACTATCATTTTCAAATGTAGAGTTATTCCAAAGGTTGTTTGATGTTCATCTCTTCTCAGGAAATCCTGTACATCCCCTACAACCACCATTTCTAGCATGGTACAGCCCAAATTTAACTTGCAAATACCATATGGATATCCCGGGGCACTCAATCGAAGATTGTGAATCTTTCAAGATGGCAGTAAAGAAGTTGATCGCTTGTGGAAAGCTGGATATTCAAGAGGAGGCCAGACCCAATATTGTTAACAACTTAATCCCTAATGCTGGTGGAAGGAATGAAGTAAATGTTGTGCCAGCAACTCGAAACCTCTGAACAATTGGAGATCTGAGGTTGTTAATTGAAATTATTGCCATAAAATAATTTGTGATGTTGGACTCATGTTAATTTTCTTGAAATACTAATGTAATGAATTTGCATGGGTGTCTTGTTTCCTTTCATCACTTTGTATTTCTTGATATTTATTCTCTTTCATTTCTTTAAAGCGTCTTCTTCGGTAATTCTCAGTTTAGTAGATGTCAATAAATTTTGTATGCGTAAGTGTCTTTTGCAAAAAAAAAAGGTCAAAAAGTCAAAAAAAGAGCAAAGAAGTAACCACTTGGTTTGCACAATCTTTTTATCTCAAAATTAAAGTTTTGAAAATAAATAATCATGATTTGAAAATGAAGATTGACCATTTTTCTCTATTTTTTATAAAATTTCATCATTTTTATCCCTTGTTACCGCTTTTGAGCTTGAAATTTTTTTCAATAAACCCTGCATAAGGATCACTCCTATATTAGGGGATAGCATGAAACAAAGGTTGATTGCAATAATGAATGTTCTGAAGCATAATGGAAAAGGAAGAAAAGGTGAAAAGGACAAGAAATAAAAATAAAAAATGATGAAAATAAAGCAAAAAAAAAACAAAAAAAGAGAGAAAGGAAAGAAGGATGAAAGAAAATGAAATGAAATGGGAAAGAAAAGGAGAATAAAAAGAGAAAAGTATTTGAAAGTGGAAAAGAAGTTGATGAAGTTTAATTTTGAATAATGATCCTTAGTTCCATTCCACCCTTAAACACTTGTTTGAGCTTTATATCTTTCCTTTCATAACCCATAGTCTTGGCCACGTTACAAGCCTCAAAAAGTCTATTCTAATCAATAAAGGGTTGTTATCATTTTCGTTAACTTCAATTTTGAGACAAAGGTTACGCTCATCCAAGTATTTAGTTCATTACTGCTAAAAAAATGAAAAAGAAAAGAAAAAAAGAGACTTACACTAGGACAAATTTGTACCCCGTTCGACTCGGCTCGAAACTGGGGCAATTTTTTCTTTTCTTGGTTCAATTTAATCTACACTGGGGCAAATTTTTTGATTATTAGGACGAGTTCTTGCCCTATTCATTTCTGTCCTAGACTGGGAAAAATTTATCTTTAGTTCAATTTGGCCTTACACTAGGACAAGTTTGTACACCGTTCGACTCGGCTCTAAACTGGGACAATTTTTCCTTTCTTTGGTTTAATTTGTCTTGGGCAAATCTTTTAGTCACTAGGATAAGTCTTGGTCCAACTTAATTCAGTCTTAGACAGGGGCAAAATTCTCTTCAGTTCAATTTGGCTTGATGTAGATGTTCAGTAGAAGAAAATCCTTGGCCATAATATCTAGTAGACAACTAAAGATTAGTCTCATGAAGGTCAAACCTATTCATATCGAGTCAACACCTCTTTGGATCTCATATCAGCATTTGTGTCTTTTTTTTCATATATACTCCTTTGTGTAGTCAAACTTCCAAAACCAATCTAGAAGTTGTTTACTTAGTAAATTCCTTTTATGTTGTCGCAATCGAAATCGCAACGGGACGACCGAAAAAGATTAAGTGTTTGGAAATCAATGGAGTCGCTACCAATGTTTATTTAAATTGGGAAACATTAGAAAAACCTCTAAAATAGGAAAACTGGTCTTTTAGAAAATGAGTTTGGATTCGGGAGTCGATTACAGGTAGGGAAGGTGTTAGCACCCTACACTGCCTGTTCCAAGAATAGTACCTTAAGTTAGTTGTGCAAATTTTAATAATTTCAAATGTATTTATTTTACCCCCTTTAAAAAAGGAAAAAAATAACTAAATTATGAAAATTTATTTTTTTAGCTTGACAAAATAGAAATTCTGCTCCTACGTATCCTCAGGTGCAATGAGGAACTCAAAGTCACGTAATTCTGTAGAAAATAAGTGTAGGTTAATTGATTTTAATTAAGAAAAAGATTTTTGAAAAGAGATTTTGTTTGAAAATAAAAAAAATATATTTTTGTACAGAGTTCAAGTTAGCATCAGGCTACTTAATAAATCCTTATGATCCAAACGATATTGAAGATAGCATCCACTATTCAATCATTATCATTGGTCATTGCATTGATTAAAAGAGTTTATTAAATTTTTTTATTTTTTTGTTTTGATTTTTCATTTTATTTTTATATTCTCATCTACTTAGCTAAATCAAGTATGCACAAGTTTTTTTTTTTAAAAAAAGAAGAACAACTTAAGGATCGAAGCTTAAATAAACTTCAACCCAAAACAAAAAAACTTAGTCCACTTGGCCACAAAATGACCCAAAGTCAGAGAAAGCCAAACCCATAAACAAGCCTAAATACATAAACAAACAAATAAATATATAAAAACAAAAGAGTAAGAATCAGATGAATGAAAAACCATTACATAAATAGGGGTTGAAGCTAGAGGGGAGGTCCACGATAACTTGGCTGCTTGGCGCGGCAGGGGATCGACGCAGCACGACTCAACTCGGATTTGGACGGTGGTGACGGGGTGCCGGTTCGGGGACCCGGTGGGTTGCAGTGAGGAGGCGCGGAGTGGGATGGCGGGTCCAAACTCGTGTAGCTGCGGGGCTATTTGGCAGTGCACGGATCTGGGTCCTAGTGCAGTAGAGCTCTGGCTCAGTTTGGTGGAGGTGACAATGGGCGGCTGGTCGGGATCTGGGCCGCGGCGGAGCTCTAGTTTAGGTTGGTGGAGGTGACGGTGGCGTGCGGTGCGACGGAGGTCGTGGGTTATGGGCTAGAGCGGTTCCTGAGAGCTTGGTGGGTGACTCGCCGAGTGGTTGCCTTTGTTCGTGCCCGAGTTTAAGGTGTGTGGTGGCTTTGATGGTGGTTGAGGATAGAGGTGGTGTTTTTCTTTTTTTGTTGGTTATGGAAGATGGAAAGTTAGTGGTGGTTGGTTGTTGAAGATGGGAGGTTGAAGATGGTGGTATGGGCTATTATGGTGAGTTTCACGGTTTATGTGGTTCGTGTTGGTTATGGAGGCTTCTTTGTTTTGGTATGTTGGTGAGGTTTGGATGGAAGTTGAATGGTGGTGATGGAAGGTGGTGGTTGTTATGGTGAAGATAGAAGTGATGGAGGAAGGTTGAAGGAGATGAATAGTGAGATGGGAAATGGTTTGTGGTGAAGATGGCAGTTGAAAATGAATTTGGGTGCAGAGAAATAAAAAAATCTTGATGTTGTAGTCTATGTAGGTTCGTGAGAATAGAGAGTGATGAATATGGGATAAAAAATGAGAATCATGAATATGAAGTAAAAATCCGTGTTGTAGTCTCTTGTGCCTCCCCCCGAAGAGTCCTTGCTGGTAATACTTGCGAAAAAAAAAAAAAAGAGTCCAAAGAGCTTTTTCCCCCCCGTGCCATGGTGCTATGTGGGTATGTGAAATGAATGGATACAACACTGCGTGAGGAACATGAGAGGGAGTGGAAAAAAAACAACATTATCCCCTCTGCAATGTTGTGTGTGCAGTGTAATGGTAGTGCATGGGTAATGCATGGCCAAAAAATAGGAAAAGAAACGTAGAGCCAGGAAACACAAATTGTTTCCTTCCAAATATAGAAAAATAGACAAACAGCATCTACGTTCTTTGTTTTTTTATTTTTTTGTTTTGGGCTGTAATTAAATTTTCTACTTTTTTTTGTATAAATAAAAAGAAAAAGCAATGATGAAAATAAGATAGAAACAAATAAAACTTGAAAAGAAAGAAAAAAATGTGTTCAAAATGTTGTAGTTAAACATCATTTAACATATAGTTACTAGTCCTTGATTAGGCATCAAAAACAAAAATTTTATGGACAAAATTAGGTATCAACAGTTGCCCATCTTTGCTTTACATTTAGACTAAATTGAAAGCAAAGGAATTGATTTAATTTTGTCCATGAAAATTTTCTTTATAGATAGATGCAAAATGCAATGGGCATTAAAACAAGGTAAAAATCAAAAGTAACGATCCAAAAAATTTTAATATTATCTTATTAATTTTCATAAATACGGGTAAAAAATGTGGGGTATGAGCACCCTGAAAGGTAAAAGGCTTGCAGAGTCGGGTATCCACTGAAGCTTGACAAGAAACCTAAAGCAGAAAAGGAAAAAGCTTATGGATAGCTTGACAGGAAACTTAAAGCAGGAAAGGTAAAAAGCTTGCAGAGTCAGGTATCCGCCGAAGCTTGACAAAAACTTAAAGCGAGAAAGGGAAAAAGCTTGCGGAGTCGGGTATCCGCCGAAGCTTGACAAAAACTTAAAGTAGGAAAGGTAAAAAAGCTTGCGGAGTCGGATATCCGCTGAAGCTTGATAAAAACTTAAAGCAGGGAAGGGAGAAAGCTTGCAGAGTCGGGTATCCGCCGAAGCTTGATAGGAAACTTAAAACTGAAAAGGAAAAAGCTTGTGGAGTCGGGTATCCACCGAAACTTGGCAAAAAAACTTAAAGCAAAAAAGGAAAAAGCTTGCAGAGTCGAGTATCCACCGAAGCTTGACAGGAAACTTAAAACTGGAAAGCAAAAAGCTTGCAGAGTTGGGCATTTGTTGAAGCTTGGCAAAAAACTTAAAGCAGGAAAGGAAAAAGTTTGCAGAGTTAGGTATTCGCCGAAGCATGACAGGAAACTTAAAGCAGGGAAGGGAAAAAGCTTGTGGAGTTGGGTATCTGCCAAAGCTTGACAGGAAACTTAAAACTGGAAAGGAAAAAGGTTGCAGAGTCAGGTATCCGCCGAACCTTGGCAAAAAACTTAAAGCAGGAAAGGAAAAAGCTTGCGAAGTTGGATATCCACCAAAGCTTGACAAGAAACTTAAAGCAGGAAAGGTAAAAAAGCTTGTTGAGTCGGGTATTTGCCGAAGCTTGATAGAAAACTTAAAGCTAGGAAAGGAAAAAGCTTGCAAAGTCGGGTATCCGCTGAAGCTTGATAGAAAACTTAAAGCGATAGGTGCAAGAACCCACTTGCGGATATAGCCATAAGCTTGCAGCTATAAAATAAAGCATCAAGCTTGACAGAAACTCCACAAAGGAAAATGCAATGGGCATAAGACCCTAGTTTGCCGTGAAAGTGATAGGTGCGAGGACCCGGAAAGGAAAAGGCAATGAGCATAAGACCCTGACTTGCCATGAAAGTGATAGGTGCGAGGACCCAGAAAGGAAAAGACAATGGGCATAAGGCCTTGGCTTGTCGTGAAAGCGATGGGTGCGAGGACCCAGAAAGGAAAAGGCAAATGGGTGCGGGGACCCAGAAACTAAAGGCAGATGGGCATAAGGCCCTGAGAGCTAAAAAAGGGTTTTTGCTTTCTTTTTTTAAATGTATGTGATGCTTGAGATAATGCATGATGCAATGGATGCATGATCATGCAATAGATGTGATGCCTAAGGATAATGCATGTGATGCTTGAGATGATGCATGATGCAATAGATGTCCTACTGAAGAGATTCTCATGAACAAATGGGTAAACAAAAAAAATTATGCATTTTTTTTTTTTTTGCGTATCAGAGCTTTAGGTTGATCGCTCTTGGTTCCACAACCCTTAAGGACTTTTTCCCATAGCAAGATCAAGTTCAAATAGTAACGAAATTCGTTGATTGGCTTCTTGATTTGCTAGTGATTCTTTCTTTTCTCATCAATACTCTTATCAAGAAATTCATCGCGTTTCCCATGACATTTCACGATTGTTAAAACAAATCTGAATGCATTTGTAATATGATCACATGTTTCACATCTCAATATAAATCTGTCATAATAAATGTATATTGGAACAACAATGGGTTGCAATGAAAATGGACTATCATTATGGAAAGGAACAGTATAGGAAAGGTGGTACTACAAGGGTTGGAATTGAAAGGTTTACAAAAGAATGTTGGAGTAGAGTTTTCCAACTCTTCCAGTGATGCTCTCTAGGATGATTAGTGCTAATTTCCCATGTATAAGACCTTAAACACCTTTTTTCTATTTCCGAGAACATGATTTGACCCAGTTTTCA
Source organism: Ormosia emarginata (assembly GCA_029884605.1). Taxonomy (NCBI): domain Eukaryota; kingdom Viridiplantae; phylum Streptophyta; class Magnoliopsida; order Fabales; family Fabaceae; genus Ormosia; species Ormosia emarginata. Next base: position 13,501,222 of record JAQQTP010000049.1, read on the forward strand.
CATATTGGGAGTGTTTCTGATAAGACTTCACGTTCAAACTACCCCAGTTTGGCATTACTAAACTCAAATTGCCCCAATTTGTGACTCGAGGCAACTCAACTTTTTCGGATGCATCAGGAACCATCTTTGACCCTAACTTTTTCCTAGGTCGTTCTTTTCGAGTTTTCAACCTAGCGGGTCACTCTAATTTTTGCCTAGGCCGCCTTTTTAAGTTTTCAGCCTAGTAAGCCACTTTTCTTTTCTTTTCTTTTCTTTTTTAATTTTGAGTTTTTTTAAGCATAATACATTTTGACTGCATCCGAATTTATAGGAAGTGATAAATCTGCATCATCCATGTTTGTGAGAATCAAAGTTCCTCCCGAGAAAGCATTTCTCACGACATAAGGTCCTTCATAGTTTGGAGTCCATTTTCCTTTATGATCCTTTTAAATGGGAAGAATTTTCTTGAGTACTAGGTCTCCTTCTTAAAACTGTTGCGGACACACCTTTTTTGCATAGGCTTTCATTATTCTCTTATGGTAAAGCTGATCATGACATAGTGCAGTTAATCTTTTTCCTTCAATGAGATTCAACTTATCAAGTCAAGTTTGGACCCATTTAGCTTCTTCTAATTCTGCTTCCATCAGCACTCTTAATGATGGAATTTCCACTTCAATAGGGAGTACTACTTCCATTCCATAAGCCAAAGAGAAAGAGGTTGCCCCAGTTGAAGTACGAACATATGTTCGATAGCCATGCAATACAAATGGTAGCATTTCATGCCAATCTCTGTATGTTACAACCATCTTTTGAACAATCTTCTTGATGTTCTTGTTTGCCGCCTCAACTGCCCCATTCATCTTGGGGCGATAGGGTGAGGAATTGTGGTACTTAATTTTGAAACTCTCACACATCTCTTTCATCATCTTGTTGTTCAAATTAGTGGCATTGTCAGTGATTATTTTTCTTAGCAGACCGTAGCAACAAATCAACTCCCTTTTGACAAACTTGACCACCATATTCCTAGTCACATTAGTATAAGAAGCAGTTTCGACCCATTTTGTGAAGTAATCAATTGTAGAAAGAATAAAGCAATGTCCATTTGAGGCCTTCAGCTCAACCTATGACATCCATTCTCCACATCGAGAATGGTCAAGGTGCTGTTAAAACATTCAAAGGTGCTAGTGGCGCATGAACCTTGTCAGCATATGTCTGGCATTTGTGGCACTTCTTCGCATAACTGAAGCAATCAGTTGCTATTGTCAACCAATAGTACCCAGCTCTTAGTATCTTTCTTGCCATTGCATGTCCACTTGCATGAGTTCCAAAAGAACCTTCATGGACATCTTTGATGATTTTCTCTGCCTCCACTGTATCAACACATCTTAGCAGCACCATGTCGTGGTTCCTATTGTAGAGAACTTTCCCATTTAGAAAGAAACCCATTGCAAGTCTTCTGAAGGTCCTTTTGTCATTTTTTGAAGCGTCTGAAGGGTACTCTATGCTCTTGATGAAACATTTGATGTCATGGTACCACAGTTTCCTATCTGACTCCATTTCTACCATTTGACAATATGCCGGTTGGTCATGACTTTCCATTTTTATGAGTGGCAAATCCTTATCATGGCTTACTTTGAACATTGACAACAATGTGGCCAAAGCATCAGCCAACTGATTATCTTCCCGAGGAACATGATGGAATGTGACTTCGTCAAGTTGTTCAATTAACTCCTTGATGTAAGCATGATAAGGGATCAACTTGGCATCTTGAGTTTCCCATTCTCCCTTTAGCTGATGGATAACCAAGGCAGAGTCCCCATATACCTCAAGAACTTTTGCCTTTGATTCTATCGCTGCTTGGATTCCTATGGCATATGCTTCATACTCGGTTATGTTGTTTGTACAATCAAAGCACAATCTAGCAGTGGTTGGAATGAAATTCTTTTCAGGGGAAATCAGTATGGCCCCAACTCCATGCCCCAATGAATTAGAAGCTCCATCGAACAACAAAGTCCATTTTTCTTTTTCCGAGGATTCTTCCTCTCCAAACAAAGGCATTATATCTTCATCAAGGAATTCACACTGCATAGACCCATAATCTTCCACAGGTTAACTAGCCAAAAAATTTGCCAGAGCGCTACCTTTGACTGCTTTTTGGGTGACATAGACAATGTCATATTCTGATAGCAAAACTTGGCAGCGTGCAATCCTCCCAGTGATGGCAGGTTTTTCAAAGATGTACTTGATTGGGTCCATTTTTGACACTAACTAAGTGGTGTAACACAACATGTACTGCGTCAACCGGTGGGCCGCCCATGCCAAGGCATAACACATACGTTCCAATAATGAGTATTTTGCCTTATAGTTAGTAAACTTCTTACTCAAGTAATAGAGGGCCTGCTTCTTTTTACTGGTTTCATCATGTTGTCCCAGTACACAACCCATGGATTCAACCAACATAGTCAAGTACATGATGAGAGGCCTTCCTGACATTGGAGGTACCAAAACTGGGGGTTCTTGCAGATACTGCTTGATCTTCTCAAATGCTACCCAACAATCTTCATTCCATTCTACTGTCTGGTTTTTACGCAACAACTTGAAGATTAGCTCGTACGTTGCAGTCAATTGGGATATAAACCTAGCAATATAGTTCAACCTCCCCAAAAACCCACGAACTTCTTTTTCAGTGTGAGCAGCTGACATCTCTATGATTGCCCGAACTTTGTCTGGATCAACTTCTATCCCTTTCTCGCTAACCACAAACCCTAAGAGCTTGCATGATTTTACACCAAAAGTGCACTTAGCAAGATTCAGTCTGAGCCTGAACTTTCTCAACCGTTCAAAGAGCTTTTGCAGATCGGTTATGTGATCTTCTTCTATTTTTGACTTTGTAATCATATCATCCACATAAACTTCTATTTCTTTGTGCATCATGTCGTGGAACAATGCCACCATTGCCCTTTGATAAGTCGCTCCGGCATTCTTTAATCCAAACGGCATCACTTTATAGCAAAACGTTCTCCACAGAGTGATGAATGTGGTCTTCTCCATATCTTCAGGTGCCATCTTGATCTGATTGTATCCCAAGAAACCATTCATAAAGGAGAAAAATGTATGTTGAGCAGTGTTGTCCACCAAAATATCAGTGTGAGGTGAAGGAAAGTTGTCTTTAGGGCTGGCCCTATTCAAGTCTTTATAGTCAACGCACATTCGTACTTTCCCATCTTTCTTCGGGACAGGGACGATGTTGGCAACTCATTGAGGGTACTTTGTGACAACGAGGAAACCTGCATCAAACTGCCTTTTGACATCTTCTCTAATTTTTAGGGACATTTCTGGCTTCATTCGTCTCAACTTTTGCTTGACAAGAAGACATTCTGGTCTTAACGATAATTTGTGCTCAACTATGCTGGCATCTAGGCCCGACATATCTTGGTACGACCATGCGAAGACGTCATGATAGTCAGATAAGAGCTTAACTAACTTGCTTCGCTCTTCTTCTTTCATGGAAGTTCCAATTTTAATTTCTCGCTTATCATCATCCATCTTATCATCATCCGTCCCTAAATTAATCACTTCAGTCAACTCTTCATGGGGTTGAATTTCTTTGGCCTCTTGTTCCATCAATCTCATTAGCTCAGGAGAGAGTTCCCAATTGTCATCATTATCCTTATCAACATGATTAACGGGATGGTCAAAATCATATAATGGGGTCATAGCACTGTCATTTTCAAGAGAGTCACTTTTAGATCTGCACTTATTGATGTCAACACAAGTAAAAGAGAGGATAATGAATAAAGGCTAATGTAATGGTTGAACAAAAAGGGAAGATAATTTGAAAATGCATTTTATTGATAGTAACTATTAAAAAGGAAACATGTGAGCCCGTTTTTACAACATATTTTCCTAAAGCCTTGGGCAGAGCTATAGGATTAGCATTACAGAATTACTTTGAATCAGTTTCAAAAGTCATAGGAAAATCGACAATCTCCCAATTGTTGAGCTCTGCATCTGAAGAATAAGGGTACACCAGACTGACACCATGGTCGATGGGTTGATCCTCATTGATAGCGGTCACTTGGTTTAGAAACACCAATCCTGCACTTCAAAAGCTCTGTCAGATGTCACAGATGGAGATCCCCTTTGTTTTAGGCTTCCGATTCTCTAACTAAGCCAACCTCTTCTCTATTTTCTCTTCTATGACCTTTCTCTTATCAGCTTTAGTGGGTTTATATCCTAACCTGAACCTGTCTTTGTTTTTACAGGGCTGCAGAAACTTCTTAATGCCTTGTTTGTTCATTCTTAGTCTATTTCCACTTTGATATCCTCTTTCAAGCATAACCTTAGCCATCATCATGGATGCATTATATGACTGTGGTTTTGGAATTCGAGTTCCCTCCTTCACGTAAATAGCATTGACAACCTCGAACGCTTGGAATGTTGTTTCAAGAGCTTCTTCTGCAACTTCAATATAAGGAGTCGATGGGATCTTACTCACCAACAGGTTTTCCTCAACTGAGACGATCACTAACCTATTGTCAACTATAAATTTCACTTTCTGGTGCAAAGTGGATGGCACTGCCCTAGCAGAATGGATCCAGGGTCGTCCCGAGAGGCAACTGTAAGTTGGTGTGATGTCCATCACCTAGAAGAGTACATGAAAAGTAGTAGGTCCGATTTGAACTGGAATCTTTATTTCTCCCATTACTTCTCTTCGAGTCCCATCGAAAGCCCTCACGATCATTGTACTTGGTTTCATGTAAGTCCAATCAAAAGGAAACTTGGAGAGAGTTGATTTTGGCATTACATTCAAAGAGGAACCATTGTCAATGAGCACTCTAGCCATTATATGATCTTGGCATTTGACAGAAATATGCAGCGCCTTATTGTGCCCCATCCCTTCAGCCGGTATCTCATCATCGGTGAAGGTGACATAATTATCAGCAGTAATGTTGTCAATAATACTACCTAACTTATCAACTGTAATGTCATGAGAAACATGGGCTTTATTTAGTATCTCCATCAACACTTTCCTATGCGGCTCAGAATTTATCAACAAGGACAAGAAAGATATCCATGCAGGGGTGCAATTCAACTGATCAACCACCCTATACTCACTTTGCTTGATGAACTTCAGGAACTCACAAGCTTCTTCATCAGATACCTCTTTCTTATACTCATTCAGCTTTGTCAACCCTCATTTTTTCTTTCACATCATTCTCCATGGAAGTCTCTCCTATCTTGTTATTCCCCTTGTAGTTTCTCTTTTCTTCTTCTTCTTGCCCCTTTCGCAACTCCTCAGGAGTGTAAATGCTACCACTTTGTGTCATCCCTCCAATCCCTGATATATTAGTGACAATAGAGGTCGAACAAGATGAAACTTTTGACTGATCATTTGTGAGATTATTTCCAAGGACTTGTACATCATAATTCCACGGTACTGCTCTGGTGTCCTTGAATGGAAAAAGACTAGGAACTTGAATGGTGATGGGCCTAGGGCCAGATGAAGGTGGCGAAGGTGCACTTGCAGTGTAATAGATAACTAATGGTTTGATAACCGGATTTGCAATGGAAGGGACCAGAGAGTTTATGGCTTCCTGACGTTCTTAAAATTATGGAATAGCACACTCATCCACCATGCTTATGCCACTATTGTCACATAGATGACATATTTGCACTAATTGTATGTCCATTAGATTTTGGAGGATTTGTCTGAACTCACCATATTCCTTAATAGAATGCCCCACATTCCCATGGAGATTGCACATTATTTCATCCTCGTCGCCCCCTTTCTCTTCAATATGAACTTCCATAATCCCGAATTTACACAGTTCTTTAAAAATAACCCTCATGGGGGTTTTGACATCTGCTGCTTGTCTTATAAGCTACTGGGTAGAGCACTCCTCTATAACATTGATTGTAGGATTTTCATGGTTAGGCAAAGGGTTGTGGCCCACACTAGGAGTATTTGGCTTGAAATTCAACCATTTGTCATTAATTAGATCTTGCACCCTAAACTTCAGCACTTTGCAATTCTCTGTGGAATGCCCTACAGCCCCTGCATGGTAATCACACTTGGCGTTTAGGTCAAAACCTTTAGGATATGGGGGTTCTAATGGCTTCATCGGGCAAGGAGCCAAGAGAGAGTTACGGATGAATTGGGGTAGTAACTCGGCGTAGGTCATAGGAATTAGGTCGAAGTGGACAAACTTTCTTTCTTGGTTATTTGGTGGTCTTCTTTAGTTTATGTTTGAATTTTAGATCCATGGTTGAACTGTTTGAGGTGGTAAGGTACGGGGTGCCTGGTATTGAGTAGGAGATGACGTTTGGTGAGGCCTCATTGGGAGGTGAGATTGAGGATAAGGAACATGTGAAGTGTTGGCGATATAGGGGTGATAAGGCTGGGGATATAGAATCAGTGGAGTAGTGGGAAAGTACGGGTGGTAAGGTATGAAAGGGGTTTGGAAGGATAGTTGATGATTCACAAGTGTTTGGCTAAATCTCTCTTGGGTGAAGTTTCTCTAGTCAAAGGTAACAACATGAATTTCTCCTTCTCTTTTCTTCCCCACTAGGGGCCTCTTAGCGTTAAATGTCCCTATTGAACTTTCAACGATTTTCCCACTTCTTATTCCTCCCTCAACTCTTTCTCCAATGATGACCATGTCCGAGAAATTTGATGACACACTCTCTATTATTTTGTCATAGAAAAGTGATTGCAAAGTTTCAATGAACGTGGCCACCATTTCTCTTTTTGTCAGAGGGGGTTCTACCTGAGTAGTTATTTCTCTCCACCGTTGAGCATATTCCTTAAAGGTTTCAACCTCCTTCTTACTCATATTCTGCAGATGCAGTCTATCTAGTACCATATCAATGTTGTACTTATACTACTTCAAGAAAGTATCGGCCAAGTCTTTGAAACATTGAACATAGGCACGCTTAAGATATATGTACTAATTTGAAGTTGCCCCAGTCAAGCTGTCCTGGAAGAAATGAATCAACAACTTGTCATCGTGAGCATACGAAGTCATCTTATGGATGTACATGGTCAAATGGTTCTTTGGATAAGTGGTCCCCTTGTATTTATCAAAATCTGGAACTTTGAACTTTTGTGGGATCACCACATTAGGGACAAGGCAGAGTTCTGAAGCATCAAGGAGACCGTAGCTACTTGCCCCTTATATGGCTCGTAGTCTCTCTTCTAGAGTTTCCAATTTTTTTTTGGATTGGTAATTTTTGACAGAAGAATTCAATGGGTACTGTGACATAAAAGTGGGGATAAAATGTTGAGCTGGCAAGGTTCCGTTGGTAGGTGGTTGGGTTGTGTTCAAAGAGCTAGCAGCAGACGTGCTGTCGTTTGGGGGATTGGTCACTTGTGGTGGTGTAAAGCCGGTGAGAAAACCATACGATGGAAGAAAGAAGGGGAATGGGTGTTGTGTTTGTGGGGTTTCATTAGCACTTGGCTGAGTAACCTGAGTTTCAATAGTATTTGGCGGGTTTGGGATTGGTGTCACTACTGACGTACTATTATCAAGGGGATTTGTGGCCAATGGTGGTATATACCAGGGAGGGAGGCCATATGGTAGGAACAGTGGAGCCTGAGTTTCCTGCGAAGTGGTGACAGCGGGTTGAGTGGTGCTGTTTGGATAAATAGTTAGTGGCATTATAACTCCTTGAGGGTTGAAGCCTTGATATTGTAGAGGGGTTGGAGAGAAGCTAGGCGGGTGAAGAGGTGTGGCTGGGTGTCCTTCGTTTGCCACTGAGGGATTCCCATTTGTGCTCCTTCTATTCTCCATAGACCACAACATCTCCATCATCTTGGACATTTGCTCTCTAAGCTAGTTCACTTCATCCTTCAACTCTTGAGTTTGCTCTATCTCATCCATGATCCTTGCTTGGGAACGAGTCTTGTAAGGGTGTCGTGGAAGCAATTTTTCTGTTATAGTGTCTACTTTTCTGCTAGAGGAAACATGATGCAATTATTAGTATTGACTGAACCAAAATGACAAAATGCATGTATGCAAAGCATTGATTGCATATGTTTTTTTTTAAAAAAAAATGTTATGGATGTCATGATAATGCAAGATGATATATTAAATTTAGAGCTGAATTTTTTTAAAAAACAAAAAAAGTGAGAATGAATGAAAATGCAAACCATGAGAATGCAAGATGATATACCTTTTCTTTTTAATTTTTATTTTTAAGAATGCTAGAAGTGTAGGTAAATGCAAGCCATAAAAGGGATGTATGGATGAATGACATGAGAAAGAGGTAGATTAAAAAAAAAAAGAAGTACGCTCTCATTGTGCCCTAACTGGGTGGAACCTAGGAAACTAGATATTCTTAAAGTCATGACTCTAATTTTGGTAGTCCCTATGTTTAATCTCTCAGTGCAAGGTTTTTCAGGACAGATCTAAACTTCTAAAAAGTCATGATCCCCATATTGCCCCTATCTCGAAAAACATGGCCCCAATTCATGTATTAATCACAAGTAGGGATAAACCCTCTCAATATGACTAGTTCATGATATTAGTAACAATCTGAGTGGTGTCTTAACAAATGTGAAGTGAGTATAAAGCCCCTCAATAACAAAAGTGAGACCCTTTCTATTCCTCGAATTCGCACAGACTCGAGTATAGAACCCAAAAAGTGTGTGAGGTAAGTGATGGTGATTTGTGTGTAGGGAGCATACAAACCTCCATAATCCTAAGAATTAACCTTATCTTGCAAAAATAACAATCAAATAGAACACATATACAACAGCCAGCCAACAATCATCTACCCTAAGGTTTCAACAATTAAGTGCAAATATATATATATATATATATATATATATATATATATATATATACAAGAGTCATGTCAAAATAAACATAGAAAAACGTTAGCAGATATTTACATAAAAGAAAAAAAACTATATAAAATATATTTACAAGCAAATAATAAAAAAACAAAAACAAAGACAAAAGAAGGGTAAAATAAATAAATAAAAATTATTAATGATTTGCACAACTAACAACAACAAGTCTGACTCTCCAAGTGTCTCCAGAGGAGTCGCCAGCTGGCACAACCAAAATCACAACTGAAAAACCAAAAAAATACGAAATTTGAAAATCAATGAAGTCACCACCAATGTTTATTTAAATTGGGAAAACAGTAGAAAAATCCCTAAAATAGGAAAACTGGTCTTTTAGAAAATGAGTTTGGATTCGGGAGTCGATTACAGGTAGGGAAGATGTTAGCACCCTACACTATCCATTCCAAGAACAGTACCTTAAGTTAGTTGTGCAAATTTAAATAATCTCAAATGCATTTATTTTACCCCTTTTTAAAAAAGGAAAAAAATAACTAAATTATGAAAATTTATTTTTTGGCTTGACAAAAAAGAAATTATGGTCCTACGTATCCTCAGGTGCAATGAAGAATTCAAAGTCACGTAGTTCTGTAAAAAATAAGTATAGGTTAATTGATTTTAATTAAGAAAAAGATTTTTGAAAAAAGACTTTGTTTGAAAAAAAAACATGTTTGCATAGGGTTCAAGTTAGAACCAGGCTACTCAATAAACTTTTATGATCCAAACGACATTGAAGATAGTATCCGCTATTCAATCATTATTATTGGTCATTGCATTGATTAAAAGAATTTATTAAATTTTTTATTTTTGTTTTTCTTTGTTTTAATTTTTCATTTTATTTTTATATTCTCATCTACTTAGCTAAATCAAGTTTACACAAGTTTTTTTTTAAAAAAAAAGAAGAACAACTTAAGGATCTAAGCTTAAACAGCCTTCAACCTAAAACAAAAAAACTTAGTCCACTTGGCCACAAAATGACCCAAAGTCAGAGAAAGCCAAACCCATAAACAAGCCTAAATACATAAACAAACAAATAAATATATAAAAACAAAAGAGTAAGAATCAAATGAATGAAAAGCCATTACACAAACAGGGGTTGAAGCTGGAGGGGAGGTCCACAACGGCTTGGCTGCTTGGCGCGGCAGGGGATCGGTATAGCACGACTCTACCCGGATTTGGACGGCGGCGTTGGGGTGCCGGCTCAGGGACCCAGCGGGTTACGGTGAGGCGGCGTGGAGCGGGATGGCGGGTCCAAACTCATGCAGTTGTGGGGTTGTTCGGCGGCGCACAGATCTGGGTCCTGGTGTGGTAGAGCTCTGGCTTGGTTTAGTAGAGGTGACGGTGGGCGGCTGGTCGGATCTGGGCCACGGCGGAGCTCTGGTTTGGGTTGGTGCAGGTGATGGTGGCTTACAGCGCAACGGAGGTCGCGGGTTCTAGTTTCAGTGCAGGACAATTGCATGCGGGGCGACGGAGGTCACGGGTTACGGGTTGGAGCGGTTCCTAAGAGCTTCGTGGGTGGCTCAGAGTGGTTGCCGTGGTTCAAGCCGCGAGTTTGAGGTGTGTGGTGGCTTTGATGGTGGTTGAGGATGGAGGTGGTGTTTTTTTTTTTTTGCTGGTTGTGGAAGATGGAAAGTTGGTGATGGTTGGTATTTGATGATGGGAGGTTGAAGATGGTGGTATAGGCTATTATGGTGAGTTTCACAATTTAGGTGGTTCGTGTTGGTTATGGAGGCTTGCTATTTTGGTGTGTTGATGAGGTTTGGATGGAAGTTGAATGGTGGAGATGGAAGTTGGTGGTTGTTATGGTGAAGATGGAAGTGATGGAGGAAGGTTGAAGGAGATGAATAGTGAGATGGGAAATGGTTTATGGTGAAGATGGCAGTTGAAAATGAATTTGGGTGCAGAGGAATCAAAAAATCTTGATGTTGTAGTCTATGTAGGTTCGTGAGAATGGAGAGTGATGAATATGGGATCAAAAATGAGAATCATGAATATGAAGTGAAAATCCATGTTGTAGTCTCTTGTGCCTCCCCCCGGAGAGTCCTTGCTGGTAATACTGCCAAAAAAAGGAGCCCAAAGAGCCTTTTCCCCCTCTGCCATGGTGCTGTGTGGGTACGTGAAATGAGTGGGTGCAACACTGCGTGAGGAACGTGAGAGGGAGTGGAAAAAAAGCAACATTGTCCCCTCTACAATGTTGTGTGTGCATTGTAGTGGTAGTGCATGGGTAATGCATGGCCAAAAATAGGAAAAGAAACGTAGAGTCAGGAAACACAAATTGTTTCCTTCCAAATATAGAAAAAGAGACAAGCAGCATCTACATTCTTTTTTTTTATTATTTTTTTTATTTTTTTGTTTTGGGTTGTAATTAAATTTTCTACATTTTTTTTTTGTATAAATGAAAAGAAAAAGCAATGATGAAAATAAGATAGAAACAAATAAAACTTGAAAAGAAAGAAAAAAAAATGTGTTCAAAATGTTGTAGTTAAACATCATTTAACACATAGTTATTAGTCCTTGATTAGGCATCAAAAACAAAAATTTTATGGACAAAATTGGGTATCAACAGTCGCGCTTTTGAATACATGTCTGTCTGTTACGTAATGTTTCAAGTAAGGTGAACAAGAGTATAACATTATGATTTGATCATCTGATAATAATCCCCTGATGAACAATTCAGATCGAAAAGAACGTAGAAGTTCTGAAGCTCGTTATGTTGAAAACTCGAAAGGGTAGTTTAAGCAAGAGTTAAGGCAAATAAATTGGAATTGCTTAAACTGGGGAAATTTTATTTATGTTTGATTGGCTATACATGGGTAACTTTGTTCGCATTCAATTGGTCACACTGGGGCAAAAATTTCTGAAGGATTAAAGAGAATATATTATTGGAATAAACAACGGTTGAGTTATCAAGTTGTTACAGGAGATCAATTGAATGAGGATCAAGGAACAAATACTGGGGTAAAATTTTTTTTCTCACAAATACTTAGTAGCCCCAATCAATGATGATCATCTCACTTCTTAAAGAGAGAGATAAGAAAAAAATAAAGAGAAATGAAGAAAAAGAAAGAAAAAAAGTCAAGAGGATTCCAAGTCAACCGAAGGGTCTGACGAAGAAAAACATGTGAACAAGAGTTTGATTCATCAAAGCTTACAAAATTGTCACTGGTACAAATGCTTTTTAAAGAGAGAAAAGAAAAGAAAGGAAAAAGGGAAAAGAAAGGAGAGAAAAGAAAAAAAAAAAGAGAAAGAAAAAAAGATTGAGAAGAAAAAGATCTTAAGTCTATGACTTACTAGTACAAATTGTTTCATGCATGTTGAGTGCATCAGCTCCATGCATCATTTTGAGCGCATCAACTCCATTCATCATTGAGCGCATCGGCTTCAACCATGATTCTGAGCACATCGGCTTCATGCATCATTGAGCGCACCGGCTCTATTCATTATGAGCGCATCGGCTCTATGCATCATTTTGAGCACATCGGCTCCATTCATCATTGAGCTCATTGGCTCGCTGCATTTTGAGCGCATCAGCTCCCTACATTTTGAGTGCATCGGCTCTATACATCATTGAGTGCATCGGCTCCCTGCATTCTGAGCGCTTCGGCTCCCTATATTTTGAGAGCATCAGGTCTATTCATTTTGAGCACATCGGTTCCATGCATCATTTTGAGCGCATCGGTTCCATGCATCATTGAGCACATCAACTCTATGCTTTTTTGAGCGCATCAGCTCCTGTCATTTACTTTTTGAGCGCATTAGCTCCTGTCATTTACTTTTGAGCGCATCGCTCTTTGTATTTTTGTTCTCACCTTGTTCTGGTTTTATTTTTTTTTGAACAAAATTTGAGTTCATGTCTTTATTCGTTCCTTACCATGATAAAATGAAAAGTTGCAGTTATTCTTTTTATCTAGTAAAAAACAAGTAAAGAGGGACAATTGTGAACACCCAATTTTGTCTAGGGTATTTTTGTAAAAATAAAAAATTAAAAAAAAAAAGAGAAAAAGAAAAAAAAGAAAAAAAATCTGACCCATTGATCCATTATCCAACCCATAACTTGACCCAATATCCAACTCATAATCCAATCCATTATCCAACCCAATTGGCCCATCAACCCATAACCCGACTCATTAACCTATTGACCTATTCTAATACAACTCAAACTCATCATAAACAAACCTATCATAATCAAATCCCATTAACTATCCTAAACTTATCCTAAACCAATCTCAACACTCATCCTAAACAGATTACAACTCATCATCCTAAACTAATCCTAATCACACTTTAACTCTAATTCTTCAACCTAATTTTTTCCTATATTAACCCATAACCCACACTCAAAAAGGGACCTCTTCAACTTACACTCTCAATTTATATTTTCAACTTTAACACACATTTCACATAGTCTGCCTTACACTCTTCATCTTCTTCAACCTTTACCCACCGAGTCGACTCACCACCATCATTAAAACCATCATGCAAACTAGAATCACCATCTCAACCCACCATTGCCACCATCTTCCTCTAAACTCAAAGCCACTAAGCCTTCATCCATAACCATTCTTCATCGTCATCCTCTTCAACAACACACCTCACCACAAATCCTTCACTCTCATCACCCTAACTGAGTCAACTCACTATCAAAACCATCCAACACCCATCATCTTCCTCACCCTTAACCAACCACTAAAATAGCCATGACCATCATCCTTCCACCCCTTTTCCATGTCCAAACCGTGACTCCCCAGACCAGCCACACAGTCTCCGCTCCATGCCGGCACCACGACCCAGGTCTGAGCCCGCTAGATCCAACCTTGCCGTCAGACCACCCCGCCACACCGCATAGAGATGCCGCCACACCGTGTCTACATGCGTCAGATCACGCATCGCATGTAACACTCCAACTTTTGGATAAATGACGGTTTTGTCCTAATTGTATTATTTTATGTTTTCTATGTGTTATAAAATTAATTTGACTATTCCGTAACTGTATTTGACTGTTGTGTGTGATTTACTCCGAGTCAAGTAAATAATAATTTTTTGGTTGGAGAAAATATTATTTTAATTATTCGGAGTTGGAGAATCTTACTAAACCCAATTCCAACTGATACGTGTATCGATCTTTTAATTTTTAAGATTTATTTGTATAATAAAATAATTTTATATTTTTATAATATTATTTTATTAGTCAGTACAAATAAAACGACCATGGACCCGAAAAAGTCTATGGGACTCACAATTGGTTTGCGGGACCCACGTTTAAGAAAAAGTAGTCAACATTGATGACTTGATTTATTTTTAAGCCAATAGGAATTAGTCAACAAAGAAGGCTTGACTTGATTTGCACCGTTGGATGAGGAGGTTTAGTTTTGAATATCAACCGTTGATCTAATCAATGGTTGTAAAGATAAGCTTAATAATGAAGACTTTGGATATCCACTGTTGATTTAATGAACGGTGGAGATTGGTCTCACAAAATGGTTAGAATCATTTGTGACCATTGGATGAGAAGAATTTAGAGAAGATCTTGACCCTCTATTTTTAAAGATGCATCTAATGGTTAGGATTTCATGGAGATGAGATCTAATGGCTTAGATTTGATCATATCACTACCTAATATCAACCATTGATTTAATCAATGACTCTTGAAGCTTGGTTACAAGAATACTAATTAATAATATAACTAATTTTCCTAATTAAGTTAGATTAAGTGTGCATAGAAACTTAATGGGATTAGTAGCTTAATTAATAACCTATGATCACCATTAGGGTAGAACATTCAAGAACATGTAACTAGACTTAAATGAGCCAATTAGAAGCAAGCTTGGGGGGGAAGCCTTTGCATGTGAGCCCTTGATGAAAGCTAAGGCTAGGATAGAGTCTTGGAAGGTCAAACAAAGTGGCCACCTCCTCTTGGATGTTCTACGGCCAAGCTAGGTAAAGGAGACCATTTTCATTTCATTTGCTTTATCTTTACTATCACAAAACCTCTCTTCTCTCTCTTCAAAAATTAAAACCCACCATTGTTACTCTTTGAAGACCATTCGGCCACACCATTATACACCATCATCCAACCTTCAAAAATTTTATCTAACTCACTTTTCCAAACCTAAATATCATTCTAAGAATATCTCTAGTTGAGAGTTCTTCCAAAATCTATCATCTCAAGCTTGGAAAATTGCTTTGGAGGTTTTTCCTAGAAGGTGAAATTCCTTGTTTTTCATTTCTAACTTCATTTCTAAGGTTCTAAGCCATGATTGATCCATGGTTTATATTTTTCTCCTATGGTTATAACTTGTAAAATTTTATTTGAGCATGTTAGGTTTTCTTGGAGGAGATCACGAAATCATTTAGGAAGGAGAGAAAAAGATTTTATCTTCCTTAAAGGTAAGAGGGAGATTTAATCTCATCAACCAAGTGTGGTGATGAGAAAATGGATTGTATGTGTGTGAAAAATCCATAAGGATTCACTTGTTTGATTGTTTAAATGCTTTCCTATTTGTGTTTGATATTATTTGTATGCATGTTGTAGAAATAAGTTTGCCCCAATGGTTTAATATGTTAAGTTTTGATGATGACAAATACAAGTCAAAAAGAATGATGCTTATGCTTGATAGATGTGCTTTATAGAAGACAAATGCATCACAAAAGAATATTGATCATGTTTCATATATGTGCTTAAAAGAGATATATTGGATTATGCATGATTATGTACTTTATTTAATTATACTTCACTTAATAATCATGCAATGAGATATATGCAACATTTTTATATGCATGTTAGACTAACTAGAGTTATACATTTATGAATCATGCATATGAAGATATTGAAGTATGAATTTGGACTAATTATGTTTGTTTTAAGTGAGTAACACTTTGTAGGATAGTCCAAGTATCAAGAGTGAGCATTGCTACAAGAAAGCAAAAGATCATAATCATGCTCAACTCAAGAAGAATGAGAATGATAAGATGTTCCAAGCATTTGCAAGATTTGAAGAGAAGAAATTTTTAGAAGCTTGGATTACATCAAGAATTGATGATGGCAAAAGATCAAGTCCCAAGGTTCTTCAAGAATAGCTTATAGGACTTAGATCTTGTGTAAAGGTAAAAAGGAATCATACTAAGCTCAAATATGTTTTAATATCTTTAAAAGTGTTTCTTACATGTTTTAATGGCCAACAAATTGTTTTTGGAAAAGTTAGTCTTGATGGTAGTTCAAACCTTTGAAAAATAGCCAAGTTTGTGTTTTGCAAAACTGACATTTAGTTACTATTTTGATCATAACTTTCAAAATACTTTGAGTTTTATTATGAAATATTTCATATGAAAATAGACTCAAATATCTTTCCAATGAGTGGTCATTTGCTTTAAACGGATAAGAAATGAAGAAGTTATGACCATTTAAAGTCAGTTTTCAAAAACAATCAAGTTTGAGTTTTGAAAAGCTGACCTTTAGTCACTCTTTTGATCATAACTTTCAAAATACTTTGAGTTTTGTTGTGAAACTTCTTTCATTTGAAAATAGACTCAAAGATCTTTCCAATGACTGGTCATTTGCTTTAATCGGATAAGAAATGAAGGAGTTATGACCTTTTAAAGTCATCTTTCGAAACCAGAAATGCTTGTAATCGATTACACAAATCCCGTAATCATTACAACGTTGAAAGAAGTGTAATCGATTGTAAATGTGTAATCGATTACCAAGTGCCCAGAAACGTTTCTAACGGCTATAAACGGCTAGTTTTCATAAAAAATCATTTCTAAACACTACCAACGGCTATTTTATCATTTGGGCTCTATATATAAGTGATATTTGAAGTATTTACATCCCAAGAAACACAAGAACACTATACTTGATCCTTGAATCATCAAAATCATATTTTGAGCTTTAAAGTGTGAATCCTTGATACCCATAGTTCTTCAATTTGTATTATCCACTCTTGAGAGAGTTTTCTATCATCTATACTTTGTTCTTCAAGTTGTATATCTACTCTTGTGAGAGTTTCATTCTATCAACCTTGATTGCTTTGTAAGAGAGGGTGAGGTATCCCTCCAAATTGTAAAGGGTGAGGCATCCCTTTGTTTGAAGAGACTCAAGCTCAAGGGTGAGGCATCCCAAGGAGTTGAGTGCTCAAGTTTGTAAAGGTCATCAAGCACCTGTGAAGCTTGAAGAATTGGAGGCTCTAGCACAAGGGTGAGGTATCCCAAAGTGTGAGGAGTGCTCTTGTTTGTACAAAGGTTTTCCTAGCACCCGTGAAGTCTAGGAGATAGTGAAGAAAATCTCAAGTTAAGCTTGGGACTGGATGTAGGCCACAAGTGGTTGGTGGCTGAACCAGGATAAATTCTTGAGTTTGATTCTCTCTTCCCTACACTCTTTAATTTCAATATTTAGTGTAGTATATTTATCTATTGCATATCTTGTCATCTTGGTGATTTGATTCTATGAACTTGATATCTAGCTTATTTGCTTAATTCATCATATATCCCAAGTTGTATTTGAGTAATCTATAATAGTTGTACCTTTGTTGTGCATGTTCCGCTGCTTTTATTACTTAAGTGATTCAAAATGCTTAATTTCTCAAAGGTGCATTAAAACTTGTAATCACCCAATTCACCCCCCCTCTTGGGTGATGGTTGCCATGGCTAACAAGTGGTATCAGAGCTTCGTGCTCTGGTAAAGCTTAACCGCTTGGAGTTAAAGATCCTTATTTGTTGGCAACCATTAAAAGCTTTTCAAAATGAATGATTTTGAAATTGATAAACCACCATTCTTTGATGGTGTGAATTTTGTTTATTGGAAAGCTAGAATGGAAATTTATATGCAATCTATTGATCTTGATTTATGGGATATTGTGCTTGATGGATTTACTTGCAAATCAAAACAAGATTGGGATGCTTATGACAAGAAATGTTTTTCCTTGAATATTAGAGCAATGCAAATATTGAGAAGTAGTTTGAATGATGATGCTTATGCTAAAATTAAAAGTTGCTCTAATGCTAAAGATATATGGGATGCTCTTGATGCTATTTATCTTGCTAACAATGATTTTGTGCATAAAGTTGTATATAGAATGCAAGAAGAGCAAAAGTCTTTGAAGGAAGCTTGTCATGAAAAATATCCTCAAGAAGATGTTCTTGAATCCTTGATGAACAACAATGAGGAAGAGCCAAGTATGCTAGAGATTGAGACTATTTCCTATATGGCTCAAAAGGACTTTGAGGTAAATAATGCTAAATTAGATTATAGTCCTTACTATGATAAGCTACAATGTGCATATGATGAATTGAATGATGGTTTGTTGAATTTAGAAAAGAAAAATTTATCTTGTTTGAAAAATATTTCCTCTATTGAAAATGAAATTGAGTCTTTGAAAAATGAATATGCTTTTCTTGATGGGGAAATGCCTTTGAAATGTGAAACCTCAACTTCTTATGAAAAGTGCATTGATTTAGAAAATCAAGTTGAGGACTTATCTTTCGAATTTGTCAAAGCTAATGATTCTAATTGTTTACATTCTATGCTTGACGATGAGAATAAAATTAATGTTATTCCACATGAAAATTCAAGCAAGGCTTATGGCAAAAACAATTTAAAAAGTAAAAACAACAAAAGGCTTATGTTTTTCAAAAATGATCTTCAAAGGACCAAGTCATCATTAAATTCAATTGTTTATAATTTTTGTGGTCATCTAGGACATATTTCTCATTTATGCAATTATAGAAGAAATCCTTATATGAGAAATACTATGGTATGGGTTCCTAAAGATCCTAAAGGCCCTAGTACTAGCATTCAAGGACCCAAGATAAAGTGGGTACCAAAAAGTCCTTGTAGTGTTTCAACTATGCAGAAAATTTCTCAAAAGGATGGACAAATTGGTCAAAGGATAGAAGAACCATCAAGAAGAATTCTTCCAAAGCCTAATGGTAGAAATTTTGGTCAAAGAAAGAAGATGACTTCAACCAAAGCTTCTCAAGTACAAAATGTAGGACTTGTAAAGTTCAAAACTCCAAAAGAGAAGCAATGGGTAAGAAAAAGTATTTCCTTGATTACAAAGGCCAAGGTATCAAAAGTTTTGACCTCTTATACACATTCACTTATAAAGTCAATGAATTTGAGGTATATTCCTTGTAGGCCTTAAAGTGAATGATAGAATCATGTGTACTTGGTAAAATATGCATATATTGTTTAGCACATGATTATGTTCATTCTTATTGTACTATAGCTCATTAATTTGTTATACATCTTGGTACATAAAGTTCTACAATGCCTAAGTTCACTTCTTGTTTGGAATAGCTCATTTGATGAAAATATCTTAGAACTTGGCATATTGGATCAATCATGCATCTAACTCTTGCTAAAAATAATTTTTGCTGCATAATTCATCACTTAGTTGCATAATTTGTCCCTCATCTTGTATAATTTGGCTGCATAATCTGAAATTATTTGCTTAATATGGTGTTTCTACTGCACAACCACCTTGATTAAATCAATTGTGAATCGAATAATGACTTGAGCATTGGAGGTTCCCCTTTAGCTATTTTGCAGGTACTACATTATGCCAAAGATCCTCAAAAAGCTCAAAAACTTCACCAATCCATCAAAATGATGTAATTCTTGGTAAAAATAACAAATTTGCATAATTATGTGTTTTGGATCACAATCTAGTTGGATTATATGCCTACATGCTGTTTGAAATTGATTTGGAATGCTTTGGAACAAATTTGAAAGGTTTAAAATTGATCTTTTTCTGTTCAAAATGCAAAATCTGAGTTTTAGCAAATTGGTAATCGATTACAATACCTTTGTAATGATCGACAAAGGCTCGCAAGCGTTCCAAGCCAAGTCGAGAAAGGTAATCGATTACACCTCCAATGTAATCGATTACAACAATTCCAGAAGGCATGTAATCGATTACACCACATATGTAATCGATTACCAAGAATCTGAGAACATGCGTAATCGATTACACACACATTGTAATCGATTACATTGTGCTTTAAAAATGAGTTTCAGTGCAGCAAAAAGCCATATTTATTTTGTTACTCACATTTTCTCTTGGTATATGCTTAATGATCAATGAAATGAAATATCTTTTACCTTTGTGAACTAATTTATTTATTTTTAATACTTATTTGCTCATAAGTTTGGTATAATGACTAACCTCTATGGATCCAAAATTGGTGGATACCAAAGAAAGTTCTTTGAATTGTGTTGTAGGGTGACTATTTACTCAAGCATGAATTGAAGTGAAATACAACTACGTCACTTGAGGTTGGAAAAATTTGAAATGGTCCAAGTTCTCCAAGAATGATGAAAATATAAAAAGAATGGCATGGAGAACCACAACATTCTCAAGGAGCCTTGAGGCATGGAAGTTGGAATCACCTACAAAAACTCAAAGAATACACTTTTGGTGATATCAATCTCTTATCCTCTTCTATGCTTTAAATTGAATATCATGTGATATTTGGAGAAGTAGAGAGTTGTTTTTACATGCCTTACATGATCATTGTTTGCCCTAAAATGATTATATATGTTTTGATGATGATCATGTCTTTCTTGACAAACTTGAATCTTGCTTTGAAAATGCTTAAACTAAGCTTTTGGATTCAAGTGCATATGTTCTTTCCTTATTCTTGTAAGAGCTGACATTGCATGTGGTATATGTTTTACATTATATATCAACCTAAATTATGCTTATAAATAAGTTTAAATGATATTTGATGCTAACCCATGTTTTAGAGAACTTTTGAAATATAGTCATCAAATATTGAAATATCAAGCACATGTGGATAAATGAGAAATGTTGAAGGAAGAGGAACATGAGGAGACTTTCTTCAAATGAAATGGAATGAAATACTCATTGGAAGAAAGTACAAACTCAAAGGACCTAAATGAAGAACATTCTAAAGGAGCATCACTTTCTATCTAACCCAATAAGTATCTCTATCCCTAAACTATTGTGGTATTTTATATGCTATGGATTATATGATACTTGTTGATGAATTGATCTTAAATGATTTGATGCTTTCCTTACATGAGAAGTATGATTCGCATTGACAAAGTGCCTAATTGGATAATAGCTTGCTAATTTTTGTCATTGCATATAGGGTGGATGATATTAGTACATACATACTTTGATCCCTATAGCATATTTCCTCAATGTGAATGTTCGATATAAATGATTATCTTGATTTATGGTTTCTTTGTAGTATAACACCTATGAGAATCATGCTCTTGTCTTTAAAAGAATATGTGGTTTCAATATAAAACCCTTCTACCCTTCTAAAATGCTTTTGAAAATATAATGTGGTCTTACAAAATTCCTTTTGAAAGGGGAAGAAGTTTTAAAATGATTTTTGATTAATAGATTAAGAATATAATCTTTATGGTAATATGCTTACATGGTCTTGGCATGCATATTTCCCTTTATCCATCTTGTGCTTCAATGAGGGGGAGCCTAGGTCTTGAATTGTTATTTATATCTCATAGCTTACATCCTTATTTGACATGAAGTGTTCTATTGTTAATACTATCAACATTTCAATGAAGATCATCTCTTATTCTCTTTCCCTCTATCAATGAAAGAAGGTAAACATTCTTAAACTTCATATCTTTTGAATCTTTCATTGAGAAATACTTGATATGTGGCAAGTTGTATGATCTTTCTTTTGAAAACTTCAATTCCATGACCTTACATGGATATTTAGCAACTCCTAACAAATGATATCAAGTGGTACTTATTTATCATGTGGTATGCAAGACATTATATGCTAGACATAATTTCTTAAGCTCATTGCTATCATGTGCTAAATGTTGATGTACCAAAATATGATAAGCACTACATGAATAATCTTTTATATCTTGAAATGATGTTTGTTTCATCTCTCTTTTCTTGAATCATGTGTAGAATTAAATAAAGGGAGATAGTTATGATTTGAATAACTTGAAGAAGTTTATGAGTTTTGATGATCTTACTCATTTTGACAACACGAGTTTTATCTATAAAGGGAGCGAAAATATTATATTTTCTTCCTAAGCCCTTTTGTTGATGTCAAATAGGGGGAGTGAAAATTGGAAAGAAAAATATGATTTTATTGTTTGAAATGCTTACATGAATATCTATTCTTCTATATTGCATATTTTTCTTTGGTGATTTGTCATCATCAAAAAGGGGGAGATTGTAGAAATAAGTTTGCCCCAATGGTTTAATATGTTAAGTTTTGATGATGATAAATACAAGTCAAAAAGAATGATGCTTATGCTTGATAGATGTGCTTTATAGAAGACAAATGCATCACAAAAGAATATTGATCATGTTTCATATATGTGCTTAAAAGAGATATATTGGATTATGCATGATTATGTACTTTATTTAATTATACTTCACTTAATAATCATGCAATGAGATATATGCAACATTTTTATATGCATGTTAGACTAACTAGAGTTATACATTTATGAATCATGCATATGAAGATATTGAAGTATGAATTTGGACTAATTATGTTTGTTTTAAGTGAGTAACACTTTGTAGGATAGTCCAAGTATCAAGAGTGAGCATTGCTACAAGAAAGCAAAAGATCATAATCATGCTCAACTCAAGAAGAATGAGAATGATAAGATGTTCCAAGCATTTGCAAGATTTGAAGAGAAGAAATTTTTAGAAGCTTGGATTACATCAAGAATTGATGATGGCAAAAGATCAAGTCCCAAGGTTCTTCAAGAATAGCTTATAGGACTTAGATCTTGTGTAAAGGTAAAAAGGAATCATACTAAGCTCAAATATGTTTTAACATCTTTAAAAGTGTTTCTTACATGTTTTAATGGCCAACAAACTGTTTTTGGAAAAGTTAGTCTTGATGGTAGTTCAAACCTTTGAAAAATAGCCAAGTTTGTGTTTTGCAAAACTGACATTTAGTTACTATTTTAATCATAACTTTCAAAATACTTTGAGTTTTATTATGAAACTTATTTCATATGAAAATAGACTCAAATATCTTTCCAATGAGTGGTCATTTGCTTTAAACGGATAAGAAATGAAGAAGTTATGACCATTTAAAGTCAGTTTTCAAAAACAATCAAGTTTGAGTTTTGAAAAGCTGACCTTTAGTCACTCTTTTGATCATAACTTTCAAAATACTTTGAGTTTTGTTGTGAAACTTATTTCATTTGAAAATAGACTCAAAGATCTTTCCAATGACTGGTCATTTGCTTTAATCGGATAAGAAATGAAGGAGTTATGACCTTTTAAAGTCAGCTTTCGAAACCAGAAATGCTGTAATCGATTACACAAATCCTATAATTGATTACAACATTGACAGAAGCCGTGTAATCGATTACCAGAAGTGTGTAATCGATTACCAAGTGCCCAGAAACGTTTCTAACGGCTATAAACGGCTAGTTTTCATAAAAAAATCATTTCTAAACACTACCAACGACTATTTTATCATTTGGGCTCTATATATAAGTGATATTTGAAGTATTTACATCACAAGAAACACAAGAACACTATACTTGATCCTTGAATCATCAAAATCATATTTTGAGCTTTAAAGTGTGAATCCTTGATACCCATAGTTCTTCAATTTGTATTATCCACTCTTGAGAGAGTTTTCTATCATCTATACTTTGTTCTTCAAGTTGTATATCTACTCTTATGAGAGTTTCATTCTATCAACCTTGATTGCTTTGTAAGAGAGGGTGAGGTATCCCTCCAAATTATAAAGGGTGAGGCATCCCTTTGTTTGAAGAGACTCAAGCTCAAGGGTGAGGCATCCCAAGGAGTTGAGTGCTCAAGTTTGTAAAGGTCATCAAGCACCTGTGAAGCTTGAAGAATTGGAGGCTCTAGCACAAGGGTGAGGTATCCCAAAGTGTGAGGAGTGCTCTTGTTTGTACAAAGGTTTTCCTAGCACCCGTGAAGTCTAGGAGATAGTGAAGAAAATCTCAAGTTAAGCTTGGGGACTGGATGTAGGCCACAAGTGGTTGGTGGCTGAACCAGGATAAATTCTTGAGTTTGATTCTCTCTTCCCTACACTCTTTAATTTCAATATTTAGTGTAGTATATTTATCTATTGCATATCTTGTCATCTTGGTGATTTGATTCTATGAACTTGATATCTAGCTTATTTGCTTAATTCATCATATATCCCAAGTTGTATTTGAGTAATCTATAATAGTTGTACCTTTGTTGTGCATGTTCCGCTGCTTTTATTACTTAAGTGATTCAAAATGCTTAATTTCTCAAAGGTGCATTAAAACTTGTAATCACCCAATTCACCCCCCCTCTTGGGTGATGGTTGCCATGACTAACACATGTCTACAAGCTTTAAAATATATTGCATGTGTTGATTTATGCATGATTATTAATTAGGATGTGAATAATATGTAAGGTTTGCATGAGTGTTCCAAAGAACACAAAGAGGGGCTCATGTCCTCAACAAGAAAAGAGAACCAAAATGTTCTCAACCATTTTCTAAAGGAAGGATTTAATGGAATTATGTAAATGAAGGAAATCCAAAATGTTTTAGAAGGTAGAAATTGATCCAAAGATCAAATGCCAAGGTTTTATGAAATTCGGCCAACATGCCTTGTAAATGAGTAATTAATCCAAACTTTATTTTCTAAGTGTAGATTAGATATTTAACCTAAAAAGAATACATTTGCAATGGATTTTCAAGATTTAAAGAAGTAAACCAATTTTTATTAGAAATGTGATATAGAAGAAAAATGAATAAAACCCTTGAAAAATACTTACTTTTAAATTTAAAGTATAGTGATAATTACTAAAGTGGATTTTGTAGTTATAAAATAAACAAAAGAATTTTTAGAGGAAAAACAAAAAAAGTACATTTTTAATAGATTTTATAGACAAAAATCTTTGTCAAAATTTATTAAAAACAAACAAATAAAAGTGAATGTTTTATAATATATTTATAACATAAGGAAATTATTCTACATAGTTTTAAAGTATGAGAAATAGCTTACTTAATTTTAAAATAGAGATTTTAAAGCCTTTCAATCAAGAAAACGATTTAAAAATCTTATGCGATTGAGAAAATGATTTAAAAATACTATGCGATTTTAAAAACAGCAAAATATATTTACGCGATTTAAAAACGTTTGTAAAAATGATGAAATTGTGAAAACGCGATAAAATTTCTATGCGATTAATTGGAACAATGAGTTTTGTTGCTGGGTCAAAGTGGTGGACTCGGACATGTGGAGATATGGTACTGTCAAGTGGTGACGTACTATATATTAAAATTTTAAGGTTAAGGGTATTTTTATAAATATGATAATATTTTTGAGATTAAGGGTAATTTGGTCATTATTATTTTATTCATGCATTGAGTTGTGCCAATTTGGTTGATATTGGCGATTGATTGACGAGGCGAATTACACCGTGTTGTCGGTGTTATAAGCGTAGTGTGGTTCATCTTGTGTGAACTTGGAGGCATTAGTGTGCAGAGTATTCCACATGTGAACAGTTAGTCGCTCCTCTGGGTCGTGGTAACTGGCAACACACTAGTGATCTCGACACGCACTATACTTAATCATGATTTTGTAAAGACTATTTAGTACAATGCATGTAGTACACGACGTTGGACTGTGTGCTACTACACGACGTTTGACTGTGGGCTATAGACACGACGTTAGACAATGCAATAGTTTGGTTGGGCAGCCTGTGGTACTAATAGATCTTTACGAGTCATTTTTTCTGATGTCTGTGTCTAGCTCCATGAAGTAGGAACGAGTCGTATTGCATTTACATATGTGTCCTGTATCATAACGTTATTAATTTTGATATTATATGATACTGTTGTATTAAAATTTCTTGTGTTAAATTGTGTTACTATTTATGATATTATTGTATGCTTTATTGCATTAAACTGTGATATCTGATGTATTATCGTTTTCTTATTTGCCATACTAGTATTGATGTATGATTATCTCACCTCTGTATATGTATTGTTTCTGTATTATTAATTATGTTATAAAAAAGTTTGAGGAAGAGGAACAACTTTTAAATTGTGTGTATACTAAGGAGGAGAAGCAGCAGCAGACAGGTGATCAGTTCGACGAGTACGAACCTTCCGATCATCCGTATCCTTTAGATTGACTTGTGAGTATGGCGTTGCCGGGATTTCTTGGTTTCGTGAGGTTAGAGTTTCATGGAGGCTCGGAGGCCTGGCTACTGCGAGAGGATCGAGGATCGGTGATCTACTTGGGACGTCTAACTTTGTTCCTACGAGGAGAGTTTGATGTTGAGTTTGTCTTTACTACTACTCTGTATCTACATTTGGAGATGCCATTGGATTTGAGGCGTCACTGGGGAGGACTCTTTCGTGTTCCCAGTGAGATTAGTATTGTATCAATAGCACGGACCCCTGTCCGTAGAGCTGTGAGACATCCTAGATTCCTGTCACCTGAAGTTTCATCTGAGAGTAATCCTTCAGAGGGTTAGGGATCTTTGATATGGGCATTTTATGATGTTGTGTTGTATATTAACTATTTACTGCTTTGTTTAAATATTTTGTAGTGATAAATTATTTGCGTAACTTAAAACAAAATTATATGTATATTATGTGTGCGATAATGATGTTTATTTTATTTCATGTTAAAAGTGTTATTTTATTTAAGGTTATTATATATAAAAAGGAAAAATTTTATAATTCATATTAATTATTTATCAAATGTTTTATAAATTGGGTAATATTTTATTTATTTTATTTTATTGCATCATAAATGTGACATCCTCACAAGGGTGTTACATCGCACCTTTCCGACAGACCCACATCACCTAGCCGAACCACTTCGCCCCGCCTTGAGTCATTTCCAGAAGACCACACCTGTCGACCCGCTTCGCGTAGGACAGAGACGCTGTTTAGATCGAAGTCATCGAAACCCAAACCCTCCAAGCCGTTGTCGTCATTGTCGCACCGTCGTTCCGCTCGAACAAGCGTCGTCGTGCCTCCGTCCCGACTCACCATCAGCGTCGTTGGCCTCCCTTGGTCCCCTGGTTGGTTCCTACAAAAAATATCAAAAGAAAGAAGGAAAACACCCTCCACTTTGTTTCTTTTTTTTTTTTGTTTCTATAAGGCTTATAATTTTTTTTTGTTGTTTTTTGTTGTTGTTTTAAGGGAAGTGGGCTTAAGGTAACAAATTTGGGGCAAAAAGAGTAAAAAAAAATTTTAAAAACGAAAAAGGTAAAAAAAATGATAAAAAGTAAAAAAAAATGATTTGAATTTTTTTTAAAAAAAAGAATAAAAAGGATTAATTGAGTTGTGACAGTTTGTTAGTCCTATAATTTTTGTAATCATTTGAGTTGTGACAACTTGATGATTCAAAAATTTACTTCAAAGAAAAAAACAAAAGTCAAATGAATTTTTAAATCAAATAATTGAAATATTTTGTTAAAAGGGTAAAAATATGATTAACTGAGTTGTGACAGCTTATTAATCCTATGACTTTTATAATCATCTGAGTTGTGATAATTTGATGATGCAAATGTTTTCAAAATTAAAAAAAATTAATTTATAATTAAAAAAGTAAAAATATAAAATAAATAAATATTTTTTTAAAGAAATAAAATAGGGTTAACTGAGTTGTGACAGCTTATTAATCCTATAAGTTTTGTAATCATCTGAGTTGTGACAACATGATGATTCAAAATGTTTTAAATTAAAAATAACTAACTCACAAGAATTTTATAAAGAATTACGTGACTTTGAGTTCCTCATTGCAACAGAAGATACGTAGGAGCGGAATTCCTATTCCGTCAAGCCAAATTTTAAATTTTCACAAATTATTTGATTTTTTTTTTAGTTTTTTTAAATAAAAGAGGTAAAACAAATATATTATGAGATCATTAAATTTTTGCATAACTAATTTAGGGTAACCGTTTTAAGAAAGATGTATTAGGGGTGCTATGGGGTTAAGTCTCTACCCTTCCTTATGCATAACCGACTCCCGAATCCAATTTAGTTCCAAAGACCATTTTCTGAAAGGGTTTTCTAATTTTCCTAATTTAAATAAAATTGGTGGCGACTCCTAACTTATTTATTTTGTTTCGCTGCTCTCACCGCGATTTTCGGTCGCGACAAAAGGCACGTAAAGAAAAGATATAAATTAATCCATCATGCAAACATAGGGTGAGGCCAAGTTCTAACATATGCATTATCATAAAGAGGAGAAGAAAAACAAAGTCTAAAACAAAAGTATATTTCACGTGACCTTAACCCATTGTTTGGATTGATAGAAAATGGAAGGAGGGAAGTTAGATGGAGAGAAAATGAAGAGAAGTTAGAGTTTTCTCCCATTTGGTTATGAAGAGAAAATTGAGAGGAAAGAAAAAAATTATGTGGGGTTCACCTAAAAAAATTTCTTTCCAAACCTTCGAAGAAAACTGGAGAGAATGAGATATTATTCTCGAAATTACAATTCTACCCTATATTTATTGTTCTTCTTAGTGAACAAAAACAAGCAACAATCATAGAGAAAATAAAAAGCAAGATGAGAAAATCAACTAAAAGTGAAGGTGGGGATGGGAAAGACGATAGAGAGAGGAGGCTGAATCGTGACTGGGAAATGGTTGGCCTGGATAGGGGAGGGGACGGGAGGGGCGAGGGGTGGATGGTTTTGAGGGCAAAGGGGTTGTGGTGGTGGTGGTGGGTGTTGGTGGGAGTGGTGGTAATGGTGGTGGGGCTTAGAGTGGGGTGGCGTTGGTGGGTGTTGGTAATGGTTAGGATGCAAGTAATGGGGAGGTGGGGCATAGGGTTGGCTCTTAGGGTGGGAAGTGAAGGCAAAAAAAAAAAGGCAATTAGAAAGGAAAAGAAGAGGTGAGGGATGAGGGTGTGGGTTCTTGGGTTGGTGAAGGATGGGGGCATGGGTTACTTGGTGGGGGTGATGGGAAAGGGTGGGTAATGTAATGTCATACTCTAATTTTATAAAATTATAAATAAAATGGTATATAACAACTATAGCATTTTACATTATTTTATAAAATATCTTACATCAGGTATTAAATCCCTGCAAAAGTTAGATTATACAAACATATTTGTTTTCTAATTTTTTGACAACTTTAATCGAATAAGACTCATATTATTCGAATAAAGTGGCATTTTCTCTTATATTTTGTTTAATTATATGTTCTTTATTCGAATAACAGAACCTTTATTCGAATAGTTTCTTCACGTATCTGTTCATTATTCGAATAATCATTATTTTATTTGAATAAGGAGTTATTTTATAGGTATTTTATCTATGTTCTTCAATTTTTAGCATTAATAATTTTTAAGGATGCTACATTCTTCCCTTATAAAAATTTTGTCCTCAAAATTTCATTTACCTGTTAGAAGAATTCTGGATATTTTTGCTTAAAGTCTTCCTCTGCTTCCCATGTTGCTTCTTCCACTTCCTAGAAACTGAATGTAAATCAAATTTCTTTTTGGTTTTATGCAACCAGCTTTCTATTTTCTAATTTTTTGACAACTTTATTCGAATAAGACCCATGTTATTCGAATAAAGTGGCATTTTCTCTTATATTTTGTTTAATCATATGTTCTTTATTCGAATGACAGAACCTTTATTCGAATAGTTTCTTCACGTATCTATTCATTATTCGAATAATCATTATTTTATTTGAATAAGGAGTTATTTTATAGGTATTTTATCTATGTTCTTCAATTTTTAGCATTAATAATTTTTAAGGATGTTACATTCTTCCCTTCTTAAAAAAATTTTGTCCTCAAAATTTCGTTTACCTGTTAGAAGAGTTCTGGATATTTTTGCTTGAAGTCTTCCTCTGCTTCCCATGTTGCTTTTACCACTTCCTAAAAATTGAATGTAAATCAAGTTTCTTTTTGGTTTTATGCAACCAGCTTTTTATTTTCTAATTTTTTGACAACTTTATTCGAATAAGACCCATGTTATTCGAATAAAGTGGCATTTTCTCTTATATTTTGTTTAAGTTTAATCATATGTTCTTTATTCGAATGACAGAATCTTTATTTGAATAGTTTCTTCACGTATCTATTCATTATTCGAATAATCATTATTTTATTTGAATAATGAGTTATTTTATAGGTATTTTATCTATGTTATTCAATTTTTAGCATTAGTAATTTTTAAGGATGTTACAGGTAAGGAGGAGAAACTAAGCGTGGGGAATAGGGTAGGGAATGATTATAATTTCTGTTTTAGATTATTGGTTTAGCAGGGAGAGAGAAGAAGAGGTAATAGGGAAGGAAATGAAGAGGAGGGGAGGGGAGGGGTTATTAGGTTGGTGCGGGTGATGGGAAGAGGTGGGTAGGATAAAGAGAAATCAATGGTGAAAAATTTAAACAATATTTAATAAAAAAAAATTAAATTATATTTATTATATAAATGCATTTATTTATAAAATTTATGAAAAAATATTTAATTTAGAAGTATAAAATATAATGAAAAATAATACATATATATATATATATATATATATATATATATATATATATCATAAAGATAAATATGTCATTTTAAATAATTATATACTTTTTTACTTATTATTTTAACACTACTTTCATTTTCTTTCCATCTATTTTCTCTTCATCCAAACACATGAACCCATTGTTTGGTTTGAGAGAAAATAAGAGGAACAAAAATAGGGGAGGAGAAAATAGATGGATTCTACCTTTTTCTCTCGTTTGGATGACAAGAGAAAATAGGGAAGAAAGAAAAAAAAATGATGGGCCCTACGCTAAAATATTTTCTTCGCTCATCAGCTAAGAAATTGGGGAGACTAAAGCCTAATGCTATAAAATTACCACTCTGCCCCCATGATCTTCTCTTCCACTATCAAAGGTCATTAACACAGCAATTGGCCACCACCGCGCCACCAACCACACTCACCAGAACCAAATAGCAGCCTCATCGTGCCACCCTCATAAAACCCCAGATCTGTCGCGTATGCACCCCAGCCGTCCAGATCTGTTTCACGCCCCACAATCGTCATCACCCACGTAGAAGCCAACACCATGACCCACCTATTGGGAATTACAGATACATCACGCAGCGAAATAACAAAAAAAATTCCCACTAAGGATCCATGCGAAGAGGGCCATAATTCGAGTTTTAAAAGAGTTTACCTCTTGAAGCGTGATAAAATCAAGTGACATGAATCACCAACGTCGTAACAGCAATGATGTCTTTGCGGTATCCACACGAATAGACTCACGAACATCCAACGTCCACAAAAGGAGTCCCACGTCTCTCACACAGTGCTAGCTGCAAAGAGAAGAGAAAAAAAACCTATCACTCTCTCACTCATTGTTTCGATCAAGTGCGGCTAGGGTTTGTAACGCGTGCCTTGACAGCCCCTTAGCAGTGCTATTTATAATAGTTGCTGCCTTACGTGAGTGAGAGCAGTAGTAGGTAAGCTGTGCAATCCTAGACTCATCTGTTATGAGATTGACCCACAATTGAATCCCAGTCTAACTTGGATTCTAATTGCTCCAATTTAGTCTGCTCTATGTGTGCGACCCTACAAGTTCTCATGACATTAGTAGTAATATTAAAATCTCATTTTAATATTACAAGCAGTGAGCAGTATCTAGCAATAAATCACTGATACCCAAGTAATGAGAATGTCAGTGATTTAACATAACCTTTTCATGATCAATGTTACCGTGTATTTTATTCCCTTTGTCCAGATATCTAAATTGAACACAAGGCATGGAACATGTCACCCTTTTGTAGTTCAATCTCCCATTTCCTGATACTCGAGTAGACATAGTAGTAACAAATGAGATCAATATCTCATATTGACTCATTTGAGCATGATCATGCATTTCGTAGTCTCACTCAATCAGGGGGTCCGGAGATATCACTCATGTTATGTAGGAGGGACAAATCCTATTTAGGTCACTCACATCTCTCTATATGATTCGCAGTATATCCAATAAACAACTTTATAATCACATTGTTACATATGACGTTTGATGACATTAAAACATACAACTTCTCATGTAGGAATCGTAGTGATTTCAGTTCAAAAGACCACATAAACTATTATCACTATAAGAATCGCTTATGACACTCACATAACGATCCATGTAACATTCTCATGACAAGTCTGTCTAATACATCATTACTCTAATATGTATCCATGTGAAGACTTGATATCTCATATCCATGACCTGTGAGATGTGACCATCAATCTATGCATATACTAGTTTCAATGCATTATTGTCGTCCTAATTAATAATAATACTTGACTAGGGACATTTAAGAATAGTGTTTTGTTTCTATCTAATAGGATCTCACAATTAAGTCATCCATTTGATGTTCTATGACATAAAACCTAATATTCTAAGGACTTTATTATGTTTATCATAAATAACACATAATAAATGAAATGTCTCATATATTAAATAAATAGCATAATACAATGTATGTAAGATGGTTAAAATAAATTGACCTCTAGAGCATACACCAACTCCAACCAACATCGTGACTTAGCCGTGAACCAAATCAGTCACGCACACACCTCGTAGCCATCATCGCTCCTCCATCCAAATATGTCGCGGTGGAGGTTGTATGGCAGAGGGAGAGGGAGTGAGGTTGTAGGAGTGACATAGATCTGGGCTGGTCGTGGTGGTGTGCTGTGGGTCTGGCTCACATATCCAGTGGCATGGCAGCAAAGGTAGAGGACGGTGGCGTGGCAAAGCAAACCTTGGCCATTGATGGGGTTTGCAGGTGGGTGACAGAGGGAATGAGTGGAGAATGAAAGAAAAGCATAAAGTGAGTGGGGTCGGGTGGGGACATGGCAAGGGGTAGGGAAGGTGGAAGGCCAAAAAAGAGGGAGGGCGAGGGTGAGGGTGAGGGTGAGGGCAAAGGGGGAGGGGTAGGAAAAAAAGAAAGGTCACTAGGGAAGGAAGGACAGAGAAGGAGTAGGGGTTGGTTTGTGAAAAGGTAGGGGGTAGGGATAGTGAAAGGTGAGGATGTTTTTTAGTTGGCCAATGGATAAAAAGTATTTTTTTAATGATTTTAGTGTTTTCTTTCTTTTCCAAATGATTAATTTTTTCCCTTACATTTCTATCTATTTTCTGTGATTCCATTTTCTTTTTTCTCATTTTCTTTCCTCTCATTTTCTCTCCTAATCCAAACAAAAGGGAAGAGAAAATACATTTTTCTATCTATTTTCTCTTCTCTCCATTTTATTTCCTTCCATTTTCTCTCTTCTCATTTTCTCTCTGCATCCAAACAAAGGGTAACTATTAGACAATTACACAGAATCAAATCCTTTGACTTCTTCAGTTTGTTTTAAACATTGTGATTTTGATAAGTCCTCATTCAGGGTTCAACAACTTAAAAACTACAACATCCTTTAGATCAAGATTTTGGAGAGCAAATGATGGCCACCCATTTGCAAAGCAACTTGCTCGTATTTTGCATGTTGCAGATCCACTAGATCCTCTTAAACACATTACTCTTTGCATCTACAAGTTTCCATAATTTATCTAGATGCAATCGGAGTCCATGCGAAAACGTAGGTGGAATAGGGTGCCAATCATAATGTGAAAAAAAAAGTCTTTAGTGAATTAGTTGATCAAGTAACACATTGTTGACAAAAAGAAGAAATCAAGTCATTCAGGCTTATGAGTGCAGCAACAGATTTTATGCCATTCATTATTGTAACGAAAGAGGGAAAGTCAGTACTTGCCGCATAAATTCACACTTCCCTCGCAGTTTCACTCGTTAAAAGTATAAACAAAGGGGTTATGGTGAGTATTTATTCAAGCGATGGATCTCATCTCAGTACTGGTTGAGGAAGAAGGGAAGAGGGAAAGGCTCTGCAATAAATACGGCGTGTAATAGTAATAGTAACTTTGAAAAATGTTTTTTGGTTATTATTTAGGTTTAAAATATTTTTAATTGTAAAAAGAAATGTGTGTCTAAAATACTTGTAATCAAAACAAGTTTTTTTGGGAAGTTTTTTTTTTTGGGCACATAAGAAAATAAGAAAGAAAAACTAGCCTCTAAAAAATGTGCAATATTTTTTTTATAAAAAATTGTGTAATTTTTTTGAATTGTTCATAAAAAGGATAAACTTTATAAAAATGTGTGGCTTTGTTTGGTATAAATAAATATCAACTGCGGAACATAAAGGAAGATGATTATTTTTTTTTGGTATAATTTTGGAGATGAAAAGGAAAGGTTTAGAGGAATAACATTTTCGCGTGTCACACCATTTTTTTTTATTTTCTATGGAAAAAATTAGAAAGTTAGGAAATAGAAGTACTTTTGTGAGTCCTATTACCCTTATCTCATGATGGTTCATTGTATTTTGAAGAGGTGGGAAAAAAGGTGAAGTATGGACCATTGAACTAGAATGAACCAAACCAAAGAAGGAAGTCAAGGAACTGTTAGTTTATTGAAGATCGTTGGACCAAAGGCACTATAAGGGAGGAATTGTTGGGTTATTGCAGTGAGGTGTGAGGAGAGTCAAAGATGGGTGGAGTACGTGTAGTAGGAAATGAAATGAGAGAAAAGAAGGAGATGGGACATGTGAACAGTGTACAGTTAGAATGGTGCATGAACCGTGATAAAGTGGGAGAGCGAGAATGAGTCGTAAAATGGATTGAGACATTGGCCATAAAACTGGGTCAATAAGGTCACGTGAATAGGGCGTAGGCATGGCAAAAGGGTCAAAAGGAGGTCATTTGTGAAATGGAAAACCGATCTTGTATCCTTTTTGACTTTAACAATCATGTTACAGTGATTATAAAAGTTTAATTTATAATTTTCCATTTCAAAAAGTAAAAAAAATTACTTTAAATAAAGAGTCAAAAAGGTATATTATTTTGATATAAAAAAATTATTTTATAATTTGACTTTGGTTCACCGATTAAAAGAAAATTTTGCAAGGACCCTTTATTAGTGCTTGTCTAACTTGTTTCCATTTGTTAGCACTTGTTTAACATGTTTCATATTATTATAAATCACTTATGGAAAATTCTTTTTCCTTTCTTTCTATTTTCTTTCTTTTTGTTTTATTTGTTCATAAAACTAATAGAAAATTTCGCAAGGAGGTCCATTCTTAAGTAGTTGTTTGGGATTTTTGACCAAATTGTCTTAAAGGATTAAAATATTAACTAAAATATTATTATTTTTAAATTATTTATCAAAATGTTACTATTTTGGTCACGGTGACATTTTTTAATCTCTGTCGTGTCACGTGGGATACGCGAGTACTGTCAGCATATCCATGTGGGACACATGGATACGCCAAAACGGTTGGCGTATCCACGTGGGATACGCTAAAACACTTGGTGTATCCCACGTGAATACGCCAACCGTACTGGCGTATCTCATCTTAACCCCTATAACCCTTCCTTTCCTCTCCTTCTCACAGCATCCTCTCTCATTTCTCAAATTTTCACATTCTCTCTAGATTTCACTCTCTCTAAACTCTCTCTCGAAGTGGCTACAACTTGTGAAAGAATCATATTTGTAAGTATTTTTATCATTATATTATTATTATTATTGTTATATATATTGTTGAATATTTTAATTGTTAGAATTATTGTTTATGTTTTTGAGTTATTATATTAATTATGTTTTGCATATTTGTTTTATTTTTAGAATTATTATTTATGCTTTTGAGTTTTTATATTAATTGTGTATTGTATATTTGTTTTATTGTTAGAATTATTGTTTATGTTTTTTATTTTCTATATTATTTATGTATTGTATATTTGTTTTATTGTTAGAATAATTGATTATTATTATTATTATTTATTATTATTATTAGTTACTATTATTATTGATTATTAGTATTAGTATTATTATTATTATTTGTTTTATTATTATTATTAATTGTGTATTTATTATATATGTTTTATTGTTATTTAGTAGGTTTTTAGAATTTGTTTGTACAAAATTGAATTATTTGTGTTGTTATTATTCAGAAGTGTAAGATGACCAAACACCTTGTTGTTCTCATTTACTACAATGGGAAAACGTATGAAGGTGAAGAGGGTCTAATGTACAAAGGTCCTCATCTCAAGTCTATCATGATTCAACGTGATATGACTATTGAGCTTTTAAAAAGGAGAATTCATTTAAAATTAAGGCTCCAAGAAAATCAAGTTGTGTCTAGTGTTGTGTACATATTTCCATAATGGAGTAATGTTCTAAGATGGATAGCTCTTCCATTAGAAGATGATGAAGATGTTGCTTGCATGATTGATTGCTTTGATCAGCATCCTAATTTAACTTCTATGGAGTTGCATGTCGAGACAGAAACAAGTGAGCACAATGAGTATGATGAAACTCCTTTTGAAACAAGGTTACAAGCTGGTCCTTCTAATCTTGCTGAATCATCGTACCCTATCAACACTCAATTTTCCATGACACATGCTCCTGTCCTAGTACAATCTCAAGAAGTTGGTACGTCTGCAATGCCTGAAGGGAGCTCATTTAGGTTGGACCTTGAAACTGATAACTCACTTATGGCAGATGCATTATATGACACAAGCAATGATGAAGGGGATGTTACCCAAGTGGCTTCAGTACTCAAGAGGGGGGGTGAATTGAGTAATTAAAGATTTTTCGCAAAAGCCTTAAACAAATAAATTATACTGAATTTAATTATTAAAAGTCGTGAATGAGAAGAACGTAAGAAGAACAGATAATAATTAAATTGCAAGAATAAATAAAGTGCATAAAGATAAAGAGAATAAGGGTAGAAAAGCGAGGCACGATATTTATCCCTGGTTCGACCACCAACCACTTGTGGCCTACGTCCAAGTGATCGAAACACAATTCGAGATTTTTCACTATTCAATACAATCTTAACAACAGTGCTTGCAACCTTTACACAACAGGATACCTCACTCCTATTTACTAGAGGGATACCTCACCCCTTCTGAAGGATACCTCACCTTCTTTACACCAAGGGATACCTCACCCTTTTACTAGAGGGATACCTCACCCTCACAAATTCTCTAAGGGATACCTCACCCTTTTACGAAGCAAGAGAATAGATGAAAAATAAACTCTCACTTAGAGCAGATATTACAAGTTGAAGTGCTAA
The DNA here is from genome assembly GCA_029884605.1 of Ormosia emarginata. Lineage (NCBI taxonomy): Eukaryota > Viridiplantae > Streptophyta > Magnoliopsida > Fabales > Fabaceae > Ormosia > Ormosia emarginata. The sequence continues at coordinate 13,538,131 of JAQQTP010000049.1, forward strand.
TAAGCTCTCTCAGAGAGGGTATCTCAAGGTTTTGGCAAAGAGAGCTGTAAAAGAGAGAAAATAATGTAAAATTGTTTTGCCAAGCAAAAAATAATTCAAGTGGTTGGGGGTTTTCGAGAAGAGACCCAAGGTCCGTATTTATAGAGCAAAGAAAGCAACTAGCCGTTGGGTGCCAATTAAGAAACCATTAAAAGCAAATATGGTCGTTCTTTGCCATTTTTGAACGTTTCGTGAAAATCAATTTTGAACTTATTGAATACCTTATGAGGTATTCGAATGCCTCTTGCCAAAACTCTATCGAATTGTGGGTTATTCGAATACTCGTTAAGGTATTCGAATGCCTCATTTAAAAAGGTCCATTCTGAAACTAGGGTATTCGAATACCATATGGGTATTCGAATGCCTCTATTTTGGAGCCCGAACAAATATCGTTTGAACGAGTTATTCGAATACCATAGATGGGTATTCGAATACCACTTTGAAAAACGTAAAACGTATAAGCTTGAAAAACACTCTATTCGAATACCTAACAAGGTATTCGAATACCTCCAATTATAAAACCAGTTTTAAATGCTTTCAAATGACGTTGAAAAAGGTTGTTTAATTTTGGAAAAACAATTTTGAAAACATGAAAACATTCTTTGCAATGCCAATTAATGAGATATCCAATGAGGCTTTTACAAGGATCCTAAGTCCTAAAGCTTATTCTTGAAGATCTTGGACTTGGTCTTCTCATCATCTTCATGTTTGTCTTCACGTTTGTTATCATCAAAACTATTACTCATGATAGCTAGCCAATTACATTCTCCCCCTTTTTTATGATGACAAACTAACATTTGAGAAAAGCATTAGTTCATATAAATTGGAATTCACAAAGTTAGTTTAGAGATACTTACTCCCCCTCTTTTTCATAAGAGGTGATTTTCATCAGAGATATGCACAGCAGCTCCCCCTTACTTTTGGAATTCAATTTCTATTTTTGTTTTGACTTTTTCTTTTCTTGACTTTTCTCAAACAAAGACATTTAAACTTGTTCTCCCCCTTTTGTACATTGGATACCATTCTCCTCCTTTTGTCATGATCAAAAAGATGGAGCAAGTATTTTTCTTTCTCCCTACAACAAAATTCAGAGTGCTTTCATTGGTATCCATTAATGTTGGATCCATAGGGGTTAGTCAAACTCATAAGCCAATAAGCATTTAAAACAATGAGGCAAAAGCAGCAAATGATTCTCAAGGGCAAAAATATATTTATCGATTAATTTGGCCAAGAAATCACTTGTTTGATATCATTTGTTATCATTTGTTATTACTTGTTATTATGTTCATACCACTTTGATATCACTTGTTGTCAAAATGTAAAGCATTTACCACTTGTTTGATATCACTTGTCAATATGTTCTAAGCATTTACCACTTGTTAACAAATTCTTATAAATCTGACATATGTCAAGAAAAACACAGATATTAAATATTTCATATACCACTTATTGCACTTGTTCGTATATCAAAACAATAGCCAATTACATTTACCTTGAACATTTACCTTACAAAGGATTTAAATATGCAGCATATTCTAGAGAAAGATAAGGTGAAAGAGCAAGCAAAAATATGCATTTAAGAATATCATGTGATTGTCATATAAGGCATAAATGAAGGCTTGATGAAATAAGATTAAAAGCATGTTATTTGTATTGCCTATGCAAGAAAAAAAAGGAAGAAACGAAACAGAGATCACGATGAACAACTTGCTTTCAGCCTTGTGGTATTCGAATACCTCTTGCTGTATTCGAATACCTATCACGTTTTATAAACTCCAGAAGGAGCAAGTATTCGAATGCCTAGGAAGGTATTCGAATACTCCAGATAGCATGTAAGAAATACTGATGCGATAGATATCTGGTTATTCGAATAGCTATATAGTTATTCGAATACTCTAGCTTTATAGGAACATAAAATTGATGTACTGATGTATGGTATTCGAATACCATGGGAGGGTATTCGAATAGACCTATCAGAAAAACATAGATTTTTCACGTACAAAGCAATGATATTCGAATACCACAGGGAGGTATTCGAATAACTCAAACATAAAAGCATATAATTCACGTCCAGAAGGTATATTTGAGATATGAAAGCTTACCTTTTGATGGAAATACAAAGAAAATACCGTAAGAGAGCTTGCCTTATTATTTTCCATTATTTTCTTATCTGTTCCAGTGATTAAGAGCTTATTTCATAGTTGCAACTTCAAGCTTCATGAAAAGAAGGAAGAGAGCTTGAAGTTATTTCCGGTCTTGTGCTCGCTTGTAGCCACTTTCAAAAATGCCGAAGTCAGTTCTAGGCTTTCGAGCACACCGCAACACAATTTAATTTTTTGTTTTTGGTACCCAAATTTTCTTGGGTCCTTGAGTGTCGGTTTGGGCAATGTACCCTTTGGAACCCAAACCATTTTTATCCCAATTTTTGTGTTAACATTCTTTCTTGCATTGCATGTTGAAGCATTATGACCCTTCTTCCCACAATAAAAACATTTAACAAATGGGCTACATGAGATGCTAGAATTAACAAAAAAATTTTTATAGGATTTATGCTGATTTTTCGGATTATAACCAATTCCAGCTTTTTCAAAAACAACGCTTTGTTTTCCTAATAAAATATTTAAATTATCTCTTCCACATGTGAATTTGGCAAGGGTGTTCTTTAAATCTTTAATTTCATTTTCAAGCAAATGACATGAAGAACAAGAATACGAAGTAGAAGCATGTGAAGAATGATATGAGCGAGCATGCATCAATTAATCCTAAAGTTTCATTTTCAATTTTGAATTCTTCAATCTCTTTATTTAAAATAAGAATTTGATTTTCTAAAGAAGAGATAGTTTTCTTAGATGAAGAAATTAATTTTGTAAGCCTAATTGTTTCGTCATGCAATTCTTCAAAGGCATCTTGTAACTCATCATAAGAAGGAGATAATTCAGAATTTACCTCGTTGTCGCTTTCTTCTTCTTCTTCTTCTCCTTTCGCCATAAAACATAGATGGGCTTCTTCACTATTTGAGCTATCAGTGGAGTCCATATCATTGTCATCCCATGCTATGTAGACTCTTCTTTCTTTAGAGGGTTTCTTTTCAACTTTCTTTGGGGAATGGCGATCTTCTTTGAGTTCTCTTTTTCTTTAGGAACTTACCAAATTTTCTTACCGAGAAGATTGAGATTTTGTTCATTTAGCTCAATGTTGTCCACATCATCTCCATCGTCTTCTTCTTCATTATTGATAGTGGAGGTGGTGGCTTTAAGCGCTATCCCCTTTTTCTTTTTATCGTTTTCCTCACTTTGGTCAAGCCTATTGAGTTCTAATTCATGCTCGTGAAGTTTTCCAAAAAGAGTTGCTAATGACATAGTTGTCAAGTCCCTTGATTCTGAAATTGCTGTTACTTTTGGTTGCCAAATCCTGCTAAGACATCTCAACACTTTGTTAACCAAATCTTCGTTAGTAAAATTCTTTCCTAATGATGCAAGATGATTAACAATGTGGGTGAACCTCTTTTGCATTTCTTGAATGCTTTCTCCTTGGTTCATTGTAAATAATTCATATTCGCGAGTTAGAGAATTGATTCTCGACCTCTTAACTTCACTAGTACCTCATGGGTAACTTGTAAAGTGTCCCACATTTCTTTAGCAGTTTTGCAATTTGAAATTCTAAAAAATTCATCATGCCCCAAAGCTGAGGTAATGATGTTTTTGGCTACTAAGTTATTTTGAACTTTTCTTTTATCATCTTTAGACCAATCATTTCTAGGTGTCTCGGTTTTTACACCATTGACAACGCGTGTAGGTATAAATGCACCATTTTCGACAGCATCCCACACATCTAGATCAATAGCCTCTATAAAGATTTTCATTCTTTCCTTCCAATATGCATTACCATCCCCATTGAAAAAGGGTGGTCGATTTATGGAAGTTGCTTCTGATAAAACATTTGATGAAGCCATGTACTCTTGAAGTGGCTAAGCTCTTTATACAAGAGTCTAGCTCTGATACCACTTGTTACCCAAGTGGCTTGACTCAAGAGGGGGTGAATTGAGTAATTAAAGATTTTTCGTAAAAGCCTTAAACAAATAAATTATCTTGAATTTAATTATTAAAAGTCGTGAATGAGAAGAACGTAAGAAGAGCAGATAATAATTAAATTGCAAGAATAAATAAAGTGCATAAAGATAAAGAGAATAAGGGGTAGAAAAGGTGACGATATTTATCCTGGTTCGACCACCAACCACTTGTGGCCTACGTCCAGTGGTCCCGAAACAGGTTCGAGATTTTTCACTATTCAATACAATCTTAACAACAGTGCTTGCAACCTTTACACAACAGGATACCTCACCCTATTTACTAGAGGATACCTCACCCCTTTGAAGGATACCTCACCTTCTTTACACCAAGGGATACCTCACCCTTTTACTAGAGGATACCTCACCCTCACAAATTCTCTAAGGATACCTCACCCTTTTATAAGCGAGAGAATAGATGAAAAATAAACTCTCACTTAGAGCCGAGATATTACAAGTTGAAGTGCTAATAAGCTCTCTAGAGGGTATCTCAAGGTTTTGGCAAAGAGAGCACGAGAAAAGAGAGAAAATAAGTAAAATTCGTTTTCATCCAAGCAAAAAATAATTCAAGTGGTTGGGGGTTTTCGGAAGAGACCCAAGGTACGTATTTATAGAGCAAAGAAAGCAACTAGTCGTTGGGTGCCAATTAAGAAACCATTAAAAGCAAATATGGCCGTTCTTTGCCATTTTTGAACGTTTCGTGAAAATCAATTTTGCAGAACGGTATTCGAATACCTTATGAGGTATTCGAATGCCTCTTGCCAAAACTCTCTAAAAAAAACTGATTAAGGCTGGGTTATTCGAATACCAGTTAAGGGTATTCGAATGCCTCATTTAAAAAGGTCCATTATGAAACTAGGGTATTCGAATACCATATGGGGTATTCGAATGCCTCTGTTTTGGCACAGCAGCAAATATCAGTTTCGAAACGAGTTATTCGAATACCATAGATGGGTATTCGAATACCACTTTGAAAAACAAAAAACGTATAAGCTTGAAAAACACTCTATTCGAATACCTAACAAGGTATTCGAATACCTCTGTTATAAAACCAGTTTTAAATGCTTTCAAATGACCAGAAAAAGGTTGTTTAATTTTGGAAAAACAATTTTGAAAACATTTCTTTGCAATGCCAATTAATGAGATATCCAATGAGGCTTTTACAAGGATCCTAAGTCCTAAAGCTTATTCTTGAAGATCTTGGACTTGGTCTTCTTATCATCTTCATGTTTGTCTTCACGTTTGTTATCATCAAAACTATTACTCATGATAGCTAGCCAATTACAGGGGAGATGCCTGAGGGTGAAGATACAGACACTGACTTAGAAGAAGATCAATCTAGCCCTGAAGTAAATATACAACAACTAGTCCCTCCATTGGTAGTTGCTCCTGAATCTACGTATGTGCCTCCATGCCCTCAGTTTTCTAAAATCAATTGGGATGCGCTGAGTACACCTGATAATCTGTCTGAATTAGATTCTCATGGTATTTGGAGTCCAGATGAAGAATTATATGTCGGGTTACAATTTTCCTCTAAAGATGCTGTCAATTTGGCCCTAAAACATTATTCTATTATTAGACATCAGAATTACAAGGTTGATGATTCTGATACACAGTGGCTAACTGTTAAGTGTCCTAGAGTTGCTGATGGTTGTAATTGGAGGGTCAGGGTCATTCTAAGCAAGAAATCAAACATGTGGGAAATTAGAAAATATAATGGGCCTCACAACTATGTCAACCCAACCATGTCACAAGATCATCAGAAGTTAGACTCTCGTATGATCTGTTCTTGCATTCTAGATATGGTTAAGCAAAAACCCAATGTACCTATATGCTTAATTATTGAAAGGGTTCGATGTCAATTCGGATATGACGTGTCCTATCAGAAAGTTTGGAAGGCAAAACAAATTGCCATTATGAAGGTATTTGGAGACTGGGATAAATCTTATGCAGTATTGCCAAGATGGTCACTTGTCATGCAAAAAGACATGTCAGGCACAATGGTGGAGTTACAAATCATTGATTATGTTGAGGCCAATAAAGTTGACCGTTCAAAACTTATATTTCATTGCTTGTTTTGGACATTCAAACCATGTGTTGTTAGATTCCAATACTGCAAGCTCATTATTCAGATTGACGACACTCATTTGTATGGTAAATATCGTCATAAACTATTGATTGCAATAACACAGGATGACGATTGAAAACCTCTGCCCATTGCATTTGCCATTGTTGAAGGGGAAACAAAGGATGCGTGGAGTTGGTTCTTAGCATTGATTCGAACACATGTCACACAACAACAGGGTCTGTACTTAATATCTTATCGACATCAAGACATCATACAGTTAGTGGCGAATCCATATTTGGGATGGTAGCCACCACATGCGCATCATGTTTTCTGCATCCGGTATATCGGTAGTAATTTTAATAGCGCCTTTCGCAATCTGACCCTAAAGAAATATATGATTAACACAAATAGTTAAACATTTAACATTGTTTATGAGTTTACTATACTAGTTATCAAATTACAATTTAGTTCTTAACACCAACTCATTCGATATTTTAATATCAGGATATGAACCAATGACATACAAATTTGAGGCTATGTTGGAAAAGTTGACTGCTACTCCTGAAATGGCAAATTGGTTAATTCGATTCCAAAAGAACAATGGAGTTTAGCATATGATAGTAGCCACAGATTTGGTCATATGACGATGAACTTATCTGAGTGTATGAATGGGGTGTTGAAAGGTGGTAGAAACCTACCAATAACAACACTTGTTCAGATGACATATTATAAATTGGCAGAATACTTTGTTAATCGAAAGGATGACGCCAACGAGAAACTTGTTAATAGAGCATATTGGTCTGATGATTTTACGAGAAGCCGGAATGTCAATGTGCTCAAGGCAAGCTCTCACCAAGTCCATCAATTGATATACAGTCAACTAGATTTTTGGTCGAAGAGGCATTCAACCTTATAACACAGTAGGGTGGAGTTAAATATTCCCTAAACCTTCAAGAAGGCACGTGTGATTGTGGCCTGTTTCAAGTGTTGCATTTCCTTTGCTCTCATACAATAGCAGCATGTTCTTCTAGGAGACTTGACGCTTTTCAATATGTGTATAGTATTTACAAAATGCATACTTTGTACATATAAGGTTAATTGGGGTATCATCAAGGATGAACCATGGTAGCCACTAGCCCCGGCAATTACATTGGTACCCGATCATCAATTGCTTTGATCTAAAGGTCGACCTAAATCAACTCGGCTTAGAAATGAGATGGATTGGCACGAACCAGGATCGGGACAAAGATGTAGAAAATGTGAAGAATCTGGATATAACTCTCGTAGTTGTCGTTGTGGTAGATCGACTTCTTTGACGAATGACCAAGCAGGGCCATCTACTTGATTAGGACATAATTTAATACCCATTGTATTGTAATGGCTTACTATCTATGTGTAACTGAAGATTTTCAGTGTGTAATTTGATAATCTACGTGATTATTTTTTATTAATATCATTTTGATATTGTGCTTTTACTGGTGTCTATTAAATTATGCTTGATACACTCATGTTTAATATGTATATTTGATTCTATAGTATGTTTTATTATTTGAAGACTTACCCAATGTTCTTGTCTGTTGCCTGATTACAGCGTGAGACATGGCATTCCACTTGTGCCCAGGCCCAGAGGACCCGTCAATACTGGAGTTGCAGGACTTTCATATTTCACAATATATATGGCAAGGAAGACCAGATCGTCATTTGCGTGTTAGACGTGCCCATAACTTCAGACATCTGGACCCAGATGAGCGGATACTGCCATATCTAGAGCTGGCTGGTTTCGTGGGAGTTGTCCATATAGGATATTGCACCATCGATCACTCATTCATTATAGCATTAGTTGAGAGATGGCACCCCGAGACACATACATTTCACATGCCTACTGGAGAGTGCACCATCACATTGGAGGACATAGGTATTCTCTCGAGACTTCCCATTGACGACGATGTAGTTACTGGTCGTACATCCCATCTAGATTGGATACAGCTATGTGAGACCTTGTTAGGATCGCAGCTACCTGATTCACACGTACTAGGTGGACGTATTGATATGTCGTGCCTCTGGAGCGCATTCCGTACATGACTTACCCAGGCTGACGGAGCTGATTACATAATACAGTGTGCACAGGCGTACATACTTCGGTTGATCGGGGGATTGCTATTTCCTGACCATTCTGGTAGATACGTGCACATGATGTTCCTTCCTCTGTTGGAGGACTTTACCGCTATTGAGAGATACAGTTGGGGATCTGCGATCTTGGCCTATTTGTACAGAGAGTTGTGCAAGGCCATGGATTACAGCGTACACGAGATTGGAGGTGCTTGCATACTGTTGCAGTATTAGGCATGACACAGATTTTCACCCCTTGTCCCTACACTTATGGATGATACTGATCCTGTCCTTGTGGCTGCCTACGTTGCTGCCCGTGGTCCCCTACGTCCACTGGGATTTCGGTGAGTTTCTCAACATATCTGTACATTAGTTTGTTATATATACTACTTGTGTTGACATCATATGACCTTAACATATATATAGGTGGCATAAACATAAGGTGTTGACTGAAACCCCAATGGGGGTGCTTCCGTATTGCCATCGATTCTTTGATCAGATAAAGAGTGATGAGGTCAGTATCTGTTTACATTGATTTAAATAAGTTAATTTGTCTTGTTTTCTAATTCTTTATACAATTGTGATTGCAGATAATATAGCGACCATATACGGATGAGATTGTGGCTTCACTGCCAACATTCTGTGTCGCTGGTAAAGACATTATTCTGGTAGTGGTTCCACTTATCTTTTTCCACATTATTGAGTGGCATCAGCCAGACAGGGAGATGCATCAGTTTGGTCTGGACCAACCAATACCACGGAGATCACACTAACCTGACGAGTTACACTCGATTACATTAGCCAGACGACTCGACGAGGATTGGCAAGCCACACACCTTGCACACATAGCTATCTGGGACAGTCGAAGGGAACGGTGTGTGGTTGGATGGCCTTTTGAAGCTTCGCTTACTGCGCAGTCTGAGTATATGTACTAGTACAAACGGATTACCAAGCATTGGATTTTCCGAACTAGTGCATCCATTGGGTTTGTGGTAATTTTTTTACCAATATGTTCTGTTATTTGTTTTGTATATTTTATATCTTATATTGATAATGACGTGTTATATATGTATCTTAGGCTGACATTGCAGAGAACGTCCATGCGTCAGCCAGGAACCCTAGTTCGGGATTTAGTATAGCTAGCCTTCAACAGTCCATGGAGGACATCTTATCTTCAGTGAGGGAGCATGATCGCATCACATTAGATGACCTTCATCCAGCTCCTCCTGCAGATGAGATTCCTGGACCATCCGAGCAGTCCGATGAGCAGAGGCCACACCGTAGACGGAGAGGGTTAGCCAGTACTCGATCACGACTACGACTTCCAGATGACTCTGGTTCTTCTACTGTGCCTAGTACTCAGCCACCACCCACTTCTACTACTACTTACCGACCATCTCAGCCACCACCTCCATCGTACCCGCCATATCCAGGTTATCCACCATCTACGGCATACCCACCACCTACGGCATACCCACCACCTACTTACCCTTACCCACCATATCCTTATACCTTTACCCTTACACCATCATTTTCATATCTACCGTATACAGGTTACCCACCATATCCACACCCATCATAGCCAGGACCTTCTTCTGATCCCCCTTACAGACCACCACATTCTGACCTTGGCCTTTCTCATTGATGTATATGTACTAAATTTTATTATATTTGCTTAATTTAGGATGATTGTAAGTATATGTACCAGATTTTTCTGTTATGCTAATGCATCTTATACGTGTTTTGTTGATATAGAATTCAATATATATAAATATGTTTTATTATACAGGATGAATTATTTTTGGGAACGTCTATTAGGGGAAATTTTGTCAAATTTTTTATAGAATCGAAATGTTTAAACTATTAAAGTTAATTGATTTTGTTATGCTCGCTTGACTAGTATTCTAGCCCATTAATTTAAAGTGTAAAGCTTGATTACAATATGTTAAGGGTGCTCACTGCTAGATTTAGTTAAGTTTAACTTCATAATTTCATAAACTCAATTTTCTAAACCTGGGCTTACCTTAGATTTAATTAAGTCGAATATTTTAAGCCTAAGTAACTATGTCAAAACGGGTCGTCCCAGCTCATTCGGACCAATCCCAGCCCATTCGGGCCCATCCCAACCCATTCGGGGTTAGGCCTAGCCTATTCGGGCCAGTCCTAACCCATTCAGGGTCAGGCCCAGCCCATTCGGGCTAGTCCCAGCCTATTTGGGGTCAGGCCCAGCCCATTTAGGCTCGTCCCAGCCCATTCGGGCCAGTCACAACCCATTCGGGGTCAGGCCCAGTCTATTCGGGCCAGTCCCAACCCAGCCCATTCGGGGTCGGGCCATTCGGGTCATGTAAGTTTTGAGCTAACATTTTCCCAACCTAGTTCAACCATTTTGTCAGGTTATTTGGGCCAACCCATTGGACTTAACCCATTTTGTCACAACAGGCCACGTAGGTGGGATACACTAGAGCGGTTGACATATCCACATAGGATACGTCAGTACGGTTAGCGTATCCACGTGGATATGCCAACCGCTCTGGTGTATCTCACGTGGATACGCCAACTGTACTGATGTATCCCATGTGGCTCAACAAAGATTAAAAAATGCCACTGTGGCCAAAACAATGGCATTCTAATAAATAGTTTAGAAACAGTGACATTTTGATAAATATTTTAGCCTTTTAGGGCAGTTTAGTCAAAAAACCCCCATTAATGAAATGTTTGCAAGATTCACTATCATTGTGAATGATCTCAAGTCTCTAGGAAATGTTTACTTAAACTAAGAACATGTGATAAAGTTGCTAAGAAACTTGTCTAAAGTTTGGAGACCCAAGGTGATAACTATTCAAGAAGACGAAGACATATTAGTTTAAGGTTGATTGAGCTGTTGGGATATCTGAAAGTTCATGAGAAAGAACGTGCTAAAATGGGAGAATATATGGCTAAAAAAGGAAAGAGTATCAAGTCAACTCACAAGTCAGTCAAGCAACCTTCTCACCAATCCTCTCAAAGCTCTCTTAGCTCAAGAGCAAAATCAGAGGAAGAAAGTGATGAAGATGAACTATCTTTCATATCCAGAAAAATCCATAAGATATAGAGAAGAAAAGGAAGGAAGGGAAAATGATTCCAATCCAAAAGGGACTTTTAGAAAAGTGTTCTTTGGAATTTCAACAAAGAACAAATGACATGTTTCAAATGTAAGAAACTAAGTCACTTCAGATCTAAGTGTCCACTGCTAAAAAAGTCATAAAAGAAGTTCTCAAAGAAGAAAGAAATGATAGAAACCTAGGAAGATCTAGATGATTCTTTTAAGTGAAGAAGAATAAGAGGAAAATTCAAATCTTTGCCTGGTTGCAAGAGATCAAGATGGTGATGATGAGGTATCATATATTGAACCTTCTCACCCTTCTTATAATAAACTTGAAAAGATAGAAACCTTGGAAGAAGAAGGAAACTTGGGAAAAAGTGATGATGAGGAATATAATATACTGAACCTTCTCAAAGAAGAAGGAAATGATGGAAACCTTGGAAGATCTAGATGATTCTTTAAGTGAAGAAGAACATGAGGAAGTTGTAAAAATTTGTCTGGCTACAAGAGGTCAAGATAGTGATGATGAGGTATCATATATTGAACCTTCTCACCTTTTTTTATAATAAACTTGAAACTACTTTTGATAACCTCTTATCTAATTCCAACAACTTAGCTCAAAAGTGCATTGTTTTAAAAACACATTTGGCTGATTTGGAAAAAGAAAATGATTTACTAAAAATAAACAATATAACTTTGAATAAGATAGTTGGATCCATAATTAGTTTGAACATTAAGCTGACAACTCAATCCAAACTAAAAAAGGTTGAATCTTCTCACCAACTTTATTACCAACCATCTCATGTTATAGAAGAGAATGTTTTACTAAAAAAGAAGTTGAAAGATTTAACAAATGACCTGGCCAAGCTTGTCAATAGTACAAATAATCTTGAGAAGCTTCTAGTAAGCCAAAAATATATCTTTTATAAAGCTGGTCTAGGATGCAAAAGAGGATCCAAATAGAAATGGTATAAGAATATGTTTGTGCCTTTTAAGAAGCCTAAGTTAGTATATTTTTGTTGTAACATAGTTGGATATAAAGCATCTAAATGCTTCTTCAAAAACAAACTACCAAAGGCTAAATCATCTAACATGAAAGGACCCAAGAAAGTTTAGATACCTAAAATTATGATTCCTTCTCATGCAGATCTTCCTAGTAACAAAGAAAAAGAAGGACAGATTGTACCTAGATAGTGGTTGTTCTAAACACATGACAAGGGACAAAAACAAGTTCATGTCATTAAAGGACAAAGATAGAGGTTGTGTTACCTTTAAGGATAACAGTAAAGAAAAAATAAAAAGAATAGGTAAAGTTGGTAAGAAAAACTCTACTTGTAACACCCCAAGTACAACTACCTCACTATAACCAAACTTATATTGAAGTAATCATGCTTAGACCCATCAAATATCACTATCCCATTCCTTTTAAAAATAAAAATCCAAGTCTATGATAGACCCATACTTCATAACATAGTATTTCATCTTTATTTCATACCCAAGTCTTTTAAGGGAAAATTTTAGCTCAACTTGGTGAGCAAGGCCGATTGCCTATTAAACCATTATCCAAGTTATAATTTATAATTCCATTATTAGGTTAATTTGTGCAAGTGGGTCCTCGTTGGAAGAATCCTAGCCATTAAATTACACATTTTGTTAACTCATTCTTAAAACACCTCATAGTATAACGTATATACAGAAACTAATTCACCATATACATAGTATTATATCTAAGGTGTAGGCATCAATACCTACACTACATCAATGTGCATTGAGCCTTATGTTCATATATACATACCAAAATAAAAACAACAAAACAACATAAGGGTGTCAATGTTATATACAGTATCCAAGTACAAGTCATACATCGTTAGAGATAGTGTTAGAGTTATCTCTACATACATAATAATAGGCATATCTATATATGATATACATCCAAGTGTAAATGTGGAATACAAAAATAGTTACAAATAACCACATTCTACACTATGCCTATCATAAAAAGCAATCACGTGTCAACAGTCCATCAGGTGAAAGTAGAATCACTAGTGAGGAAAGAAAATGATGACACTAGGAGAATAACATAAGTACAACCTCATTTTCATATAGATCGTGTACACGCTAGATTTTGGGTCATACATCCACCAACTCTCAACAGGTTCCCAGTAGATGGTCAACACTTTCATTTTAATAGTCTAGTTTAATATATTAAGTCATACCATTTTTTCATAGGACTATCAAAATACAAACCAAACATCCAATCATCATATAAAGATTGAAAGAGCATTTAGAAAGTTATAGAAAATTCATAAGATCATTATAAATATCTCAGAGTACCAACATTCAATAGCCGGATATCATCAACATATGGAAATAATGCACAGTGTAGTGACATATGCTTTATATGATATACAAATGCAATGTGATTTCTTTTAATTGTCTCATAGTACTCTTTATTAATGCAATGCAATTCTTTTAGTTTCCTTACAATGCTCATTATCTTCATTTATCAGACCGTAACCTAATTCCCTGGACCCTAGGTCCTTATCATAATAAGTAGTGAGTCTCATGCTCAACCTACACTTATACACTTGGAGATAGACTGCTTATCAGGCTTGAGCTCGCCCTATATGTGATCGTATTTCGTCACATAACTCTATCTAATACTAGGGCCTCAGTCGTAGTTCTCATCATAAGGGAATAACAAGTCATTTTTTAAGTTTGAGCACTTAAGGATGCATATTATCATATCAATGCTTTATTTATCTGTCTTTCATAAGCTTTTCCCATGTTTATCTCATATTCAGGAGGAAATTACTCATCCTCAACCATTCATTAGCAAAGTGTTTTTCTCACTTATTTGCCCTTAGTATAGTACTTTTCTCACTCCTCTGCCTTGACAAAGTGCTTCTCTTACTCTTCTGTCTAACTTTGGGAAAAAACATTCTCATTCATCATGTCAATGTCATATTCATATATCAACATGCAACTCATACAATTCTCATGGTAACTTGGCATGTAAGCAATGTCATATACGTGAGATAAAAATCAAATCATCATGCTCATACATAACCTATCTCATCTCATTCATAACTCATCTCTTCAAGACATGGAACATTCATTCAAATAACATATTGTAATCAATTCATTAGCTAACTTATAACATAACAAATTATCATATTTCTATTAATCATTTATCAGTTAGCTCATACACATAAAAAATTATCAAATAGATATCAATCACACCCAGTCAGCTTGTAACTTCAATGGAACAGTTGATAGCTTTCTTACTAGACATCTTGTAATTGGATTAAATAGTTGATAACCAGTATAATTTATTAGCCAATACCCATGTATTAATTTCTTTGTGTCTCTAATCAACTTAACTAGTCTAATTGAAGCTAATTGATATCATTAAGAAAACTTAGAGTACGTTGACTTAATTATACCCTTAACCCCCATTGGACACTAAATCTTAAATTGGTTTCCTACATTTATTTTCATCCTTAATCTACCCAATTACCATTAATTAACACCTTTGTATACTAATTACACATTAATTAACTCCCTTAGTTCTAAACTCCATGAACCAAAAACCTACACTAATATATCATTATCCAATTCTTCATCAAATTAACTTAATTTCTTGGTTTTAAGCATCAACACCTAATTAGATTTACAAGTGCAAACCCATTAGTGCAAGAACACCTCAAAATCATGACCATGGCCTCACAAGGACAACATCAAATTTCAACTAAACTCCACATGCAACCATGGATTTATACTCATGTAAACTCAAGGATTCAAGAAGGATTTAGAAGAACACAAACACACATATATATACCTCTCACCTTTCAAACCTGTGACCAACATCCATGGAAACATCACATAAATTGCTTCCAAATCAACATGCAATTCATAGGTTGATCATAGAAGAGTAAAAGGAAGATAAATAGGAAGCAAGAACCCTTACTTGGTTGCCTATTGCTAGCAGGTTGGGGAAGAAAATGGTGATGAAAGAGCTTGCATTGAGAATCCAACTAGATGAAGAGAAAGATGAGGTGATGAGGAGCAAGTTTACTTCTTGGTGCAAGTTGATTTAAGATGGTTTAGTACCTCATGCAAGAGCTCCAATCTTTCCTTCCATAGGAGTCTTGTAGTGCCCAACCAAGAGAGAATGAGAGTAAATGTATGTTTGTGAGGGTGGAGCAATGTGAGAGAGATAAGGAGTCATACAGAAAGAATTAGACAACTTAATCATTAAATTGTTGGGCTAAAATGATGGTTCCTTGAGCTTTGATGCTCCTATGGATGTTTTGATCTTCAATCCTATGTTTCTAGCATCCAATTATATCTTAGGAATTTCTAGAATTCATATAGGATCTTGGTTTAGGCCATTTTATATCAATTAGGTCCTAATTCTTACCAATATGTGGGTAACTAAGGGTGCAAGTAACCTCCATGTATGAAATTCTATTGGTTTAATCCTAATCAAGCTCTAACGAATTAAAATCATGACTTGAAATTAGGCCAATGGTAGCTAAGCTAAATGGGATTCACTTTTGTACATGAATTCCTATTGGTTTTAGTGTAATGATGATTCTAATTTCTTTTATTCTAATTTTATTTTTAAGCTTGAATAATTAATCTAATTTATCCTTACTAATTTTCTTAATTCATATGATGATGATAAAATTACAGCCATCATCTAAACATTTTTCTTAATTTATAAAATTATTTTCATAATTTTCTCCTATTTATTCTAATTTTTACATTATTTTTAATGCTAAGAGAATCATGAAATTACTAAATTAAATTATTTGAGCTAATAAAATTATCACAATTCATTTAATTTATTTATAACTTAATTATAAATTTTTTATTTTTATTTTAATTAATTTACTAATTTCTCTTATTTTTCAGGTTATTCTAGACTTAAATTATGCCCTGCGTAATTATAATTATAAGCAAACTAACATAGACATTGATAGAAACAAGAAAATAAGCCAAGTAATAATTCTAAGTATATTTATATAGTCTATATATATAATTTGAAGCAGAAGATGTTACATTACCACTGTTGACAATGTATATTATGTGAAAGGGTTAGAACACAATCTTCTCAGCATAAGTCAATTTTGTAATAATGACTATAAAGTTGTGTTTGAACTAACAAAGTGCATAGTTAGAGAAGTCAATATGACAAAGTCTTCTTTTTTGGAAATCGAGATAAGAATGTTTATAGCATTAAGCTAGAGAACCTTAGTGATCAAAATATAGTGTCTCATGTCTGAATTCTAAAAAATCGTTATAGTATAAGAAGGTTGACCTTGTTAGCCATTGCAACCATCACCCAAGAAGGGGAGGTGAATTGAGTGATTACAAACTTTTTAAAACAACATTAAGAAATTAAGCATTTTGAAGCACTCAATTAATAAATACAATAGAACATGCATAATAAAGGTAAAACTATTATAGATTACTGATAACTCCACAATGTGAAGTTACTTGTGCCCCATATTTGTGCTTCATTAATTGCTTAAGTCCTTGTTGTTATGCATATTTGAAATGTTTTGTGCTTATATTTGTTATATTTAATTCTAATAACTTCCTATATGATTCTGAGCAAACTGTGCATGTTATTTGATTGATTAAGTGGATTTGCAACTCTTATTTATTTGGTGATTTCTCTATCATAGGAAGGGCTCCAAACAAGCTGATATATGGAGCAATTGAGTTGAAATTGAAAGAGAAAGTCAAGTGTGCAACTCGACATCTCACGCTGCGACATGGCATATCAATGTCACGGCGTGGTGCATCCCTTGCATCAAATCAGAGAGCTACGCCAATTGAACACTGCGGCGTAAGCATGTTAAGGTTGCGACGTCACTAACCTAAATGTAAATGCGCTGCGGCGTGAGAAGTTGAATGCCGCGTCGTGACTCTGTTTTCTGAGCCTATAAATAGATTTTTAACAGATTTTACAACGAGAGCCCGAGAGAGCTTTTTAGGTTTTAGAGAGATTGCGACCTGTTCTTCATATCTGGACAGATTAGAGGCCTAGGGAGGCTTGGTTGGAGGCCATCTTCTTCATGGAAAGAGATTCAAGCTTCAATAATCATATTCATGGATTCCTTCCTCTTCTCCCTTGTTTCTCTTCCCTTCCCTATCTTCTGAACATGTATTTTTGTTGCATAAATTCGTGTTCAATGTTTATTCAAGCTGTATTTAGGGATACTTTGAATCCTTTCTATGAATATTAATGTTTATGTTATCTTTTGAGTATATATTGATGTTTAGCTTTGTTCAATCATATGGTTCTTAATGCTTTTGAAGGTTTGATCAGCTTTTGAATGATTTGTTGAAATCTGATGAACCTAGACATAGGAATTTGGATCTTAGATCATACGTATGGTTGATGCATGTTCGATGAGTTCAATTGGCTTGGATGAGTTGATTCGCTAACTGGATAGAAATATACCTTTTAGCCATGTATAGCGGGTGTTTGAGAATAGATCATTCATTAGTGGAGTTTTCACTAGTTCTCATGGAAACATAGTGGATTAGGTAAATTACACCAGGGTTAACTGACCTAGACATAGGCTTTTAACTAAATCAGATTCTCAAGCTAACTTAACAATTCATTGATGTTGCTTATAAAGATTGCATATCATTAGTTGAAGTAGAAGGTGAAAAAAGATTTCCTAGATCTCTAAACCATTATCTTTATTGCTTTGTAGACTTTAGATTTAGTTTTTATACTTTTCACCTATTTTATATGTTTTTGAATAGAATTTAGTTAAGCTATTGATTATTATTTAGTAATAGAAGTCAATTATCCTCGTGGGAACGAACTTATACTCTATATTTGTATTACTCGTATGACCCGTGCACTTGTAACCTAATAAAAAGACAAACAATTACTCAAATACAACTTGGGTTATAGGATAAATCCAATAAATAAGCTTTATATCAAGTTCTTAGAATCAAAATATCAAGATGACAAGATATATAATAAATAAATATATTGCACCAAATACTGAAATTAAAAAGTGTAAGGAAAAAAGAATCAAAATCAAGAATTTATCCTAGTTCAGCCACCAACCACTTATGGCGTACATCCAGTTCCCAAGCTTAACTTGATATTTTCTTTACTATTTCCTAGACTTCACAAGTTCTTGGAAAACCTTTACAACCAAGAGCACTCAACACACATTGGGATGTCTCAACCTTTGTGCTTGAGCCTAAAAAACAAGGGATACCTCACCCTTATAACTTTTGAGGGATACTTCACCCTCTTCTCTATCAAGGGATACCTCACCCTTTTCTCTATCAAGGGATACATCACCCTCTTACATTGGAAATCAAAATATATTTGGATGATAAACTCTCACAAGAGTGGATAATATAAGTTGAAGCTCAATGGGTAAAAGGTTTGATCACACTTTTAAGATAAGAAATAGAGTGTAAAGATTAAGGCGGCTGAGAAAACTCGTATTAAATGCATAACAAGATGTTTCATAATGATTTCCTACTACTCTTTAATGCCTAATGACTTATATTTATAGGCCAAGTCATTAAAGATCCGTTGGGAGTGGTTGGGAGCATTAAATGCAAACAATTAGCTGTTAATTTATGTTTCTGGAAACCCAACTAATTGATTAGAGTGATAGTCTAATTGATTAGACACGTAATAGCATAGCAAAAATTGAGTTTCTGTAATGGCCTAATTGATTAGGCTTATGCTCTATTCGATTGAGCCTTTTAAAAGAAAAGGTGCGCAAGCATTTTAAGTCCTCTAATCAATTAGATGCCCTATTCTAATCTATTAGGGCTTGAAGGAATTGAATCATGAGAATTCTAACTTTTGCTAATTGATTAAGGAAACCTTCTAATTAATTTGGGCCTTTGAAAAAATAGTTTAATCATCTTTAAAACTTAGCCAAATGCCACTAGGAGTTCCAACAACCTTTTAAACACTTGAAAGTCTTTCCTTATGAATTCAAAATTTAAAACTTGGAAAACATGTGTGCTATTTTTTGGTTCTTGAAAAACGTATTTGGAGCTTAAGTGTGAACTATTTTACCTTTACAATTGATCTAAGTCCTAATACTATTCTTGAGAGGCCTTGGACTTGATCTTACCATCATCTTCATGTTTGTTATTATCAAAATTATTTTCAATAGCCAATTACTAATTACACACTTCATCATTTTCTACCACAACTCATGAACCATCACCACAACCCGTAACCCAAGATATTCTTGCACTTTCACAACCTCAACCAGCACCCTAATTTGTGACAGTTCGCAGGAGGAGATTCTTAAGAGTCACGTCTGGGATGGAGAAGTCTTATGCACCAAAGAAGAAAGCAAAGATTGAGGAAGCTATTGTCTTAGAAGAAGAAGAGAAAGATGAAGCAAGCAACAGTGAGAAGGAAATTGAACCCTCTCAGATTGAGATTAAGTCTCTCACTGCTAAAGAGGCTAATAAAAAGTTTGATGATTAGTTTAAACATTATGAGCATTTCCTTTGAAGAAATTGCAAATGAGGGAAGGGATTTTAGGCCTCACATGAAGATTCTAGAATGGGATAACTTCTTCAATATATCTGAGAAGATTTACCCAGTCCTTTGCCAGAAATTATATGCTGGGGATTCCTACTTAACTGAACCCCATTCTCTCGTCTTATCTGTCAAAGGGGGCTAAATCAAACATGACATGGACACCCTCTCAAAAATCACTGGGGTTCCAAATAAGGGACTACAAGCCTATGATCAAGAAGGATGGTACATAGGCTATAGAAACTATGAAGAGGTTGTGGACACTCTCTTCCTGGATGCTAAGGAAACAAAGCTGGCCAACAAACTCAACTTAACTGCAAAATTTATTCATTCCCTTTCTTGCCACTTTGTAATGCTAAGGATAAGAAGCACTGAAAAGATTCATAAGGCAGACAAAGTGGTAATGTACCACATAAAGGAAAGGAAGCCTCTCAACCTTCACTTCATCATTCTGAGATACCTGATCTCAGCCATTGAGAACACTAAAAATAGCTTCTAGTTTACCTTATGGGATGCTGCTGACTAAGGTTTTCTAGCGCTTCAATGTGGATCTAACCAAGGAGAAGGCTGAGAAGGAAAGACCATTCTTCTCAAAGAAAAATTTGAAGTAAACACACCTTGAGAAGAGAGATCCTAAGGACAAAGGCTCTAAGTTAAGAAGCAAGATGAGGCATGATCGCCCATCTAAGAAGAAAAGTCCCCTGAAAGAAAAGAAGAAGGATGCTGAAATTATATCTAAAAAAGTTAAGTCTGAAAAAGACTTTGAAGAAACCATTGCTGAGATGGTTAAAAGTAAAAGAGAAAAGAGGACAAGAGAAAGAGAAGAAGAGAAAAGAAAGAAAAGGAAGAAGAAGAGAGAAGAAAGAAGATGAAACTTGAGAAGAAGGAGAAGAAGAAACTGAAGAAAAAAAAAGGATGCTGAGAAAGCAGATGAGAATGATACTGAAAGGGTTGTAAAAACTGAATCTTCTCACCATGAATAATCTTATCATCATGAGGAACCTTCTTACTATCATGAAGAACCCTCTCTGGGTTTAGAGGAACCCTTTTAGCTCTATGACAAATAGCCCATCATTGAAGAACAACCTACTGTAGAAGTATACCACTTTGCAGAATGATCACTTGAGTCTGAAGTTGCTTCCATAGAAAAGCCAGAAGTAGATCCGGCATTGCAATACTCCACTATGGACCCACAAGTCACAATTGCAAGGATTCTTACCCAACTTTCTCAAGAAGGCCATCTGGAGCCAAAAAGACCACCAACCTCACTTGATCAAGCACAAACTTACGTTGAAGAAAGATAAAAAGAAGAAAAAAGACAAGTAAGAGAAGAAGGAGAACAAGAGCAAGTGGTTGATGAAAGGGCTAAGTTATAACATATTAAGAAGGTTGATGATGAGCTTTCTTAATACATTGAGAAGCCTCCATCCTCTCAACCCTATCGCAAGGAAGATGGTGAAGTTGTGTATCAGCCTACAAGCATTGAACAACCTGCAAACTTTCACTCTCAAATAGCCTACACTTCACTAAAATTTCCTTCCCCTATTTATGATGCAATTGCTCCAAGAATAGAAAGGGAAACAAGTCTAAAAATAACCCTTATTCCTTTGCACCTACTGAAACCTTGGAATCCTTGGGAAGATTGGTTTCCATGGGTTCTTATCTAAATATGTTAGTAGAAGAACAAGGAGGAAGCAACGCTGATCTAGCACAATGAGTTAGGATAGAAGGAAGTGAAACTAACCATGGTTCCACTCAAGTTGAACCAACTCTTTCCAAATTTGTTGTGAAGAAGACATGCATGTCTGTAAAAAAAGAAATCAAGCAATTGAGGGCTGACAACAACAAACTAAAAAGGAGGGTGAGAAAGTTAAAGGTTGGTCAAAAGGAAATGCATTCAACTTTATATACATTTATGGACATATTCCTGAAGTTTAAGGAGTGGATGGTGCATAAAATGGAGAATGAGGTCATCCTAGGCACTACAAAGAAGGAACACTACCCTTATCATCAACACACCAAGATTCCTGATTTTACTTCTTCCTCCTCATCTTCTAGTCACTCTACCCATTTTGGTTCCCAAGAAGGTTGAATTCAATGATGGCCTATTAGTTCCCCACAACTTTTTGTTGATGACAAAAGAGGGAGATAGGAAAATGAAAAACTTTATTGCCATTTTGTAATTTTGTTCAATAGTTGCATGTACTTAGGGGGAGTAATGAATATATATAATTTTTATATGCAAGTACTATTAAATGAATATATGAGTATGAACTTTCATATTAATAATGTGTCTATACTCTATCTTTTGACTTGCAATATTTAGAATATTATTGATGTTACTGTTTCTACTAACCATTTGAAATGAGCATTATGTTGAGTATGAGTTATCAGAACCTTTTCACCAAAATATGTAGAAATGGTAATGACTCACAAACTTTGCAAATTCATTGTTAAAAATTTTCAAATAGTTTGTCATCAAAAAAAATGGGGAGAATGTAAGCTCCAAAATCCTTTTGTGTTTTATATTGCATATTATGCTTTGATGATAATAACTAAATGGAAAATCATGTTTGAATATTCCTAATGTTTTAATCAATATAATAGGATCCTTGTGGAGTGTTTCTTTGCATTATTAAGTCTTACAAGACTAATTAAGTTTTAAGGAAGTTTTCTAGGTAATTAAAGAAGGTTAAGAAAATCAAATTCTGACTTGAGAAAGTTCCTGAAGAACATGAGAAAGTTCAACATGAAAAGGTTCTTAGAAGACTGTGAGAAAGTTCATCAAAATGAAGAACTCCCATAAAGGTTGAACTTAAGAGAAATTCAAACTCACAAGTGAAGTTTTTACCATCAAAATTATCAAGAAGAATCAAAAAGAAGACGGTGGAATTAAAAGATAAGAAGATTAAAGATATTCAAGCTTGCAAAGGTTGAATAAGAGAGTTAGCTAAGAGCATTCATTAGAAGGTTGCTCGTGAGAAAGTTCTGATGAACCTTCTCACTAAAAAGATTAGCATGTTGACTCATCAAGAAAAGACAAAATAATAGTCACCTGCAACTAACAAGTATAGTTACCATTTGAAACATCCAACAATCATATTTTTGAAACCTTAAAGCATCCAAGCTTGAAGAAAATAAGGTTATGAACTTAGATGTCAATCTGCTACTGAACACAAAGAGCTAAACCTTCTCATCTTTGCCGATTCGTTCTGAAATATGTTAAATCTATTGTAGGTGTATTGTTAGCTTTGTTTAAGTGTTTATATATACTCATTGAGTGTTTTTGTGAGCTACACAATTGAAACAAACACATCTATTCATCTCTTGATTCTTGTACTATGAGAGTCAACTTGTGGCTTGTACAAGCCATTTCAAACTTGGTGAAAGTGAGCCTGAAGAGGCTATGAGAAAGAATACTTGGTTTTAACCAAAAGAAGTTGTATCAAAGAATACTTGTGGTTGAGCCTAGCTAGAGAGGTTGTGGTTAAACAATGCTTGCATTGAAACTTAGAGAAACTTGGTTGTTAAAGAATACTTGTGATAATGGAAAATTCTTGTGATTGTTAGGTATTGGACATAACCCTGTGTGAGTTTAGGGTGAACCAGTATAAATCCTCATATAAAACTTCTCTTCCCTTCTTTTCTTTTCTTTATCAGTTTGGTCGAATTATAAAAGTTAAAACTAAAATTTGGAACAAAGTGAATGTGTTAGGAAAACATTATCTCAAAACTCATATTGATATAATTGTGATCTAAGCTTAAATACTGTATTATATATAACTCAAAGTTAAGTTGAAAGAGAAGTTGTGGATTTAAATTTCATATAAACTCATTTTTCAGTAGTGATAAAGTTCTTTATATTTAACTTTCAAACCTTCTCACGAGCCTTCTCACTCTGATCTGATAGCTTATTCTAAACCTTCTCACTAATATTCTAATTTAAGATTGAAACCTTCACACTTCTAAATCTAAACAACTTGATAAAGTTGTGAGAATGTTAATTTTTTGAGAAAAAAGGAAATACAATTCAACCCTTTCTTATGTTAATACCAACTTTATTAAATATTCTGTTTTGTATTATAAAATTACTATTTAAAATTCTTAATACTTGTTAACAAAATCTAATATTTTATTATTTTCGTTCATCCTAGACAATTGTGTAATGTGTAATGCTTTATACAAATTTTTGAACAATATTAAATACACTCTATATATATATATATATATATATATATATATATTACATCATATATTAAAGGAAAAATAGTATAGAGACTTAAACTTAAACTTTCTTTTTATAAATTATCTCCACGAACTTTAAAACTTTTTCAGTTATTTCTAAATTTTAATTAATGTCTCAATAGATCCTTATATTTAATTTAGATATGTTAATTTAATAACGATAATATCTTGTATAATATTATTTTATTTGTATTAACATTAATTAAGAACTATTTATTAATTTATTTTTTAAAATTTAATTTTAAATATATTTTTTCTTTACAAAATAAATAAAATATTGTTATACAATATTATCGTTAATGAATTAATAAATTTAAATTAAATAAAATAATCTATTAAGATATTAATTAAAATTTAAAAATTAATTAAAAAATTAAAATTTGTGATGATAATTTATAAAAAAAAATTGAAGTTTAAAAAATCTGTATTCTCTTTTTCCTATACTTAATGTTATTTGAACGCATCTATTTTTTTATATATAATCTAATTGTACCACATGTAGAAAAAAAAAATTCACTCTTTATTTTATCAAAATCTTAAAATCACTTTTGTCTTTAATTTTTCTCTTTCGATTTATCTCTTTGGCATTATTACCGATTAAAAGTTCATAGAGTTGACTTAGCATGTCTTGTCTATTTTCTTTTTCTTTTCACGTCATTCTCTACCATTCTGCACCTATAGTTGTGAAAATGGGTGGATTTGATCAGTTTGAGTAGAATTATTTTTCAGTTAGATCAAATTAAATTATATTAATTTTAAATTAATATTTTATTAATTTAATTTGTTTTTATGTAATGTTAATAGGTTAGATTGACTTAATATGTTACAAACTAACTCATTTTGATCAAGTTAATTCAATTTTTTTAATTTATATTTATTTTTATTAACTTAACTCACTTATTTTTTTTAAATTATTCAAATTGATTTATCAAATTTGAGCTATTTTAACGATTGCACCCACTCAATGGCAAAGCAAGTTATGCGTCAACATCTTGGAAGAGATTTTCTTTATTAATTTTTATTTGGAAGAGATATCTAATGACATATTAAATGAATAGGAAAAAATGAAAAATATTATGTCATCATTTTGACAAGAAAACGCATACAAAGTTATTCATAGAAATGACACAATACACAAATTTTCAGGTTGAAATAATAACATACCTTTAATGCTCGGAAAAGTGAGCACATGCCCATCATTTGTCAAATTTTCTGGTTGAATGGCAACACACTTGCAGCGTGAAGTGTGCATGACCGTTTTCATATTTGTTATTAGTAGGCAATCGTGAGACTTGAGTGATAGAATGCATAGAAGAATGTTTGGGAGGAGAAATTTTTATATAAATTTAAAATTTTAAAGTTGGATGTAATTAATTAATTATATTATTTATTAATAAAGAATTATTATATTTAATTAATAATTAATAATTATATTTTCACATAATTAATAGAATAATTAATTAAGTATATTTAATTTAAATATTTTAAATTTATATAAAAATTAAATAATTTATTATACACATCTCTTTTATATTTATTTATGTGATAGAGTATATGTAAAATAACGTGATTTTATTATAATTAAATATTAAAAATTAAACTTAAATTAAAAAAAAACATTACTGCATTTGATTAAGGTATTTTTTTATTCTTTAGGCTAATTTAACTCACAAAATTATAACTTCATCAGTATTTTTTTCATTACATTTAATATAGATACTAAGAAAAAATAAAGTTATAAAAAGCTATTTTCTTGTTTTAAATTAATAAATAAAATGAAACAAAACTCATTTTATAAAACTCTAAGTGATTTTGAAAGGTATGAAGTACAGAAAATTTTATCATCTATTGTTTTTTGGTATTTGCTATTGGTTTAAAACACTTAATATCAGGTTAATGCTTTCTTTTTTATCTCTCTTTTTGTAAGGTTTTAAAACATTCATGATTGCTATAAATAGTGAAAGTTTGTAAGATAAGCATTGTTGTTACATGTTCTTCAGACTTCTTTATGTTCTCAATATTCCTCAATCTATGAATGACTCTTCCAAATTTTAAGGCAAATGTTATGCACGTACACTTGTTTTTCATATTCAAAATTGTCCTGATTCGATATAGCTTCTTGTTTTGCTTTTTCTATGTTTTTACATTTTACGTGGAATTTTGACTACTTATATATCTATAAACTATACAACTGTTGAACCTATTTTCTTCTTGTTCCAGTTACTGTTATTGTACAAATGTTTGCTGCTGAGCAAAAGTAAGCATTTTTTTTCCTCATTTGAAACTGGTGCCATGTGCTTCAGCTCATTGGGCACATGATTGTTAGCTACATCAAATGAAATTTTTTTTTGGCTGTTGGTGTCCTGTGATGACATTTAATGATCACGTGTTATGTACAGCAAATTGCCTCCTACTTTCTTCATCCCAGACCTGCGTTTTCTTCACCTTTTCCATTTGACCAAGTAGCTC
The DNA here is from genome assembly GCA_029884605.1 of Ormosia emarginata. Lineage (NCBI taxonomy): Eukaryota > Viridiplantae > Streptophyta > Magnoliopsida > Fabales > Fabaceae > Ormosia > Ormosia emarginata. The sequence goes on from JAQQTP010000049.1 coordinate 13,564,769, forward strand.
TACATAGGCCTATTGAGTACTTGTTGTAGTCCTTAGTTTGGGATTCAGCTTATCCTCAATAGCGATGGGTTTGGGAGCGTCTAGGTCTATGCTAAACTTAGGTGGTATAGTCTGAAGTAGACGCATGGTGTGAATAAGGTTGAATGAGACTTATAAGAGTTGGCTCTGAATCCTACTTTCCACATGATCGACGGAATGGAGGATTTTAGTTTGGGCGTAGTGGTCAATTGCAGTTATTTGAAGTTGCAGATAGAAGTTGGTGGGGGAGTCGTGTGTTGGAGACGACAAACCAGATAGGTATTTCAAGATGCCCTCACCATAATTTGTTTCCAGGTAAGCCATTCTAGATGCTCCTACCACTATAGTTGTCATCATGCTTCCCTTCTTCTTTTCGTTTGCTACTCTGTAAAGGTGAGAAATCTCACATCGACAATATAGGGTGTGGGTACAATTTTGTCTAGGAAAATGAGTTTGGAGATATAGTTCTTTGAGTCAACTTTTTACTCTCCCCATGGTAACCATGAGTTTTTCTCTCCTTTTTATGAATTCAAATTCAAATTTCTAGGACTATAAATATGGGTTGCTATTGCTCTGAGATTGAGTGCAATCAATCTGCTTGAACTTCTTACCTTCGTAATCTCATATCTTCAACTTGTGCTAAGTTCTGCCATTTTTCTTTTTTTCATACTGTCCTTGGCTAATATGCCACTTGCATTTGATTCTGTGAGCAAAATTTATGTTGAGATGGAAGCTTGGAGGCTCAAGGTCTTCATTATACGCCTCTGGAATGTCCTAGCCTTCAACAATGCATTACAAATAAGTTCAATTGAAATGGTTCTGTTGGATGAATATGTAACTATCATAATGCTATTTGCTTTTACTTATTTCGTTCATAAATTTTTTGATAACCTTTTTTTTTCAAGGGGGTAAAATTCAAGCTTCAATCAAAAAGACTCTGGTGTACAAGTTTCTGCCTATCTTGGCAGAGGGGACTATGTATAGGATAACCTACTTTACTGTTGTGCCAAACACTGGTTGTTATAGAGCCACAACTCATGACTACCAATTGGTATTTCAGTTTAGAACTTCTGTCATTACCTGTGAATATAAGCTAATTCCTCTTCATGGGTTGTCTCTTATTCCATTTGGTGATGTCTTCAAGTATGATGGAGATTCTGACTTTTTAGTTAGTATATTTCTTTCCAAACTAAATTGTTGTTGCTTTCTTGCTTTTTAATGTCTATTTGTTTAGGTTCATATTTTAACCCTTATGTGGTTGTTATGTGTAGATTTTATTGGTTTGTTGTCTAGTGTGTCAACTAAAAAGCAGTATGAGAGGGATGGAAAGATGACGAAAATGGTGGTGATGGAGCTTACAGATTGCGAGTCTGTTTCTTACTATACATTTTCATTATTATATTACATATTTTTACACTGATATTGGTTTTTGGTTTTGATAATAATTGATAAGTGATATAATCTTTGGGTTTTATTGGTGCTGATAGTATCTATTGAAATGGTTTTTAGTAGGGGAAAACTTGAATGCACTCTATTTGGTGATTATGTCAAGGAACTTAATGCATTCCTTGCAAGTGGAGATCTAAATGATCCTGTGGTAGTCGTCCAACTAGAAAAAATTAAGTTGTTCAAAGGTGAGTCTACATTTATAATTGATTTTTTTTTGCTGATTTCTTATATTTAATTAACACACGTTATCTGAATTCTTATATTTAATTATTCTCTTTAGGTAATATTGTTATTCAGAATGTTATGCATGCAACGAAGTTGATGTTTAATCCAATCATTGCTGAGGTGAATTTCGTTTGTTTCAGTATTGGTTTTTCAATTATATTTTTTTATTAAAATTTGGTGTGGTTGTCATTCTAATATATGAATGTATTATTTGTATTATATGCAGACTTGTCGTGCATGGTTTAGGTGGCTCCCAAACCCTGACAGTTGTGTTTGATGATATCAGAGTGTCTATTGAAGATGATTTCATGTGCCTTTATGTTCGAAAGAATATACAACAGTTAGTAGAGACTGAAGAGGTTGGATTAGATAATTTGTTTCCCCTTATTATCTGAATATTGAGTTTTGATTACCTTACAATGAATTAATGTAATTCTGAAATGAGAATATTATGTGAGTTCACCATTGAGCTTTGGATCATATTTACCATCACTGAATAAAATTATGAGCCAAAATGACTATTTTTTTATGCTTAATTTCTGTGTAAGTGTAGACCAACATGAACTTTTGGTTACAATTGGTTGCTTTGCAATGTTTAATTCTGGATGGATATTACTCTTAAATAATTCTGAAGAGGTTGGATTGGATAATTCCTTTGCCCCTATTTTCTGATACTTGAGCTTTGATTTTTTATATTGTTATTCTATATGGATTGGTCCATCTTAACATATTTGGATAATTGAATATTTCATTTTGGTTTTTTTTTTAAAAAAAATGGAATAAATTCTTAGTTTATTAGAACCTGACATTGCTAAGTAAATGAATTCTTTATTGTATTCTATCTATGAGCGGATGTTTGTTATCTTAGCCACTATTAATAGGGTGGTTGAGGATGCTAATTGGTGGTATCCAACATGCAAGAGCCATAAGACTGTTAGTCCTGACTCTGGGTTGTATTACGGTGACTCTTGCTTTTGCTATGTCCTTAATGTCATTCCAAGGTTTTAGTTTTGATTTATTATTTTTTATTTGTTTGTTGCAATTACTTAATGGTTTTCTTTTTTATTTATTGTTTTAAACAAATTTATGATTCCTAAATAAGTACAAGATAAAGGTGAATGTGGAAGATGGTAGTGGTTGTGTAGTTCTTGTGCTATTTGATCGTGATGCACAATATATCCTACATAAGGCATATGCTGACTTGTTTGTTGAGGTGCAGAGAATGGTAATGTTAATGACTTTTTACTTAACAATGATTGGTGATTACTTACCCTATCCATGTTCAACTAATATGAACTGATTGGACTAAATTTTTTAAATTACAGAATGGTAACTCTAGCATTGATGGCCTACATCCTGTTGTGTTGGATGGATTAGTGGGGAAAGAGATGTTGTTTAAAATTGAGAAAAAAAAAACTACTCTAGCTACCCAATTAGAGGCATCATATCGAGTTAGGAGGTTATGTGAGAATGATGCAATCCTCAGCATGTTCAACTATCTGGAGCATAAGTTACTCCAACTAAGGTAGAAATCAGAGTGCTTTTCTTAGACTAATTATTGCATCTTTTGTGTTATATTTATGTCAATTAATTTTAATTTTTTTTTGTATGGTTTCATTGCCACTGAGTGACATATTTTGTAATGCACCTAGATCTAATAACCATAGAACAATCGTCATCACACCACAGTCACTAAATCCAAGCATGTCACAGTGTCAAATATCCAGTATTTTCAAATTTAGAAGATTTATAAAATAATTAGAGATATTTCCATTATGCATAAATAGAAAATACGAGCCACGATATGAAATATAGTTATAATGACCCGTAACACAAAATACAACATTAGCTTGATACAAAGTACACATCCATCATCCTTATATAAATTAACGTACAACAATATAAATTATAGCTTTTACAAAGCATAACATAACTACCATATAAAAGTTCAACCTTTCCCGAAGTCTAACACATGTAAGGAATGGTCCTGCACTTGATCTTCTTCAGTGTTTCCAATAGGGAATACTCGACCTTGCGACACTTCCAAATGGATGGGCGCACGAACATGTGTTATAACCGAAACCTCTCTAGGGAAGAGGCGGCAGTTATCCCACATCTCTCTAATGGGTATAGGAAACTCCACACGTATAGGAACATAAGATATGTTTGTACCAGCTCTAGGTTCATTACCGCACTGAACTAGGGTCACATCCCCAATGTAAGTAACATGCTCTGCTTCACAGTCGAAGTGTCAGGCTTCCAAGCCGCTATGAAACTGTATCCACATGCGTAACAGAAGAGGTTGTGCAGATGCCATCACAAGGAAATAGAAGTCGATCCTTAAAACCTAACTAATCGAGCTCAATTTGTGCTCTTCACTGTCTTTATCCAATACGACATAAAACAGGATAATACAATAAAGAGGTGAGACACCCAACTTTCATTACCATTAAAGTAGTAAGAAGACAATACGATGTAGAGCGCCCACATAGCAATACAGTCCACATATTCATTAATAGTAATAGTATAATTTATAGCAAAGTAGTACAATTATAAATAATAATATCCCAAGCAATCAACATAATATCCAGATAATTATTACAGAAATAAAACAGATATTTTCACATTTACAAATGTTCATGCTCAATAATTTATGAGACCGATAATGAACAGTGCGTAATGCATTATAGTACCAAAATCCTACTCTATGGAGCTAGACGTCAACATTTTTAGAGTGAATGATCAAGGAGTAATGTCAGTATATCGTTAGCCTTAAAAATAGTGTACTTTATCTCATAAAAATATTTACGCAACAATGGCTTATACATGGTACCTCAACAGTTGATCGTGATATAGGACAGCGTCTCGGTCCAGATCGTTGGTGTGTTTGTATCGGTCTACCCCACGACATAGAGGAGCTCATAATTGTCCATGTGAGGAACCCGCACCCCAACGCCCCCAGGGCCAACCACTATGACCATACGCTTAGTCTATTCGCACTCGTACATAAGTGTTATTCAACTCCTAGGCATACACTGGCTTTACAATAATGTCCAATGGACAACACATATGCATGACGACGCAATGTCCAATCATGTATATCTATCAATGGTGCATTATTCATAAGCATATCACAATGGCATATACATTCATTCTCAATGTCCATAAACCATATCAATGGTACATTTATCATATGTAATGCCACAATGGTATATAATCATTCTCAATGTCAATATGTCATAATCTCTTCAATGTTTCATGTCTTAATCAATTATGATAATTCCTAGGTTCAATAGCCCTCAAAACTGTGGCCTCACAAGCCTTCAAGGTTCTAAATTTTCTTCTATTCTTTTTTTTATTAGTCATTTAATGCCAATTAACACAAAACACACTTCCCACAAATTTTATCCAACCTCTTGAAACCTAAAGCCAAAATCGTGGCTCCTCATTAGTATGGTGAAATTCTAAATCTTTCTTTTCATTACATCTAACATTACCATTCAATACTCAACCACTTAAGTTTCACTTAATTCTTATTCCAAATCAAATTTACATCCAGGGACGGATCCAAGTGTAATGGAGTGGGGACTTATGCCCCCACTCAAGTTGTAAATTTTTCTTTGATTTTATATATATATTTGTTTTTTTATTTTTTTTATATATATAAAAATAATTTTTGCCCCCACTACTTAAAATAATATTGATAATATTATTTTTGCCCCCACTACCATGTTTACATCTCTAAGTTTTTATCAAAACCGTGACCTCCATAGGTGTTAGGAAAACCTAGATTCTTCATTCATCAATCTCATTATGATCATTAATTCTTTAATGTCCAATTACATAAGTTTTATTACTCACCAATTTAATCCAAATCCTTACTATTTCAGGTCAAAACCGTGGCCCCTTAAGAAGGTAAAAGACTGTTAAACCATTTGTGTACCGCAAGTGCACGGGTCGTTCAAGTAATACAGATACGAGATAAAAGTTCGTTCCCACGAGGACAAGGTTTCCATTACTAAGTAGCAACCAATAGCTCAGCTAGATTCTAGTCAAGGACATATAAAATAAAGGAAAGCAATTAATCTAAATCTAAACTACCAAAGCAATAAAATAGGGGTTTGGAAATCTAGGGAATCCTTCTTCACTTCCTACTTCATACTAATGATATGCAATCCTTACAAGTAACATCAATGCTTAGTTAGTTTAGCTTGAGAATCTGATTTAGTCAAAAGCCTATGTCTAGGTCGATCAACCCTGGTGTCTTTTACCTAATCCACTATGGTTCTTATGGTTGCATGAGGACTAGTGTAAACTCCACTAATGAACGATCTATTCTCAAACACACGCTAATACATGGCTAAAAGGTATATTTCTATCCAGTTAGCGAATCAACTTATCCAAGCCAATTGAACTCGTCAAACATGCATCAACCATACCATGTCCATCTCCACAAATCCCTATGTCTAGTTCATTTGCATCAATTAAGATCATGCAATTGTTGATCAAACAGAGCAAGCATTAAGCATAGGCATGGAAGAACAAAGCTAAACATCAATAGAAACTCAAATTCATACATAAACATCAATAATCATATAAAGATTCAAAGTATTTCCTAAATACAGCTTTTAATCCATTGAACACAAATTTACAGAGCAAAACAGTGCTCAAAAGATAAGGGAGAAGAAGAAAACTCAGGGAGAAGAGGGAGGATGCCATTGATGAGATCCTTGAAGCTTGAATCCTCTTCCTTAAGGAAGAAGACCTCCAACCTAGCCTCCCTAGGCCTCCAATCAACCCAGAAATGAAGCACAAAGCCGTGGCTCCTCTAAAACCTAAAGCTATCTACGGAGCTCTCCAAACTCTCCTCACAAAATCTATTAAAATCTATTTATAAACTCAGCAAAACAGAGGCACGCCGCGGCATTGATTTGCCCACGCCGCGGCGCGTATCAAGTTAGGTCAGGGACGCCGCGGCATTGAACAGTACACGCCGCGGCGTTCTATATTTCGTAGCCTCTGACTTTGGATGCAGGGGACCTCCACGCCGCGGCATTGAAACAGTGCACGCCGCGGCATTGTCTGCTGATTTTGCTTTCTCTTCCAATTTCAGCTCAATTGCTCCACATATCATCTTGTTTGGAGCCCTTCCTATGATAGAGAAAACACCAAATCAGTAACACATATAAATTCACTTAATCACATATCAAATATGCTCAGTTTGCTCATATAACATACTGGAAATGTATCATAATTGGATATAACAAATATAAGCATAAAACCTTCCAAATATGCTTGATTACAAGGACTTAAGCAATCTTTATAACTCAGATATAGGGCACAAATAATTACACTTTGTGTAGTTATCACACCCCCAAACTTAACCTTTTGCTAGTCCTCGAGCAAAACAAAGTATGACCAAGTAAACTCACTTAGCAATTTAAACATATCATTCAGCACTTTCAAGTTTCAATCTTTTTGTTTTTCAATTAAATCAAAGCTACTAGTATGGAATGATTATTTCAATCCATAAAAAGTGTACAAATGCCCCTAAACCAGTTTCACACATATATAATCTTTCACATGCCAACAATCCAGCTTCCTTCAATGCAATCCACATTAACCACGAACATGCAAGATAAACTTCTGCAATTCAATTCATACACATCCGGATAAATTTATAAACATACATATAAATGAATCATCAAATCCACAAAATTGAATCTAAACTCTCTCTCCACTAATGTAAACTACACATAACTGAGGATCAAGAGGGTCTTTACAGCTTGTAATGTTAGGCCATGGTATGGGTAACAGAAAAGAAGGGAAATGATACACAACAAACATCGAAATACATGAATATACTATTTCAAGACTAGAGACCAAGTGAAACTAGCAGTGGTATTCTTCAATGAAGATCACAACTTACCAGAACCATGCAATGCTTTTCATTTTTAAGCTCTTTTCTTTCTTTTTCATGCTTTGCTTTTCTCTCTTTTCATTTTCTTTCTTTTCACTTTTACAAAGCATTTCTTTTGCTTTTCTTTTGATTGCATTTAGTTCCTTCAGGCTCATTTTTCTTTTACATACATACCCTAAATCACCGAACTCATTTCAAGAAACAACACCTCATGTACTCAACAAACAATGAAGGTAGGAAGAAAATGCACTGCTTTCACATGCATTGGAACGGTTAACAGGTTAACGATGGCAATGGTTTGAAAAACAAATAAGGCCAAACAATTATCAGGCTTCAAAGGGGACCTAAAGATATAATCATTCAAGGTAAGCTTTTTAAGGCTCAATCGGTCCAAAGAATGCCCTAATCATTTCCTCAGTCATGCACAATCTAGGATTTCGCCTCAAGAGAGTGTAAAAACAATTTATAGGATAATCAAAACTCTACATATACATCCATAAACTTTCTCTAAACATGCACTCATCTCATATTCAAAATTACACTTGCATCTAAGCAGAATGTAAATCATACATTAAAAGCAACTAAACTATTTCACATACTTCAAATCACATAAGGTTTCACTCACAAAGGGGCAAATAACAACCATTCATATCATGAACAATCAAAACACACCAACAGTCTTGTAAAGATTGAAACTTCTTTTGAACCCCTCAAGTAATAACCAAAACAAATAGAAACTCATAGAAACATGTTGGCTATCACAACTGCATCTTTTCAAGTATCATTACATGCATATATATAATACATCATATTCATCCCATGCATGTAAAGATACTCCCCCAAACTTAAGTGAGACAAAGTCTGCACTTTCCAAGAATTCCCGGGGTCTTGAGTCTAAAAATAGATAAAAAAAATAAGAGAGCTAAATAATAAAAACAATTATATTAACAAAAGAATGAAAAAAGAAAAAAATGAAGAAAGAAAAAAAAAATGAATAGAAACAAAATATGAACAAAATATACACAAAATTGAGATTCACGCCGCGGCATTGAACAGGACACGCCGCGGCGTAACACCTCGTCTGCAGAATTCTACAGAAAAAAATTCACTGGCGCCGCGGCATTGCACAGTGCACGCCGCGGCATGAGTAGCCAGACTGCTAAATTTAGCAGCAAACCCAGTTTTGCTGCTGAAATTGGTTCAAAGTGGCCTCCAGCAGCAGCAAAACATGTCCAAAAAGCTATTTTACAGAATGTACAACTAAAAATTATAAAAACTACATAATCAACATATTTAACCTATACATTACTAATAACTAAACAAAAGCATATAAACTAACTAAAATCAAAACAATCAAACATACTAATATATACTAGAATTAAAACTAACCAAACTACAAAATCAAACATATTAAACTAACAAAAACTCAAAATCAAATATACTAACCTATTTATAAGCTAAAAACCTAACTAATGCATAAAAAGTAATTAACTTACTAAACTCTAACATACTAACATATTTAAGACTCTAAACTAAACTGACTAACATACTAAATCATAAATACTAACTATAAGAATACAAAAATTAAATTTACTAACATATTTATAAGACTTTAAACTAAAGAAAAAAACTTACTAATTACATACTATTTAACAAAAACAATAAAACCTGGGTTCCCTCCCAAGAAGGGCCTGAGTTATAGTCCCGGCAGGACTTTTACAAGGCAAACCGCCGAAATGCACTTCAGTATGCATTTCCTTGGAGTACGGCCGGTTTGTTCACAAAAGTGATGGATTGGATGGTAGGCCTTCCTCCGCCTAAATAGAGGTTCTCCATTGCGGGTTCTCGAGCTCCCACAACAACCGTGAATGATGAAGCTCATCCTCCAATTATTGTTCCTACAATTACAAAGAATAAAGACTGAAATTAACATAGATTATTTACAACTTGAATTAGAACTAACCAAACTCATTGTTGATATTAGTAATATGGAATTCAACCGTTATCCCCCAGCAATTGCTAAGGAATAAGGCTAAAGACTTTGGAAATACACCATTGTCCCCGGCAACGGCGCCAAAAACTTGTTAAACCATTTGTGTACCGCAAGTGCACGGGTCGTTCAAGTAATACAGATACGAGATAAAAGTTCGTTCCCACGAGGACAAGGTTTCCATTACTAAGTAGCAACCAATAGCTCAGCTAGATTCTAGTCAAGGACATATAAAATAAAGGAAAGCAATTAATCTAAATCTAAACTACCAAAGCAATAAAATAGGGGTTTGGAAATCTAGGGAATCCTTCTTCACTTCCTACTTCATACTAATGATATGCAATCCTTACAAGTAACATCAATGCTTAGTTAGTTTAGCTTGAGAATCTGATTTAGTCAAAAGCCTATGTCTAGGTCGATCAACCCTGGTGTCTTTTACCTAATCCACTATGGTTCTTATGGTTGCATGAGGACTAGTGTAAACTCCACTAATGAACGATCTATTCTCAAACACACGCTAATACATGGCTAAAAGGTATATTTCTATCCAGTTAGCGAATCAACTTATCCAAGCCAATTGAACTCGTCAAACATGCATCAACCATACCATGTCCATCTCCACAAATCCCTATGTCTAGTTCATTTGCATCAATTAAGATCATGCAATTGTTGATCAAACAGAGCAAGCATTAAGCATAGGCATGGAAGAACAAAGCTAAACATCAATAGAAACTCAAATTCATACATAAACATCAATAATCATATAAAGATTCAAAGTATTTCCTAAATACGACTTTTAATCCATTGAACACAAATTCTACAGAGCAAAACAAAGTGCTCAAAAGATAAGGAGAAGAAGAAAACTCGGGAGAAGAGGGAGGATGCCATTGATGAGATCCTTGAAGCTTGAATCCTCTTCCTTAAGGAAGAAGACCTCCAACCTAGCCTCCCTAGGCCTCCAATCAACCCATAAATGAAGCACAAAGCCGTGGCTCCTCTAAAACCTAAAGCTATCTACGGAGCTCTCCAAACTCTCCTCACAAAATCTATTAAAATCTATTTATAAACTCAACAAAACAGAGGCACGCCGCGGCATTGATTTGCCCATGCCGCGGCGCGTATCAAGTTAGGTCGGGGACGCCGCGGCATTGAATGCAAGTACACGCCGCGGCATTCTATATTTCGTAGCCTCGACTTTGGATGCGGGGGACCTCCACGCCGCGGCATTGAACAAAGCTGCACGCCGCGGCATTGTCTGCTGAATATGCTGATTTTGCTTTCTCTTCCAATTTCAGCTCAATTGCTCCACATATCATCTTGTTTGGAGCCCTTCCTATGATAGAGAAAACACCAAATCGTAACACATATAAATTCACTTAATCACATATCAAATATGCTCGGTTGCTCATATAACATACTGGAAATGTATCATAATTGGATATAACAAATATAAGCATAAAACCTTCCAAATATGCTTGATTACAAGGACTTAAGCAATCTTTATAACTCAGATATAGGGCACAAATAATTACACTTTGTGTAGTTATCACACCCCCAAACTTAACCTTTTGCTAGTCCTCGAGCAAAACAAAGTATGACCAAGTAAACTCACTTAGCAATTTAAACATATCATTCAGCACTTTCAAGTTTCAATCTTTTTGTTTTTCAATTAAATCAAAGCTACTAGTATGGAATGATTATTTCAATCCATAAAAAGTGTACAAATGCCCCTAAACCAGTTTCACACATATATAATCTTTCACATGCCAACAATCCAGCTTCCTTCAATGCAATCCACATTAACCACGAACATGCAAGATAAACTTCTGCAATTCAATTCATACACATCCGGATAAATTTATAAACATACATATAAATGAATCATCAAATCCACAAAATTGAATCTAAACTCTCTCTCCACTAATGTAAACTACACATAACTGAGGATCAAGAGGGTCTTTACAGCTTGTAATGTTAGGCCATGGTATTGGGTAACAGAAAAGAAGGAAATGATACACAACAAACATCGAAATACATGAATATACTATTTCAAGACTAGAGACCAAGTGAAACTAGCAGGGTATTCTTCAGTGAAGATCACAACTTACCAGAACCATGCAATGCTTTTCATTTTTAAGCTCTTTTCTTTCTTTTTCATGCTTTGCTTTTCTCTCTTTTCATTTTCTTTCTTTTCACTTTTACAAAGCATTTCTTTTGCTTTTCTTTTGATTGCATTTAGTTCCTTCAGGCTCATTTTTCTTTTACATACATACCCTAAATCACCGAACTCATTTCAAGAAACAACACCTCATGTACTCAACAAACAATGAAGGTAGGAAGAAAATGCACTGCTTTCACATGCATTGGAACGGTTAACATGTTAACGATGGCAATGGTTTGAAAAACAAATAAGGCCAAACAATCATCAAGCTTCAAAGGGGACCTAAATATATAATCATTCAAGGTAAGCTTTTTAAGGCTCAATCGGTCCAAAGAATGCCCTAATCATTTCCTCAGTCATGCACAATCTAGGATTTCGCCTCAAGAGAGTGTAAAAACAATTTATAGGATAATCAAAACTCTACATATACATCCATAAACTTTCTCTAAACATGCACTCATCTCATATTCAAAATTACACTTGCATCTAAGCAGAATGTAAATCATACATTAAAAGCAACTAAACTATTTCACATACTTCAAATCACATAAGGTTTCACTCACAAAGGGGCAAATAACAACCATTCATATCATGAACAATCAAAACACACCAACAAAGTCTTGTAAAGATTGAAACTTCTTTTGAACCCCTCAAGTAATAACCAAAACAAATAGAAACTCATAGAAACATGTTGGCTATCACAACTGCATCTTTTCAAGTATCATTACATGCATATATATAATACATCATATTCATCCCATGCATGTAAAGATACTCCCCCAAACTTAAGTGAGACAAAGTCTGCACTTTCCAAGAATTCCCGGGGTCTTGAGTCTAAAAATAGATAAAAAAAATAAGAGAGCTAAATAATAAAAACAATTATATTAACAAAAGAATGAAAAAAGAAAAAAATGAAGAAAGAAAAAAAAAAAATGAATAGAAACAAAATATGAACAAAATATACACAAAATTGAGATTCACGCCGCGGCATTGAACGGGACACGCGCATGGCGTAACACCTCGTCTCCGCAGAATTCTACGAAAAAAAAATTCATGGCGCAAGCGGCATTGCACACATCGTGCTGCACGCGCGGCATGAGTAGCGAGGCTAAATTTAGTAAACAAACCCGCTTTTGTGCTGAAATTGGTTCAAAGTGGCCTCAAAGAAGAAAAAACATGTCCAAAAAGCTATTTTACGAATGTACAACTAAAAATTATAAAAACTACATAATCAACATATTTAACCTATACATTACTAATAACTAAACAAAAGCATATAAACTAACTAAAATCAAAACAATCAAACATACTAATATATACTAGAATTAAAACTAACCAAACTACAAAATCAAACATATTAAACTAACAAAAACTCAAAATCAAATATACTAACCTATTTATAAGCTAAAAACCTAACTAATGCATAAAAAGTAATTAACTTACTAAACTCTAACATACTAACATATTTAAGACTCTAAACTAAATGACTAACATACTAAATCATAAATACTAACTATAAGAATACAAAAATTAAATTTACTAACATATTTATAAGACTTTAAACTAAAGAAAAAAACTTACTAATTACATACTATTTAACAAAAACAATAAAACCGGGTTCCCTCCCAAGAAGGGCTTGAGTTATAGTCCCTGCGCAGACTTTTACAAGGCAAACCGCCGAAATGCACTTCAGTATGCATTTCCTTGGAGTACGGCCGGTTTGTTCACAAAAGTGATGGATTGGATGGTAGGCCTTCCTCCGCCTGAATAGAGGTTCTCCATTGCGGGTTCTCGAGCTCCCACAACAACCGTGAATGATGAAGCTCATCCTCCAATTATTGTTCCTACAATTACAAAGAATAAAGACTGAAATTAACATAGATTATTTACAACTTGAATTAGAACTAACCAAACTCATTGTTGATATTAGTAATATGGAATTCAACCGTTATCCCCCAGCAATTGCTAAGGAATAAGGCTAAAGACTTTGGAAATACACCATTGTCCCCGGCAACGGCGCCAAAAACTTGTTAAACCATTTGTGTACCGCAAGTGCACGGGTCGTTCAAGTAATACAGATACGAGATAAAAGTTCGTTCCCACGAGGACAAGGTTTCCATTACTAAGTAGCAACCAATAGCTCAGCTAGATTCTAGTCAAGGACATATAAAATAAAGGAAAGCAATTAATCTAAATCTAAACTACCAAAGCAATAAAATAGGGGTTTGGAAATCTAGGGAATCCTTCTTCACTTCCTACTTCATACTAATGATATGCAATCCTTACAAGTAACATCAATGCTTAGTTAGTTTAGCTTGAGAATCTGATTTAGTCAAAAGCCTATGTCTAGGTCGATCAACCCTGGTGTCTTTTACCTAATCCACTATGGTTCTTATGGTTGCATGAGGACTAGTGTAAACTCCACTAATGAACGATCTATTCTCAAACACACGCTAATACATGGCTAAAAGGTATATTTCTATCCAGTTAGCGAATCAACTTATCCAAGCCAATTGAACTCGTCAAACATGCATCAACCATACCATGTCCATCTCCACAAATCCCTATGTCTAGTTCATTTGCATCAATTAAGATCATGCAATTGTTGATCAAACAGAGCAAGCATTAAGCATAGGCATGGAAGAACAAAGCTAAACATCAATAGAAACTCAAATTCATACATAAACATCAATAATCATATAAAGATTCAAAGTATTTCCTAAATACAGCTTTTAATCCATTGAACACAAATTTACAGAGCAAAACAGTGCTCAAAAGATAAGGGAGAAGAAGAAAACTCAGGGAGAAGAGGGAGGATGCCATTGATGAGATCCTTGAAGCTTGAATCCTCTTCCTTAAGGAAGAAGACCTCCAACCTAGCCTCCCTAGGCCTCCAATCAACCCAGAAATGAAGCACAAAGCCGTGGCTCCTCTAAAACCTAAAGCTATCTACGGAGCTCTCCAAACTCTCCTCACAAAATCTATTAAAATCTATTTATAAACTCAGCAAAACAGAGGCACGCCGCGGCATTGATTTGCCCACGCCGCGGCGCGTATCAAGTTAGGTCAGGGACGCCGCGGCATTGAACAGTACACGCCGCGGCATTCTATATTTCGTAGCCTCTGACTTTGGATGCAGGGGACCTCCACGCCGCGGCATTGAACAGTGCACGCCGCGGCATTGTCTGCTGATATGCTGATTTTGCTTTCTCTTCCAATTTCAGCTCAATTGCTCCACATATCATCTTGTTTGGAGCCCTTCCTATGATAGAGAAAACACCAAATCAGTAACACATATAAATTCACTTAATCACATATCAAATATGCTCAGTTTGCTCATATAACATACTGGAAATGTATCATAATTGGATATAACAAATATAAGCATAAAACCTTCCAAATATGCTTGATTACAAGGACTTAAGCAATCTTTATAACTCAGATATAGGGCACAAATAATTACACTTTGTGTAGTTATCAAAGACTCTCCAAATTTCATTTCATGCATAATTCATTTCATACCTAATTACATAGGTTTCATTCTACATAAATCAACTTCCAATTATAATAATCCAAGCCAAAACCGTGGTCTCATATTAGGGTAAGAAACTCCAAATTTTTCATTTAACAATCCTAACATGATCAAGCATTTTCAACATATCCAATACATACAAAATCATTATTTAAACACCAATCTCAATTTAGAATAAACATGTAAAATCACTAAACAAAGTAAGCATACAAAGATGGATTTCTCCATCAATAAATACACAAAGGTCTCCTCACCACCACTAATAGTTGATGTGAGTAAATCTCTCTCTTACCTAAAGAAAAAACACGAAAATGGGCTCTTACTTGCTTCTTGAAGATTTTGGTTTTGAGCTTCCAAAACCCTAGAAATTTCAAGACAAGGAATCAACATCATAGGTTGGAAAAGAAGGGATCCATGATCACCAAAGAGACCATGGAACACGAAAATGAAGAAAAGAAGGAAGAAAAATACAACCTTTACCTTAAAGCTTGAAGCTTTGTCTTGGATGGCAATGGAGGTGAAGATGGGTTTTTGAAGAAACTTTCAAAAGAAAAAGTGTATAGGAGGTGGAGGTGAGTGTGAAAATGGTGTTAATGGAGAGAAAATATGAAGAGTGATGGTCACAAAGGGGGCTACAAATTTCGGATTGGAGAGGAAGAAGAAGATAGAAGGAGGAGAAAAATGAAGAAGAAGCTTGAAGAGAGAGAAAGTGTTTGGGAAAAGTGAAGATAAAATTTTGCGTGTATTAGGTTAAGTGGGGAGGCAAAATTTTTGCCTTCCGAGGGCAAGAGTGCCATGGCAAAGAGAGGGAAGAGAGGAGTGGAGAGGCTTCTCCAACAAGCCAAGGGTAGCTTGGTCATTTGGTAGTCTCAAAGCTTCTCAAAGAAGCTTTGGTGAAAGTACACTAATTTGAATTAAAGTGGATTTGATTTGACATAAAGTAGATTGCATTGGGATAAGGTGATAGTGTTTCTAATACATGTTATTATCCAATGGACAATTGTTACAGTTGACAGAAGTCAGTATTAATTATCCAGCGAATCAAATTTTACACAGCGATTTTTCATCCTATCAAATGAAATTTTTCAAAAAACGTAAAATCTCGTAAATCATGTCCAGCCTCGGGTTTAGTAAGATCCCCGTCGACGTTTCCACAAATCAAGGTTCTCGAAAAAAATATCTCATTTTTTCGGGTCTGCTCAGCATGTACGTAAAACGAAAAATAATATTAAAATATTTCGTATTCTCAGAAAAATCCAGAAAAATTCCTAAAAATCACAAATATTATAAAACGACTATTTATCATAAAATTATTAATTTTCGGAATGTTATATATTTAATATTAAATGCTAAGCTAAGTTCACTTCACAATTTCCAGAGATTTGTAGTCTAAGTTCTGATGACCCTGAATTGGATTCAATGGAGGCTAAGGTTTAACTCTTATTTAGAATTTTCTAGGCTTCCATCTAAATTTTTCTCTCTTTTCAAATTTTGTACTTTATAAATACATTAGATAAATGTTATTTTTAATTATATCTTCTTAACTGTTGTAGGAGTTTTTATCTCAGTTGATTATTAGTCTTGTTTTATTGGGATCTGATGGTTATTGTTCCAATACAAAGTTAACCATTGCCAAGAGGAATCTTGAAGAAGCAACGAGTGATGAAATTGTTGTGACTGATGGTGTTGTGAAGGTGATTAAGAAGGAGCCTGAATGAAGCATATTGTGATTAACATTTTGAGTCTTTGTGTATAACTAGACAAGTACTTAAAGTGTGTTTTTTTTTGTGAATCAGTTTTGTCCAGCTTCTAGGTGTATGATGTGATTCATAGTATGTGACTTAGACTCTCGCTTGGGGAAGTATATTTTGTTGTAATGGGGATTATGATGCAACTAAGTCTGTTTGGGTTGGGCAGCTTTGTATAGATCCATTGCCAAACAATTATCACTTGATATGATGTATTGTAAACAATTATATGACATAATGAATGAACATCTTTTGACCACTTTCTGAGTTTTTTTTTGAACAGTCATGCATTATTTAATTTTTTTTATATAATATGAATTTGTTCATGTACCACTATTTATTTGAGTAGGGCAATTTTGATTTCGTGTTATTATTTATTTAGGTGTAAGATTGATCAAATGTAGTAGGTATTAAGTTACTGTCCATTGAAATTAGGCATGTTTTAATCTTCAAAGATATGTATGGTGAATATGACATTCCACTGCCAGTCAATGCCAATGTGGAAATAGGTTTGCCCCAATGGTTTAATATGTTAAGTTTTAATGATGATAAATACAAGACAAAAAGAATGATGCTTATGCTTGATAGATGTGCTTTATAGATGACAAATGCATTACAAAAAGAATATTAATCATGTTACATAAATGTGTTTAATGAGATATATTGTATCATGCATATGAATATATTGAGTTATGAATTTGGACTAACTATGCTTGTGTTAAGTGAGTAATACTTTGTAGGATAGTCCAAGTATCAAGAGTGAGCATTGCAACAAGAAAGTAAAAGATCATAGTCATACTGAACTCAAGAAGAATGAGAATGATAAAGATGTTCCAAGCAATTTACAAGATTTGAAGAGAAGAAATTTGTGGAAGCTTGGATCACATCAAGAAGCCTAAGGACTAGAATTGGTATATTTTCCTTTTAAGTTTTCTCCTATGTAAAGATAGAAGTAAAGAGTTGTTTTTACATACCTTACATGATCATTGTTTGCCCTAAAATGCTTATATATGTTTTGATGATGATTGTCGCGACCGGGATCGCGGCGGGAAATAGCAAACTCGCATATGATTTTAAAAATGATTAAAATATGGAAATGGAGTCGCCACCAATTTTATTTAAATTAGGAAAAATTGAAAAACCTTTTTAGAAAATGGTCTTTGGAACCAGATTGGATTCGGGAGTCGGTTATGGTTAAGGAAGGGTGGAAACTTAATCCCACATGCACCCCTATCACACCCGTCCTGAGACGGTACCTTAAGTTAATTGTGCAAAATATTTATAATCTCAAATTTATTTATTTTACCCCTTTTTAAAAAGACTTTGCAAATATTTTATTTTTTATTTTTTATTTTTTTTTATTTTTTTTTTAAGAAAATAAAAACCAAATTGTGAAAATTTAATTTTAACTTGACAGAATTGAAATTCTGCTCCTACGTACCCTCAGGTGCAATGAGGAACTCAAAGTTACGTAGTTCTTAAAGAAAATAAGTGTGAGTTAATTGATTTTAATTAAAAGATTTTTGAAAAGAAAATTTTATTGTTTGAGAATAAAATCATTCTTGCACAGGGTTCAAGTTAGCACTAGGTTACTCAATAAACCCTTGTGATCCAAACGACATTGAAGATAGTATCTACTATTCAATCAACATCAGTGGTCATTACATTAAAAAGATTTTTTTTTTATATATTTTTTTATCTTTTTATTATTCTTTTATTTTTATCTTCCTTTTTATTTTTTAAAAAAAAATTACTTCATTTTTTTTTGTCTTTTTTTTTTTTTTTTTTTTTTTTATATATATCTTATTTTATATATATATATATATATATCAAAACACTTTAACATTAAAAAAAAACGAAGAGTAATAGTAGTAATCAAAATAATAGCAACAAAAATAATAATAATACTAAATAATAATAACAATAAAATAATAATAATAATAATAAAAAGAAGAAAGGTAGAGGAGTTGATAAAACCAGGAAAAGGAAAGCTCTGTTACGAGCTTACATACGTAAGTTGAAATTTCTTTGCTGGTGTGAGTCTCGGTTGGAGGGAAATGGTGGCTTGGTGGTCACGGTGGGTAATGGTTCTTCTTGGTTGAAATTTGTGAGGGTGATCTTGGCCGGGTCATTAGTCACGTAGTCTGCTGGGTTGTGAAGCTGATGAGTGAAACTGAGTTAACTCAGTAGTGGTTGCAAGGTGATGGTGCTTGAGGGAGGGATGGCTTCACGTGAATGGCTGCACGGTTTGAAGCTTATGGGTCTGTTGCAGGCTCCAAACCGTGGTGCAGGGAGCTGCGTGAAGTTGGTGGTTACGGTGGATGGAGGGGCTGTGAGCTTGGGGGTGGTTATGGAGATGAAGGTTGGACGTGGTTACGTGGGAAAGGTGTTGCAGGGATGGAGAGTTGGGTGGAGCTTTTAGTGCATGGTGGGTGGAGGTGAGTAGGGTTTGGAGAAGGTTGGAAGAAGATGAGGTGGGGCTGTTATGGTGAGTTACGGTGGTGGCTACGTGGAGGGGAGATGAAGCTTGAAGAAGGTGATGAGTTGATGGAGCTTGAGGTGGTCACGGTTGGATTGTTATGGAAGTGAGGTGGAAGATGGTTGGAAGGCTGCGTGGTTCGGGTTGGATGGAGGTTTGATGGAAATGGAGTGAAGGTGAGGGTGAAGGGAAGTGGAGATTGCTGTGTTTGGAGGTGAAGGTTGCTGTGGGGTGGCTGTTATGGTGTGTGGGAGAGCTTTTTTAGATGCATGCTGCTGGAAAAATGGTGGGGATCACGGTTGGAGAGTGATATGGAAGCTTGGTGGAGGATGATTATGGTTAAGATGGAAATGGTGATGAAGATGGGGTACGGTTGTGGGGTGATTTGCGGGTTGGATGGTGAAGGTTGATGGAGATGAGAAAGAGTTGATGGTGGAGGTTGAAGAAGATTGGAAAGCTTGGTTGTGGGTGTGAGTGGCTACGTAAGTGAAGAAAATGGTGGGTGGTGAAAGTGCTAGAGGCCACGGTTGAGGGTGATGGTTGATGATGGTTGAAAGTGAGGAGGATGAATCACGGTGGCTTCACGTAGAGGAGGTTGGTTTGTGGGGAGAGTGAAGGTGGTTTGGAGAAGGGTGATCTCACGGTGGCTTGGTGATGGTGAGGTTAGTCCTTGTTATGGAAATGGAAGTGGTGTCTTGTGTGAAAAATGGAAGGGATGGGTGCTTGGATGGGTGTGAGGACAAGATGATGCTTGGTGATGGTTGCTGAAAAATGAGAATGAAGAGCCCCTCCCTGTGCTTGCGTGAAACCGTGAGGAAAGAAAAAAAAACTTGTGTAAAATGGGAGTATGAGTGAAGAAAATGGAAGTTCCCCCCCCTGTGTGTGTCTTTGTGAGTGAATATATAAGAAAAAGTGCCGTGTGTGTCTGGTGGGTGAGTGCAAAGTGGGTGACTGCAATTGAGTGCAATTTGGAGTGTAATGTGATTAAAGAGTGCAATTGAGTGCCGTGAGTGGAGTGCAATTAGGTGCAAAGTGAATGGAGTGCAATTGAGTCTTTGCCATTGAGTGCAATTGAGTCTTGTGTGTGTGTGGATATGCAAGAGTGATTAGTGAGTCTTTGTGTTGAGTGATTAGTGAGTGGATATGCAGAGTGATAGTGAGTCTTGTCTTGAGTGGTTAGATATGCAGAGTGGGTGCAAAGTGTTGAGTGTATATGCGAGAGGATATGCGTGTGTCTTTGTGAAATGGAGAAATTGAGTCTTGAGTGAATTGCTTTTTTTATTTAATTTTTGTTTTTTTTCTCTTTTTTTATTTTTTATTATATTTTTTTGTCTTTTCTTTTTTATTATACCTTTTTTGTTATTTTTTATTTTTATTATTTTTATGTTTTTTTTTTGTTTTTTTTATTTTATTATTTTTAAGACTAAGATGAGTTTAATCTATTTAGGCTAAAAAAACTAAGTAAAATGGGCTAAAAGGTGGGCCATAAATTTTTTATTATTTTTTCTTTTTAATTAATTTTCCTCTCCTTTTTTATATTTTATTTTTTAGTGGGTCAAAATTGAGTGTTCATTCTTGTTCTTTCTTTACTTTCTTATTAGATAATAAGAATAAGTAGTTTTTCAAATTATCGTCGTAAGAAACGAGTAAAGATATGAACTTCAATTTTGTCCCAAGAATGCAAAACAAGGCAAGAAATTGAAATGCATGGAGTCGATGCACTCAACAAAAATTTTTAAAAAAGAATGGAGCCAATGCGCTCAATGAAATTAAAAATGAACAGAAATTAAAAATGAATGGAGCCGATGCGCTCAATGTAAAATTAAAATGCATGGAGCCAATGCGCTCAATGTAAATTAAATATGCAAGGAGCCGATGCGCTCAACGAAAAATTAAAATGCAAGAAGCCGTCGCTCAAGAAAATTAAAATGCAAGGAGCCGATGCGCTCAAAATTAAATGACAATGGGCAATCGAGTCCGAAATTTTAAAAATGCAATGGGCAACTGCGTCCTAAATTTAAAATGCAATGGGCAACTGCGTCCCGAAATTTAAAATGCAATGGGCAACTGCGTCCCGAAATTTAAAATGACAGAATTTAAATGACAATGGGCCACTGCGTCCCGAAATTTTAAAATGACAGAATTTAAATGACAATGGGCCACTGCGTCCCGAAATTTTAAATGACAGAATTTAAATGACAATGGGCCACTGCGTCCCGAAATTTTAAATGACAGAATTTAAATGACAATGGAATGGGCAGATGCGCTCAACAGAGAATTAAAATGCAATGAGCCGATGCGCTCAAAAAATAAATGACAGGAGCCGATGCGCTCAAAATTAATGACAGGAATTTAAAAATGCATGGAGCCGATGCGCTCAAAGAAATATGGAATTAAAATTTTTCTCTCTTTTTATCTTCCCTTTTTCTTCAGAAAACCAATATGAACCAACAACGGCCATGGAAAGCTTTGACCAATCAAACCCTTTGTCCACATACTTTTCTACCTCAAACCCTTCAGTCGGCTTGGAATCCTCTTGACTTCCTTTATCCCTTCTTCATTTCTTTTTCTTTTTTTTTTCCTCCTTTTTTTTGAGCACCTCATCAGGCCATGGACCCGAGATTTTATAAGACCATCAAGGAAGGACTTGACATTCTTTTGGACACCATCATCAGGTCATGGACCTGGAATCTTGTGAGAACTATCAAGGCAAGGACTTGCGATTCTTTTTGACGCAATCATCAGGCCATGAACCTGGAATCTTGTGAGAACCATCAAGCACAGGACTTGGGATTTCTAGATTATCCCTTGATATATCATTTCCTCATTCAATTGGAACTTCTAAGTTCTTTTTGTCCTGAATTTTTCATCTGGAGATTACCATTAGATGGTCAAATCATAGCATTGTATTCATGTTCACCTTACCTGAAGCATTACATAACAAACATGCATGGATTCCGAAGCACAACAACAAAGAAATTGACCAAGCGAACAACTTCTGGACTGGAATCAAAATTTGACTATACAAAAGGATTATTTACAAAAGATAGACATAAACAAAGATATGAGATTCGAAGAGGTGTCATCCCCATATGGATTGGTTCAACTTACATGAAAATGATTTTAGTTGGCTTCTGCTGAGCATGTACATTAAGGCAAATTGAACCAAAGAAAAATTTACCCCAGTCTAGAAATGAACTGAACTAGGGAAACAAAAAAATTGCCCCAGTTTGAAGTCAACTTGAACATGATAGAAACTTATCCTAATGCAAGACCAAATTGAACCAAAGAAAAATTTGCCCCAGTGTAGGCCAAATTGAACCGAAGAGAAATTTGCCCCAGTGTAGGACTAGCAAGCACCTCTCTTTTTTTTTTTTTTAAAAAAAAAGAGCAAAGAATTGAAAACTCAGAACAGCACGAACCTTTTGTCTCAAAATTAAAGTTAATGAGAATGCAGCAATCCTCCATTGATCAGAATAGACTTTTTAAGGCTTGTAACGTGGCCGGGATTAGCGGTTATGAAATGAAAGATCTAAGGCTCAAACAAGTGTTTAAGGGTTGAATGGGACCAAGGATCCTTGTTCAAAACTAAGCCTCGTCAACTGACTTTGCGCTTTCAGACACACCTTTCTTTTATTGTTCTTCATTTCTTCCCATTTTCTTTTTATTTCAATAATTCACCTTTGTAGTTACCTCTTTCATTTCATTTTCTTTCCTCTTTTTTCAGAAAAAACACAATTTTCACTTTGTGTTAACCCCTAGTGTAGGGGTGATCCTTGTCCAGGGTTAAATTGAAGAAAACTGTCAAGCTCAAAAAAAAGGGACAATAAGAGATGATGAAAAGATGAATTCCTATGAAAGATAAAGAAAAATGGTCAATCTTCATTTCAAATCTTGAGTGCTCATTTTCAAAAATTTTAATTTCGAGACAAAAAATGCATGCCAAGTGATGAGTTCCTTGCTCCCCTTTTTATTTTTCTTTTTTATTATTATTTTTTAATCCCCTTTCTTTTTTTTTTTTGCTTTTTTGTTGTTGTTTTTTTTTTAAAAAAAAATACACCTACACACATGGGCAGCATGACCACCAAATTTTTTCTGAACGAGAAATCCATGGGATCCGAAACAAAGGACAATAAGTAAAGAGAAAAATGAATGACAAGAAAGACGTGTCAAAGACATAAGGAAATGAAACAAGACATGAGATCCATGCAAATCCATTACATTAATGCTTCAAGAAAGTTAACATAAGTTCAACCTCATTGGATATTTTATGGCAATCACTTCAAGAGTTGTTGACAATACTAGGTCTGACTACTTCTTCAATGTCAAGCTTCTTATAAGCAATTAGCTTCCTTACTACAGTCTTGAAGGACTCACAATCTTCAATTGAGTGCCCCTGGGATATCCATGTGGTATTTGCAAGTTAAACTCGGATTATACCATGTTGGGAATGGTGGTTGTAAGGGACCTACAGGATTTCCGAGAAATGAGATGAGCATCAAACACTTTCGGAACAAATCGCATTTGAAATTGATAGTTTTGGGAAAGGGGTAAGTTTTGGGGACGGAAACGGCCTTGATTGTGGAAGTCTGGTCGAGGTTGTGGGTGATTTGGCGAAGTGGAGGTGGATATCGGGCATAAGTTGGGTGCGAATATGATCCAGTTACTCCCATACTTAGGTGGCCCTGATTAAAGTGAGGGTCTCCATCATGGCCAACAACATTTCCTCCATTCTTCTCTGTGACCCTTTCATTTCCTTCATCATCTCTTTCATCTCATCTATTTCTCTGCTCAAGTTTCTCCCTGTCTCAGGATTATTTGCAGCCATTCTGGTCTAAAATCTGGTATTGTGAACTCGAGTTTGATTGGTCTCTTCTTTCCTAGGCCGCGCAAAGGTTCTTGAACCAGTTTGATTTATTAACAAAGACTGAGATGAAATGAATGAGATACATGAGAAGCACAAGGTAAAATAAATGAGATGCAATGAAGTGGGATGAATGAGATGCATGAGATGCATAAGGAAATGAATGAACTCGAGAAGACATTTTTTTTTTTTTTTTTTTTTTTTTTTTTTTTTTTTTTTAAAAGATGATCAATGCCATGGAAATGTAAGATGTATATGTTTTTTTTCAAAAATTATGAATGACATGAAAATGCATGATTTTTAAATACTAAGAATGCTAGGAAAGTGCAAGGTATATTTTTTATTTTTGGAATGCAAGAAAATGACAAAAAAAATGCAAGATGAGGTATTTTTGATTTTTTTGAATGTCATGCAAATGCAAGATAATGCATGTTTTTTTTTTCTCTTTTGTTTAAAAAAAAGCTACGAATGTCATGCAAATGATATGAAAATGCAAGATGAAACATTCCCTTTTTATGATTTTTTTAACAAAGAACGAATGGTATGAGAAATGAACAGATAAAGAAAAAGCACGCTCCCTTTGTATCCTAATCAGTGAAACTTAAAGGTTGGATTTTCCTTAAAGTCACGACTCTAATTTTGACAGTCACTACGTTCAATCTATCAGTGCAAGATTTTCAGGACAGATCTAAACTTCTAAAAAGTCATGGTCCCCAGATTGTCTCTTACTGTCACCAATACTTTGGCTAGCAAGAGTCCTCAATCCTCACCCATGATAGGTTACAAGCGGAAAGAGTTCAATCTGAGTGAGGGATTTTCATGTGCCTATTCGGAGACCAAAGGTCTCTCAAAGCAACACTACTTCGCCCTCTATCTAATCCTACAAGGTATTGAGCCCGGGTATAGAGCTTGTGTGTGAGGTAAGTGATAGTGACGTGTGTGAGGGAGCATACAAACCTGTGCAACAAAATTCAAAAAGACCAAAAAAACTACCCCCCAACCTGCAAAACATATATACAACAACCAGTACCAAAGAATCATCTACCCTAGGGTTTCAACAAATAAGTACAAAAATATATACAAGTTAAAAATATACACAAAATAATGTTATCAAGTATTTACATAAAAGCATTAATCAAAAACTATTTACAAACAAACAAAAAAAATAAAACAAGAAAAGGGGTAAAATAAATACATAGAGATTATTAAAATTTTGCACAATTAACTACAACAGGCCTGACTCTCCAAGTATCCCCAGCGGAGTCGCCATCTGTCGCGACCGGGATCGCGGCGGGAAATAGCAAACTCGCATATGATTTTAAAAATGATTAAAATATGGAAATGGAGTCGCCACCAATTTTATTTAAATTAGGAAAAATTGGAAAACCTTTTTAGAAAATGGTCTTTGGAACCAGATTGGATTCGGGAGTCGGTTATGGTTAAGGAAGGGTGGAAACTTAATCCCACTGCACCCCTATCACACCCGTCCTGAGACGGTACCTTAAGTTAATTGTGCAAAATATTTATAATCTCAAATTTATTTATTTTACCCTTTTTAAAAAGACTTTGCAAATATTTTATTTTTTATTTTTTTTTTTTTTTTTTTTTTTTTAAGAAAATAAAAACCAAATTGTGAAAATTTAATTTTAACTTGACAGAATTGAAATTCTGCTCCTACGTACCCTCAGGTGCAATGAGGAACTCAAAGTTACGTAGTTCTTAAAGAAAATAAGTGTGAGTTAATTGATTTTAATTAAAAGATTTTTGAAAAGAAAATTTTATTGTTTGAGAATAAAATCATTCTTGCACAGGGTTCAAGTTAGCACTAGGTTACTCAATAAACCCTTGTGATCCAAACGACATTGAAGATAGTATCTACTATTCAATCAACATCGTGGTCATTACATTAAAAAGATTTTTTATATATATATTTTTTTTATCTTTTTATTATTCTTTTATTTTTATCTTCCTTTTTATTTTTTAAAAAAAAATTACTTCTTTTTTTTTGTCATTTTTTTTTTTTTTTTGCTTTTTTTTTTTTTATATATATCTTATTTTATATATATATATATATATATATATCAAAACACTTTAACATTAAAAAAAACGAAGAGTAATAGTAGTAATCAAAATAATAGCAACAAAAATAATAATAATACTAAATAATAATAACAATAAAATAATAATAATAATAATAAAAAGAAGAAAGGTAGAGGAGTTGATAAAACCAGAAAAGGAAAGCTCATTACGAGCTTACATACGTAAGTTGAAATTTCTTCTTGGTGTGAGTCTCGGTTGGAGGGAAATGGTGGCTTGGTGGTCACGGTGGGTAATGGTTGCTTCTTGATGCCGGGTTTGTGAGGGTGATGTTGGTCGGGTGCGTTAGTCACGTAGTCTATTTGGGTTGTGAAGTCGATGAGTGAAGCGTGGAGTTAACTCGTAGTGGTTGCAAGGTGATGGTGCTTGAGGGAGGGATGGCTTCACGTGAATGGCGCACGGTTTGAAGCTTATGGGTCTGTTGCGGGCTCCAAACCGTGGTGCGTGAGCTGCGTGAAGTTGGTGGTTACGGTGGATGGAGGGGCTGTGAGCTTGGGGGTGGTTATGGAGATGAAGGTTGGACGTGGTTACGTGGGAAAGGTGTTGCGGGGATGGAGAGTTGGGTGGAGCTTTTAGTGCATGGTGGGTGGAGGTGAGTAGGGTTTGGAGAAGGTTGGAAGAAGATGAGGTGGGGCTGTTATGGTGAGTTACGGTGGTGGCTACGTGGAGGGAGATGAAGCTTGAAGAAGGTGATGAGTTGATGGAGCTTGAGGTGGTCACGGTTGGATTGTTATGGAAGTGAGGTGGAAGATGGTTGGAAGGCTGCGTGGTTCGGTGTTGGATGGAGGTTTGATGGAAATGGAGTGAAGGTGAGATGGTGAAGGGAAGTGGAGATTGTTGTGTTTGGAGGTGAAGGTTGAGTTTGTGGGGTGGTTGTTATGGTGTGTGGGAGAGCTTTTTTAGATGCATGCTGCTGGAAAAATGGTGGGGATCACGGTTGGAGAGTGATATGGAAGCTTGGTGGAGGATGATTATGGTTAAGATGGAAATGGTGATGAAGATGGGGTACGGTTGTGGGGTGATTTGCGGGTTGGATGGTGAAGGTTGATGGAGATGAGAAAGAGTTGATGGTGGAGGTTGAAGAAGATTGGAAAGCTTGGTTGTGGGTGTGAGTGGCTACGTGAGTGAAGAAAATGGTGGGTGGTGAAAGTGCTAGAGGCCACGGTTGAGGGTGATGGTTGATGATGGTTGAAAGTGAGGAGGATGAATCACGGTGGCTTCACGTAGAGGAGGTTGGTTTGTGGGGAGAGTGAAGGTGGTTTGGAGAAGGGTGATCTCACGGTGGCTTGGTGATGGTGAGGTTGGTCCTTGTTATGGAAATGGAAGTGGTGTCTTGTGTGAAAAATGGAAGGGATGGGTGCTTGGATGGGTGTGAGGACAAGATGATGCTTGGTGATGGTTACCTTTTTTGAAAAATGAGAATGAAGAGCCCCTCCTCGTGCTTGCGTGAAACCGTGAGGAAAGCCATAAAAAAAAACTTGTGTAAAATGGGAGTATGAGTGAAGAAAATGGAAGTTCCCCCCCCCGTGTGTGTGTGTCTTTGTGAGTGAATATATAAGAAAAAGTGCCGTGTGTGTCTCGGTGGGTGAGTGCAGAGTGGGTGAGTGCAATTGAGTGCAATTTGGAGTGTAATGTGATTAAAGAGTGCAATTGAGTGCCGTGAGTGGAGTGCAATTAGGTGCAAAGTGAATGGAGTGCAATTGAGTGCCGATTGCCATTGTAATCATTGCCATTGAGTGCGAGTGAGTAAATTGTGTGTGTGGATATGCAAGAGTGATTAGTGAGTGTTGTGTTGAGTGATTAGTGAGTGGATATGCGAGTGATAGTGAGTCTTTGTCTTGAGTGGTTAGATATGCAGAGTGGGTGCAAAGTGTTGAGTGTATATGCAGAGGATATGCGTGTGTCAAAATTTGTGAAATGGAGAAATTGAGTCTTGAGTGAATTGCTTTTTTTTTTATTTAATTTTTGTTTTTCTCTTTTTTTATTTTTTATTATATTTTTTTGTCTTTTCTTTTTTTATTATACCTTTTTTGTTATTTTTTATTTTTATTATTTTTATGTTTTTTTTTTGTTTTTTTTATTTTATTATTTTTAAGACTAAGATGAGTTTCAATCTATTTAGGCTAAAAAACTAAGTAAAATGGGCTAAAAGGTGGGCCATAAATTTTTTATTATTTTTTCTTTTTAATTAATTTTCCTCTCTTTTTTATATTTTATTTTTTAGTCCAGGTCAAAATTGAGTGTTAAATGACAATGGGCCTGTTCTCTTTACTTGTTTCTTATTAGATAATAAGAATAACCGTAGTTTTTCAAATTATCGTCGTAAGAAACGAGTAAAGATATGAACTTCAATTTTGTATGACAATGCAAAACAAGGCAAGAAATTGAAATGCATGGAGTCGATGCACTCAACAAAAATTTTTTAAAAAAAGAATGGAGCCAATGCGCTCAACAGAAATTAAAAATGAACAGAAATTAAAAATGAATGGAGCCGATGCGCTCAACAGAAAATTAAAATGCATGGAGCCAATGCGCTCAACAGAAATTAAATATGCAAGGAGCCGATGCGCTCAACAGAAAATTAAAATGCAAGAAGCCGATGCGCTCAACAGAAAATTAAAATGCAAGGAGCCGATGCGCTCAAAATTAAATGACAATGGGCAACTGAGTCCCGAAATTTTAAAATGCAATGGGCAACTGCGTCCCGAAATTTAAAATGCAATGGGCAACTGCGTCCCGAAATTTAAAATGCAATGGGCAACTGCGTCCCGAAATTTAAAATGACAGAATTTAAATGACAATGGGCCACTGCGTCCCGAAATTTTAAAATGACAGAATTTAAATGACAATGGGCCCATTTGCGTCCCGAAATTTTAAATGACAGAATTTAAATGACAATGGGCCCTTTGCGTCCGAAATTTTAAATGATGTAATTTAAATGACAATGGAATGGGCAAAAAATTTAAAGATGCGCTCAACAAAGAATTAAAATGCAATGAGCCGATGCGCTCAAAAAATAAATGACAGGAGCCGATGCGCTCAAAATTAATGACAGGAATTTAAAAATGCATGGAGCCGATGCGCTCAAAGAAATATGGAATTAAAATTTTTCTCTCTTTTTATCTTCCCTTTTTCTTCAGAAAACCAATATGAACCAACAGCGGCCATGGAAAGCTTTGACCAATCAAACCCTTTGTCCACATACTTTTCTACCTCAAACCCTTCAGTCGGCTTGGAATCCTCTTGACTTCCTTTATCCCTTCTTCATTTCTTTTTCTCTTTTTTTTTTCCTCCTTTTTTTTTGAGCACCTCATCAGGCCATGGACCCGAGATTTTATAAGACCATCAAGGAAGGACTTGACATTCTTTTGGACACCATCATCAGGTCATGGACCTGGAATCTTGTGAGAACTATCAAGGCAAGGACTTGCGATTCTTTTTGACGCAATCATCAGGCCATGAACCTGGAATCTTGTGAGAACCATCAAGCACAGGACTTGGGATTTCTAGATTATCCCTTGATATATCATTTCCTCATTCAATTGGAACTTCTAAGTTCTTTTTGTCCTGAATTTTTCATCTGGAGATTACCATTAGATGGTCAAATCATAGCATTGTATTCATGTTCACCTTACCTGAAGCATTACATAACAAACATGCATGGATTCCGAAGCACAACAACAAAGAAATTGACCAAGCGAACAACTTCTGGACTGGAATCAAAATTTGACTATACAAAAGGATTATTTACAAAAGATAGACACAAACAAAGATATGAGATTCGAAGAGGTGTCATCCCCATATGGATTGGTTCAACTTACATGAAAATGATTTTAGTTGGCTTCTGCTGAGCATGTACATTAAGGCAAATTGAACCAAAGAAAAATTTACCCCAGTCTAGAAATGAACTGAACTAGGGAAACAAAAAAATTGCCCCAGTTTGAAGTCAACTTGAACATGATAGAAACTTATCCTAATGCAAGACCAAATTGAACCAAAGAAAAATTTGCCCCAGTGTAGGCCAAATTGAACCGAAGAGAAATTTGCCCCAGTGTAGGACTAGCAAGCACCTCTCCTTTTTTTTTAAAAAAAAAAGAGCAAAGAATTGAAAACTCAGAACAGCACGAACCTTTTGTCTCAAAATTAAAGTTAATGAGAATGCAGCAATCCTCCATTGATCAGAATGGACTTTTTAAGGCTTGTAACGTGGCCGGGATTAGCGGTTATGAAATGAAAGATCTAAGGCTCAAACAAGTGTTTAAGGGTTGAATGGGACCAAGGATCCTTGTTCAAAACTAAGCCTCGTCAACTGACTTTGCGCTTTCAGACACACCTTTCTTTTATTGTTCTTCATTTCTTCCCATTTTCTTTTTATTTCAATAATTCACCTTTGTAGTTACCTCTTTCATTTCATTTTCTTTCCTCTTTTTTCAAAAAAAACACAATTTTCACTTTGTGTTAACCCCTAGTGTAGGGGTGATCCTTGTCCAGGGTTAAATTGAAGAAAACGTCAAGCTCAAAAAAAGGGACAATAAGAGATGATGAAAAGATGAATTCCTATGAAAGATAAAGAAAAATGGTCAATCTTCATTTCAAATCTTGAGTGCTCATTTTCAAAAATTTTAATTTCGAGACAAAAAATGCATGCCAAGTGATGAGTTCCTTGCTCCCCTTTTTATTTTTCTTTTTTATTATTATTTTTTAATCCCCTTTCTTTTTTTTTTTTGCTTTTTTGTTGTTGTTTTTTTTTTTAAAAAAAATACACCTACACACATGGGCAGCATGACCACCAAATTTTTTCTGAACGAGAAATCCATGGGATCCGAAACAAAGGACAATAAGTAAAGAGAAAAATGAATGACAAGAAAGACGTGTCAAAGACATAAGGAAATGAAACAAGACATGAGATCCATGCAAATCCATTACATTAATGCTTCAAGAAAGTTAACATAAGTTCAACCTCATTGGATATTTTATAGCAATCACTTCAAGAGTTGTTGACAATACTAGGTCTGACTACTTCTTCAATGTCAAGCATCTTATAAGCAATTAGCTTCCTTTCTTACCAAAACGATCTTGAAGGACTCACAATCTTCAATTGAGTGCCCTGGGATATCCATGTGGTATTTGCAAGTCGCATCGAGCCCATTGTTCTCGAGTGCAGGAACCGCATCCGCATTAAACTTATCCATGAATAAATTAGCCGCCTCCGTCCAACGAACTCGGATTATACCATGTTGGGAATGGTGGTTGTAAGGGACCTACAGGATTTCCAGAAATGAGATGAGCATCAAACAGCTTTCGGAACAAATCTGCATTTGAAATTGATAGTTTTGGGAAAGGGGTAAGTTTTGGGGACGGAAACGGCCTTGATTGTGGAAGTCTGGTCGAGGTTGTGGGTGATTTGGCGAAGTGGAGGTGGATATCGGGCATAAGTTGGGTGCGAATATGATCCATTACTCCCATACTTAGGTGGCCCCGATTAAAGTGAGGGTCTCCATCATGGCCAACAACATTTCCTCCATTCTTTCTGTGACCCTTTCATTTCCTTCATCATCTCTTTCATCTCATCTATTTCTCTGCTCAAGTTTCTCCCTGTCTCGGGATTATTTGCGATTAAGCCATTACGGTCTAAAATCCGGTATTGTGAACTCGAGTTTGATTGGTCTCTTCTTTCCTAGGCCGCGCAAAGGTTCTTGAACCAGTTTGATTTATTAACAAAGACCGAGATGAAATGAATGAGATACATGAGAAGCACAAGGTAAAATAAATGAGATGCAATGAAGTGAAAATGAATGAGATGCATGAGATGCATAAGGAAATGAATGAACTCGAAGACATTTTTTCTTTTTTTTTTTTTTTTTTTTTTTATTTTTTAAAAGGTGATCAATGCCATGGAAATGTAAGATGTATATGTTTTTTTTTTTTTTTTCAAAAATTATGAATGACATGAAAATGCATGATTTTTAAATACTAAGAATGCTATAAAAGCTGCAAGGTATTTTTTTTTATTTTTTGGAATGCAAGAAAATGACAAAAAAAATGCAAGATGAGGTATTTTTTTTGATTTTTTTTGAATGTCATGCAAATGCAAGATAATGCATTTTTTTTCTCTTTTGTTTAAAAAAAGCTACGAATGTCATGCAAATGATATGAAAATGCAAGATGAAACATTCCCCTTTTTATGATTTTTTTTAACAAAGAACGAATGGTATGAGAAATGAACAGATAAAGAAAAAGCACGCTCCCTTTGTGTCCTAATCAGGTGAAACTTAAAGGTTGGATTTTCCTTAAAGTCACGACTCTAATTTTGTGATCACTACGTTCAATCTATCGGTGCAAGATTTTCGGAGACGGATCTAAACTTCTAAAAAGTCATGGTCCCCAGATTGTCTCTTACTGTCACCAATACTTTGGCTAGCAAGAGTCCTCAATCCTCACCCATGATAGGTTACAAGCGGAAAGAGTTCAATCTGAGTGAGGGATTTTCATGTGCCTATTCGGAGACCAAAGGTCTCTCAAAGCAACACTACTTCGCCTCTATCTAATCCTACAAGGTATTGAGCCGGGTATAGAGCTTGTGTGTGAGGTAAGTGATAGTGACGTGTGTGAGGAGCATACAAAACTGTGCAACAAAATTCAAAAAGACCAAAAAAAAAACTACCCCCAACCCGCAAAACATATATACAACAACCAACAAAGAATCATCTACCCTAGGGTTTCAACAAATAAGTACAAAAATATATACAAGTTAAAAATATACACAAAATAATGTTATCAAGTATTTACATAAAAGCATTAATCAAAAACTATTTACAAACAAACAAAAAAAATAAAACAAGAAAAAGGGTAAAATAAATACATAGAGATTATTAAAATTTTGCACAATTAACTACAACAGCACGACTCTCCAAGTATCCCCAGGAGTCGCCATCCTGTCATAATAGGGATCGCGGCGGGAAATAGCAAACTCGCATATGATTTTAAAAATGATTAAAATATGGAAATGGAGTCGCCACCAATTTTATTTAAATTAGGAAAAATTGGAAAACCTTTTTAGAAAATGGTCTTTGGAACCAGATTGGATTCGGGAGTCGGTTATGGTTAAGGAAGGGTGGAAACTTAATCCCACTGCACCCCTATCACACCCGTCCTGAGACGGTACCTTAAGTTAATTGTGCAAAATATTTATAATCTCAAATTTATTTATTTTACCCCTTTTTAAAAAGACTTTGCAAATATTTTATTTTTTATTTTTTATTTTTTTTTATTTTTTTTTTAAGAAAATAAAAACCAAATTGTGAAAATTTAATTTTAACTTGACAGAATTGAAATTCTGCTCCTACGTACCCTCAGGTGCAATGAGGAACTCAAAGTTACGTAGTTCTTAAAGAAAATAAGTGTGAGTTAATTGATTTTAATTAAAAGATTTTTGAAAAGAAAATTTTATTGTTTGAGAATAAAATCATTCTTGCACAGGATTCAAGTTAGCACTAGGTTACTCAATAAACCCTTGTGATCCAAATGACATTGAAGATAGTATCTACTATTTAATCATCATCGTGGTCATTACATTAAAAAGATTTTTTTTTTTATATATTTTTTTTTATCTTTTTATTATTCTTTTATTTTTATCTTCCTTTTTATTTTTAAAAAAAAAATTACTTCATTTTTTTTGTCTTTTTTTTTTTTATTTTTGCTTTTTTTTTTTTATATATATCTTATTTTATATATATATATATATATATATCAAAACACTTTAACATTAAAAAAAAAAACGAAGAGTAATAGTAGTAATCAAAATAATAGCAACAAAAATAATAATAATACTAAATAATAATAACAATAAAATAATAATAATAATAATAAAAAAAGAAGAAAGGTAGAGGAGTTGATAAAACCAGAGAAAAGGAAAGCTACATTACGAGCTTACAAATACGTAAGTTGAAATTCTTCGTTGTGGTGTGAGTCTCGGTTGGAGGGAAATGGTGGCTTGGTGGTCACGGTGGGTAATGGTTGCCGCTGGCCGGGCCGCGGAGATTTGTGAGGGT
Source organism: Ormosia emarginata (assembly GCA_029884605.1). NCBI lineage: Eukaryota > Viridiplantae > Streptophyta > Magnoliopsida > Fabales > Fabaceae > Ormosia > Ormosia emarginata. The sequence goes on from JAQQTP010000049.1 coordinate 13,599,303, forward strand.
GATCTTGCCGGGTCGTTAGTCACGTAGTGGAGTGCCGGGTTGTGGTGATGAGTGAAACCGAGTTAACTCGGTAGTGGTTGCAAGGTGATGGTGCTTGAGGGAGGGATGGCTTCACGTGAATGGAGTGCACGGTTTGAAGCTTATGGGTGCAAATGGTGGCTCCAAACCGTGGTGCGAGGAGCTGGCGTGAAGTTGGTGGTTACGGTGGATGGAGAAGAAGGTGGGTGTGAGCTTGGGGGTGGTTATGGAGATGAAGGTTGGACGTGGTTACGTGGGAAAGGTGTTGCGGGGATGGAGAGTTGGGTGGAGCTTTTAGTGCATGGTGGGTGGAGGTGAGTAGGGTTTGGAGAAGGTTGGAAGAAGATGAGGTGGGGCTGTTATGGTGAGTTACGGTGGTGGCTACGTGGAGGGGAGATGAAGCTTGAAGAAGGTGATGAGTTGATGGAGCTTGAGGTGGTCACGGTTGGATTGTTATGGAAGTGAGGTGGAAGATGGTTGGAAGGCTGCGTGGTTCGGGTTGGATGGAGGTTTGATGGAAATGGAGTGAAGGTGAGGGTGAAGGGAAGTGGAGATGGTCTTTGTGTTTGGAGGTGAAGGTTGTGGGGTGGCTTGTTATGGTGTGTGGGAGAGCTTTTTTAGATGCATGGAAGAATGCTGGAAAAATGGTGGGGATCACGGTTGGAGAGTGATATGGAAGCTTGGTGGAGGATGATTATGGTTAAGATGGAAATGGTGATGAAGATGGGGTACGGTTGTGGGGTGATTTGCGGGTTGGATGGTGAAGGTTGATGGAGATGAGAAAGAGTTGATGGTGGAGGTTGAAGAAGATTGGAAAGCTTGGTTGTGGGTGTGAGTGGCTACGTGAGTGAAGAAAATGGTGGGTGGTGAAAGTGCTAGAGGCCACGGTTGAGGGTGATGGTTGATGATGGTTGAAAGTGAGGAGGATGAATCACGGTGGCTTCACGTAGAGGAGGTTGGTTTGTGGGGAGAGTGAAGGTGGTTTGGAGAAGGGTGATCTCACGGTGGCTTGGTGATGGTGAGGTTGGTCCTTGTTATGGAAATGGAAGTGGTGTCTTGTGTGAAAAATGGAAGGGATGGGTGCTTGGATGGGTGTGAGGACAAGATGATGCTTGGTGATGGTTCTTTTTTGAAAAATGAGAATGAAGAGCCCCTCCCATGTGCTTGCGTGATTTGTTTTTTTTTTAACCGTGAGGAAAGAAAAAAACTTGTGTAAAATGGGAGTATGAGTGAAGAAAATGGAAGTTCCCCCCCCCCGTGTGTGTCTTTGTGAGTGAATATATAAGAAAAAGTGCCGTGTGTGTCCTTATTAGGTGGGTGAGTGCAGAGTGGGTGAGTGCAATTGAGTGCAATTTGGAGTGTAATGTGATTAAAGAGTGCAATTGAGTGCCGTGAGTGGAGTGCAATTAGGTGCAAAGTGAATGGAGTGCAATTGAATTTGCCATTGAGTGCAATTGAGTCTTGTGTGTGTGGATATGCAAGAGTGATTAGTGAGTGTTGTGTTGAGTGATTAGTGAGTGGATATGCGAGTGATAGTGAGTGAGTCTTTGTCTTTGAGTGGTTAGATATGCAAGGAGTGGGTGCAAAGTGTTGAGTGTATATGCGAAAGAGGATATGCGTGTGTCTTTGTGAAATGGAGAAATTGAGTCTTGAGTGAATTGCAATGGGCAACCCCGTGTCCGAAAATTTTTTTTTATTTAATTTTTGTTTTTTCTCTTTTTTTATTTTTTATTATATTTTTTGTCTTTTCTTTTTATTATACCTTTTTTGTTATTTTTTATTTTTATTATTTTTATGTTTTTTTTTTTTTTTTATTTTATTATTTTTAAGACTAAGATGAGTTTAATCTATTTAGGCTAAAAAAACTAAGTAAAATGGGCTAAAAGGTGGGCCATAAATTTTTTATTATTTTTTCTTTTTAATTAATTTTCCTCTCCTTTTTTATATTTTATTTTTTAGTCCCTCCGAAATTTAAAAATTGAAAATTAGTGTTAAATGAGTTGCCCTTTCTTTACTTGTTTCTTATTAGATAATAAGAATAACCGTAGTTTTTCAAATTATCGTCGTAAGAAACGTCCGAAAGTAAAGATATGAACTTCAATTTTGTTTAAAATGCAATGCAAAACAAGGCAAGAAATTGAAATGCATGGAGTCGATGCACTCAACAAAAATTTTTAAAAAAAAGAATGGAGCCAATGCGCTCAATGTAAATTAAAAATGAGCAGAAATTAAAAATGAATGGAGCCGATGCGCTCAATGTAAAATTAAAATGCATGGAGCCAATGCGCTCAACCAGAAATTAAATATGCAAGGAGCCGATCGCTCAATGTACAAAAATTAAAATGCAAGAATTAATGACAATCATGCGCTCAATGTAAAATTAAAATGCAAGAGCCAAATGCGCTCAAAATTAAATGACAATGGGCAAATCGAGTCCCGAAATTTTAAAATGCAATGGCAATGGCATCAATGCGTCCGAAATTTAAAATGCAATGGCAATCGGTCTCCGAAATTTAAAATGCAATGGGCAACAATCGCGTCCGAAATTTAAAATGAGAATTTAAATGACAATGGCCATGCGTCCTAAATCCGAAATTTTAAAATGATGTAATTTAAATGACAATGGGCAACTGCGTCCCGAAATTTTAAATGACAATTTAAATGACAATGGCCATGCAATCCGAAATTTTAAATGACAGAATTTAAATGAGCAATGGAATGGCGAGATGCGCTCAAAAGAATTAAAATGCAATGAGCCGATGCGCTCAAAAAAAATAAATGACAGAGAGCCGATGCGCTCAAAATTAATGACAGAATTTAAAAATGCATTGAGCCGATGCGCTCAAAGAAATATGGAATTAAAATTTTCTCTCTTTTTATCTTCCCTTTTTCTTCAGAAAACCAATATGAACCAACAATGCCATGGAAAGCTTTGACCAATCAAACCCTTTGTCCACATACTTTTCTACCTCAAACCCTTCGGTCGGCTTGGAATCCTCTTGACTTCCTTTATCCCTTCTTCATTTCTTTTTCTTTTTTTTTTTCCTCCTTTTTTTTTGAGCACCTCATCAGGCCATGGACCCGAGATTTTATAAGACCATCAAGGAAGGACTTGACATTCTTTTGGACACCATCATCGGTCATGGACCTGGAATCTTGTGAGAACTATCAAGGCAAGGACTTGCGATTCTTTTGACGCAATCATCATGCCATGAACCTGGAATCTTGTGAGAACCATCAAGCACAGGACTTGGGATTTCTAGATTATCCCTTGATATATCATTTCCTCATTCAATTGGAACTTCTAAGTTCTTTTTGTCCTGAATTTTTCATCTGGAGATTACCATTAGATGGTCAAATCATAGCATTGTATTCATGTTCACCTTACCTGAAGCATTACATAACAAACATGCATGGATTCCGAAGCACAACAACAAAGAAATTGACCAAGCGAACAACTTCTGGACTGGAATCAAAATTTGACTATACAAAAGGATTATTTACAAAAGATAGACACAAACAAAGATATGAGATTCGAAGAGGTGTCATCCCCATATGGATTGGTTCAACTTACATGAAAATGATTTTAGTTGGCTTCTGTTGAGCATGTACATTAAGGCAAATTGAACCAAAGAAAAATTTACCCCGTCTAGAAATGAACTGAACTAGGGAAACGAAAAATTGCCCCAGTTTGAAGTCAACTTGAACATGATAGAAACTTATCCTAGTGCAAGACCAAATTGAACCAAAGAGAAATTTGCCCCAGTGTAGGCCAAATTGAACCGAAGAGAAATTTGCCCCAGTGTAGGACTAGCAAGCACCTCTCTTTTTTTTTTAAAAAAAGAGCAAAGAATTGCAAAATTCAGAACAGCACGAACCTTTTGTCTCAAAATTAAAGTTAATGAGAATGCAGCAATCCTCCATTGATCAGAATGGACTTTTTAAGGCTTGTAACGTGGCCGGGATTAGCGGTTATGAAATGAAAGATCTAAGGCTCAAACAAGTGTTTAAGGGTTGAATGGGACCAAGGATCCTTGTTCAAAACTAAGCCTCGTCAACTGACTTTGCGCTTTCAGACACACCTTTCTTTTATTGTTCTTCATTTCTTCCCATTTTCTTTTTATTTCAATAATTCACCTTTGTAGTGACCTCTTTCATTTCATTTTCTTTCCTCTTTTTTCAGAAAAAAAAAAACACAATTTTCACTTTGTGTTAACCCCTAGTGTAGGGGTGATCCTTGTCCAGGGTTAAATTGAAGAAAACTGTCAAGCTCAAAAAAAAGGGACAATAAGAGATGATGAAAAGATGAATTCCTATGAAAGATAAAGAAAAATGGTCAATCTTCATTTCAAATCTTGAGTGCTCATTTTCAAAAATTTTAATTTCGAGACAAAAAATGCATGCCAAGTGATGAGTTCCTTGCTCCCCTTTTTATTTTTCTTTTTTATTATTATTTTTTAATCCCCTTTCTTTTTTTTTTTTGCTTTTTTGTTGTTGTTTTTTTTTTAAAAAAAAATACACCTACACACATGGGCAAGCATGACCACCAAATTTTTTCTGAACGAGAAATCCATGGGATCCGAAACAAAGGACAATAAGTAAAGAGAAAAATGAATGACAAGAAAGACGTGTCAAAGACATAAGGAAATGAAACAAGACATGAGATCCATGCAAATCCATTACATTAATGCTTCAAGAAAGTTAACATAAGTTCAACCTCATTGGATATTTTATAGCAATCACTTCAAGAGTTGTTGACAATACTAGGTCTGACTACTTCTTCAATGTCAAGCATCTTATAAGCAATTAGCTTCCTTACTGCAGTCTTGAAGGACTCACAATCTTCAATTGAGTGCCCTGGGATATCCATGTGGTATTTGCAAGTTAAACTCGGATTATACCATGTTGGGAATGGTGGTTGTAAGGGACCTACAGGATTTCCAGAAATGAGATGAGCATCAAACTTCTTTCAAACAAATCTGCATTTGAAATTGATAGTTTTGGGAAAGGGGTAAGTTTTGGGGACGGAAACGGCCTTGATTGTGGAAGTCTTGGTCGAGGTTGTGGGTGATTTGGCGAAGTGGAGGTGGATATCGGGCATAAGTTGGGTGCGAATATGATCCAGTTACTCCCATACTTTAGGTGGCCCTGATTAAAGTGAGGGTCTCCATCATGGCCAACAACATTTCCTCCATTCTTCTCTGTGACCCTTTCATTTCCTTCATCATCTCTTTCATCTCATCTATTTCTCTGCTCAAGTTTCTCCCTGTCTCAGGATTATTTGCAGCCATTCTGGTCTAAAATCTGGTATTGTGAACTCGAGTTTGATTGGTCTCTTCTTTCCTAGGCCGCGCAAAGGTTCTTGAACCAGTTTGATTTATTAACAAAGACTGAGATGAAATGAATGAGATACATGAGAAGCACAAGGTAAAATAAATGAGATGCAATGAAGTGGGCTGAATGAGATGCATGAGATGCATAAGGAAATGAATGAACTGAAGACATTTTTTTTTTTTTTTTTTTTTTTTTTTATTTTTTAAAAGATGATCAATGCCATGGAAATGTAAGATGTATATTTTTTTTTTTTTTTCAAAAATTATGAATGACATGAAAATGCATGATTTTTAAATACTAAGAATGCTAGGAAACTGCAAGGTATATTTTTTATTTTTGGAATGCAAGAAAATGACAAAAAAAATGCAAGATGAGGTATTTTTTGATTTTTTTGAATGTCATGCAAATGCAAGATAATGCATGTTTTTTTTCTCTTTTGTTTAAAAAAAAGCTACGAATGTCATGCAAATGATATGAAAATGCAAGATGAAACATTCCCCTTTTTATGATTTTTTTTAACAAAGAACGAATGGTATGAGAAATGAACAGATAAAGAAAAAGCACGCTCCCTTTGTGTCCTAATCAGGTGAAACTTAAAGGTTGGATTTTCCTTAAAGTCACGACTCTAATTTTGACAGTCACTACGTTCAATCTATCAGTGCAAGATTTTCAGGACAGATCTAAACTTCTAAAAAGTCATGGTCCCCAGATTGTCTCTTACTGTCACCAATACTTTGGCTAGCAAGAGTCCTCAATCCTCACCCATGATAGGTTACAAGCGGAAAGAGTTCAATCTGAGTGAGGGATTTTCATGTGCCTATTCGGAGACCAAAGGTCTCTCAAAGCAACACTACTTCGCCCTCTATCTAATCCTACAAGGTATTGAGCCCGGGTATAGAGCTTGTGTGTGAGGTAAGTGATAGTGACGTGTGTGAGGGAGCATACAAACCTGTGCAACAAAATTCAAAAAGACCAAAAAACTACCCCCAACCTGCAAAACATATATACAACAACCAAGCCAAGAATCATCTACCCTAGGGTTTCAACAAATAAGTACAAAAATATATACAAGTTAAAAATATACACAAAATAATGTTATCAAGTATTTACATAAAAGCATTAATCAAAAACTATTTACAAACAAATATGAAAAAAAATAAAACAAGAAAAGGGGTAAAATAAATACATAGAGATTATTAAAATTTTGCACAATTAACTACAACAACAGCCCGACTCTCCAAGTATCCCCAAATGGAGTCGCCATCCTGTCGCGACCAGGGATCGGCGGGAAATAGCAAACTCGCATATGATTTTAAAAATGATTAAAATATGGAAATGGAGTCGCCACCAATTTTATTTAAATTAGGAAAAATTGGAAAACCTTTTTAGAAAATGGTCTTTGGAACCAGATTGGATTCGGGAGTCGGTTATGGTTAAGGAAGGGTGGAAACTTAATCCCACTGCACCCCTATCACACCCGTCCTGAGACGGTACCTTAAGTTAATTGTGCAAAATATTTATAATCTCAAATTTATTTATTTTACCCCTTTTAAAAAGACTTTGCAAATATTTTATTTTTTATTTTTTATTTTTTTTATTTTTTTTTTAAGAAAATAAAAACCAAATTGTGAAAATTTAATTTTAACTTGACAATTGAAATTCTGCTCCTACGCACTCAGTGCAATGAGGAACTCAAAGTTACGTAGTTCTTAAAGAAAATAAGTGTGAGTTAATTGATTTTAATTAAAAGATTTTTGAAAAGAAAATTTTATTGTTTGAGAATAAAATCATTCTTGCACAGGGTTCAAGTTAGCACTAGGTTACTCAATAAACCCTTGTGATCCAAACGACATTGAAGATAGTATCTACTATTTAATCAACATCATTGGTCATTACATTAAAAAGATTTTTTTTTATATATTTTTTTTATCTTTTTATTATTCTTTTATTTTTATCTTCCTTTTTATTTTTAAAAAAAAAAATTACTTCATTTTTTTTGTCATTTTTTTTTATTTTTGCTTTTTTTTTTTATATATATCTTATTTTATATATATATATATATATATATCAAAACACTTTAACATTAAAAAACGAAGAGTAATAGTAGTAATCAAAATAATAGCAACAAAAATAATAATAATACTAAATAATAATAACAATAAAATAATAATAATAATAATAAAAAGAAGAAAGGTAGAGGAGTTGATAAAACCGAGAAAAGGAAAGCTCATATACGAGCTTACATACGTAAGTTGAGGCTAAAATGGTGTGAGTCTCGGTTGGAGGGAAATGGTGGCTTGGTGGTCACGGTGGGTAATGGTTGCTTCGCCGGGAAATTTTGTGAGGGTGATGCTTTGGCCGGGTACGTTAGTCACGTAGTCTCCATTGGGTTGTGAAGTCGATGAGTGAAAAACCGAGTTAACTCGTAGTGGTTGCAAGGTGATGGTGCTTGAGGGAGGGATGGCTTCACGTGAATGGTGCACGGTTGGAAGCTTATGGGTGCATTGCGTGTGCTCCAAACCGTGGTGCGGAGCCGCGTGAAGTTGGTGGTTACGGTGGATGGAGGGGCCGTGAGCTTGGGGGTGGTTATGGAGATGAAGGTTGGACGTGGTTACGTGGGAAAGGTGTTGCGGGGATGGAGAGTTGGGTGGAGCTTTTTAGTGCATGGTGGGTGGAGGTGAGTAGGGTTTGGAGAAGGTTGGAAGAAGATGAGGTGGGGCTGTTATGGTGAGTTACGGTGGTGGCTACGGGGGAGATGAAGCTTGAAGAAGGTGATGAGTTGATGGAGCTTGAGGTGGTCACGGTTGGATTGTTATGGAAGTGAGGTGGAAGATGGTTGGAAGGCTGCGTGGTTCGGGTTGGATGGAGGTTTGATGGAAATGGAGTGAAGGTGAGGGTGAAGGGAAGTGGAGATTGTCGTGTTTGGAGGTGAAGGTTTTGTGGGGTGGCTGTTATGGTGTGTGGGAGAGCTTTTTTAGATGCATGTCTGCTTTGGAAAAATGGTGGGGATCACGGTTGGAGAGTGATATGGAAGCTTGGTGGAGGATGATTATGGTTAAGATGGAAATGGTGATGAAGATGGGGGTACGGTTGTGGGGTGATTTGCGGGTTGGATGGTGAAGGTTGATGGAGATGAGAAAGAGTTGATGGTGGAGGTTGAAGAAGATTGGAAAGCTTGGTTGTGGGTGTGAGTGGCTACGTGAGTGAAGAAAATGGTGGGTGGTGAAAGTGCTAGAGGCCACGGTTGAGGGTGATGGTTGATGATGGTTGAAAGTGAGGAGGATGAATCACGGTGGCTTCACGTAGAGGAGGTTGGTTTGTGGGGAGAGTGAAGGTGGTTTGGAGAAGGGTGATCTCACGGTGGCTTGGTGATGGTGAGGTTGGTCCTTGTTATGGAAATGGAAGTGGTTGTCTTGTGTGAAAAATGGAAGGGATGGGTGCTTGGATGGGTGTGAGGACAAGATGATGCTTGGTGATGGTTGCTGAAAAATGAGAATGAAGAGCCCCTCCCTGTGCTTGCGTGAAACCGTGAGGAAAGAAAAAAAACTTGTGTAAAATGGGAGTATGAGTGAAGAAAATGGAAGTTCCCCCCCCCGTGTGTGTGTCTTTGTGAGTGAATATATAAGAAAAAGTGCCGTGTGTGTCTGGTGGGTGAGTGCAGAGTGGGTGAGTGCAATTGAGTGCAATTTGGAGTGTAATGTGATTAAAGAGTGCAATTGAGTGCCGTGAGTGGAGTGCAATTAGGTGCAAAGTGAATGGAGTGCAATTGAGTGCTGCCATTGAGTGCAATTGAGTGCTGTGTGTGTGGATATGCAAGAGTGATTAGTGAGTGTTGTGTTGAGTGATTAGTGAGTGGATATGCAGAGTGATAGTGAGTCTTGCTTTGAGTGGTTAGATATGCGAGTGGGTGCAAAGTGTTGAGTGTATATGCAGAGGATATGCGTGTGTCTTTGTGAAATGGAGAAATTGAGTCTTGAGTGAATTGCTTTTTTTTTATTTAATTTTTGTTTTTCTCTTTTTTTATTTTTTATTATATTTTTTTGTCTTTTCTTTTTATTATACCTTTTTTGTTATTTTTTTATTTTTATTATTTTTATGTTTTTTTTTTTTTTTTTTTATTTTATTATTTTTAAGACTAAGATGAGTTTAATCTATTTAGGCTAAAAAAACTAAGTAAAATGGGCTAAAAGGTGGGCCATAAATTTTTTATTATTTTTTCTTTTTAATTAATTTTCCTCTCCTTTTTTATATTTTATTTTTTAGTCCGGTCAAAATTGAGTGTTCACAATGATCATGTCTTTCTTGACAAACTTGAATCTTGCTTTGAAAATGCTTAAACTATGCTTTTGGATTCAAGTGCATATATCATTCTTTTGTTCTTGTTAAAGCTAAAATTGCATGATTGATAATGTGGTACATGTTTTACATTATATATCAACCTAAATTATGCTTGTAAATAATTTTAAATGATATTTGATGCTAACTCATGTTTTAAAGAACTTTTGAAATATAGTCATCAAATATTGAAATGTCAAGCATATGTGGATAAATGAGAAATGTTGAAGGAAGAGGAACATGAGGAGACTTTCTTCAAGTGAAATAGAATGAAATACTCAATGGAAGAAAGTACAAACTCAAAGGACAAATAAATGAAGAACATTCTAAAGAAGCATCACTCTCTCAATAATTATCTCTATCCCAAAGTTATTGTGGTATTCTATATGTTATGGATTGTATGATACTTGTTGATAAATTGATCTTAAATGATTTGATGTTTTCCTTACATGAGAAGTATGTTTCGCATTGACAAAGTGCCTAATTGGATATTAACTTGCTAATTTTTGTCATTACATATAGGGTGGATGATATTAGTACTATACATACTTTGATCCCTATAGCATATTTCCTCAATGTGAATGTTTGATATCAATGATTCTCTTGATTTATGGTTTCTTTGTAGTATAACACCTATGAGAATCATGCTCTTATCTTGAAAAGAATATGTGGTTTCAATATAAAACCCTTTTACTCTTTTAAAATGCTTTTGAAAATATAATGTGGTCTTACAAAATTCTTTTTGAAAGGGGGAGAAGTTTTAAAATGATTTTTGATTAATAAATTAAGAATATAATCTTTATGATAATGTGGTTACATGGTCTTGACATACATATTTTCCTTTATCTATCTTGTGCTTCAATAAGGGGGAACTTATCTTACATATCCTTCTTTCATATCCGTGTTGACTAAGAACATATGCATAACTATGTTAAACTATTATATTTGATATTTTGATAATATGCATATTTTGAGGGGGAGCCTAGTTCTTAAATTGTTGCTTATATCTCTTGGCTTACATCTTTAATTGGTATGAAGTGTTTTATTATTAATACTATCAACATGTCAACAAAGATCATCTCTTATTGTCTTTCCCTCTATCAATGAAAGAAGGTAAACATTCTTAAACTTTATATCTTTTGATTCTTTCATTGAGAAATGCTTGATATGTGACAAGTTGTATGATCTTTCATTTGAAAACTTCAATTCCATGATGTTACACGAATATTTTGTAACTCCTAACAAGTGGTATCAGAGCTTCGTACTCTGGCAAAAGCTTAACTGCTTGGAGTTAAAGATCCTTATTTGTTGGCAACCATTAAAAGCTTTTCAAAATGAATGGTTTTGAAATTGATGAACCACCATTCTTTGATGGTGTGAATTTTGTTTATTGGAAAGCTAGAATGGAAATTTATATGCAATCTATTGATCTTGATTTATGGGATATTGTACTTGATGGATTTTCTCCTAAACCAAAACTAGATTTGAATGCTTATGACAAGAAATGCTTTTGCTTGAATATTAGAGCAATGCAAATATTGAGAAGTAGTTTGAATGATGATGCTTATGCTAGAATTAAGAGTTGCTATAGTGCTAAAGATATATGGGATGCTCTTGATGCTATTTATCTTGCTAACAATGATTTTGTGCATAAAGTTGTATGTAGAAAGGAAGAAGAGCAAAAGCCATTGAAGGAAGCTTATCATGAAAAATATCCTCAAAAAGATGTGCAAACTATTGAAGGGAGTCAAAAGCCTCTTGATAATGATGATGCTTAATTTAAAGAAAAAGAAAAGCAAGACAAACTTGATGTGGAAGAAGGTGATTCTCTTAAAGAGCCAAGCATGCTAGAAATTGAGATTACTTCTTATATGACTAAAAAGGACTTTGAGGTAAATGATGCTAAACTAGATTATAGTCCTTTTTATTATGAGCTACAATGTGCATATGATGAAATATATGATGGCTTGTTGATTTTAGAAAATAAAAACTTATCTTGTTTGGAAAACATTTCCTCCATTGAAAATGATATTGAGACTTTGAAAAATGAATATGCTTTTCTTGATAAGGAAATGCTTTTGAAATGTGAAACGTCAACTTCTTATGAAAAGTGTATTGATTTAGAAAATCATGTTGAGCACTTATATTCCGAATTTGTCAAAGCTAATGATTCTAAATGCTTACAATCCATGATTGTTAATAAGAATGAAATTGATGTTATTTCACATGGAAATTCAAGTAAGGCTTGTGGCAAGAATGACATAGAATATAAAAACAACAAAAGGCTTATGTTTTCCAAAAATGATCTTCAAAGGACCAAGTCATCATTAAATTCAATTGTTTACAATTTTTGTGGTCATCTAGGACATATTTTTCATTTATGCAATTATAGAAGAAATCCTTATATGAGAAATACTATAGTATGGGTTCCTAAAGATCCTAAAGGCCCTAGTACTAACATTCAAGGACCCAAGATGAAGTGGGTACCAAAATGCCCTCCTAGTGCTTCAATTATGCAAAAAATTTCTCAAAAGGATGGACTAATTGATCAAAGGAAAGAGGAATCATCATGAAGAATGCTTCCTAAGCCCAATGGTAAAAGTTTTGGTCAAAGAAGGAAGATGACCTCAACCAAAGCCTCTCAAGTACATAATGTAGAACTTGTAAAGTTCAAGACTCCAAAAGAGAAGCAATGGGTAAGGAAAAGTATTCCTTTGATTACCAAGACCAAGGTATCAAAAGTTTTTACCTCTTATGAATATTCATTTATAAAGTCAATGAATTTAAGGAATATTCCTTGTAGGCCTTAATTGTTTGATAGAATCATGTGTACTTAACAAATTTTGAATATTATGCTTAGCACATGATTATGTTCATTCTTATTGTACTATAAGCTTATTAATTTGTTATATATCTTGGTACATAAGGTTTTACAATGCCTCGGTATGCTTGCTATGTTTTGAATTGTCTATATATCATGAAAGTAAACATGTTATTGGCTATGTGCTTAATGGTAATTGATTATTTATTTTGTTGTGCTCAATTTACATACCATGGAAAAATTAATCTTTATGAGAGCATAATGAATTATTAATCAATGACTAACCTCTATGGATCCAAAATTGATGGATACCAAAGAAAGTACTTCAAATTGTGTTGTAGGGTGACTATTAGCTCAAGCATGTATTGAAGTGAAATACAACTATACTACTTGAGATTTGAAAAATTTGAAATGGTCCAAGTTCTCCAAGAATGATGAAAATATAAAAAGAATGACATGGAGAACCACAACATTCTCAAGGAGCCTTGAGGCATAGATGTTGGAGTCACCTACAAAAACTTAAAGAGTAAACTTTTAGTGATATCAATCTTTTATCCTTATTTATGCTTTAAATTGAATATCATGTGATATTTGGAGAAGTAAAAAGGAATCACACTAAGCTCAAATATGTTTTAACATCTTTAAAAAGTGTTTCTTATATGTTTTAATGCCCAACAAACTATTTTTGAAAGTTAGTCTTGGTGGTAGTTCAAACCTTTGAAAAATAGTCAAGTTTGTATTTTGAAAAACAGACATTCAGTTACTATTTTAATCATAACTTTTAAAATATTTTGAGTTTTGTTATGAAACTTATTTTATATGAAAATAGACTCAAATATCTTTCCAATAAGTGGTCATTTACCTTAAACGGATAAGAAATGAAGAAGTTATGACCATTTGCTTTAAACTATAAAATATAGTCAAGTTTGAGTTTTGAAAAACTGACCTTTGGTCAATATTTTGATCATAACTCTCAAAATACTTTGATTTTTGTTGTGAAACTTATTTCATTTGAAAATAGACTCAAAGATCTTTCCAATGACTGGTCATTTGCTTTAATCGGATAAGAAATGAAGTAGTTATGACCTTTTAAAGTCAATTTTTAAAACCAGAAATGATGTAATCGATTACACAAGTCCTGTAATCGATTACAACGTTGACAGAAGTCGTGTCATCGATTACCAGAAGTGTGTAATCGATTACCAAGTGCCCAGAAACGTTTCTAACAGCTATAAACGGCTAGTTTTCATAAAAAAAAAATCATTTCTAAACACTACCAATGGCTATTTTATCATTTGGGCTCTATATATAAGTGATATTTGAAGTATTTACATCCTAAGAAACACAAGAACACTTGATTTGATCCTTGAATCACCAAAATCATATTTTGAGCTCTTTATTGCAAAATCATTCTATTCCTTTGTTCTTCAATTTGTATTATCCACTCTTGAGAGAGTTTGCTATCATTTATTCTTTGTTCTTCAAGTTGTATATCTACTCTCATAAGAGTTTCATTCTATCAACCTTGATTGCTTTGTGAGAGAGGGTGAGGTATCCCTCCAAATTGTAAAAGGTGAGGCATCCCTTTGTTTGAAGAGACTCAAGCTCAAGGGTGAGGCATCCTAAGGAGTTGAGTGCTCAAGTTTATAAAGGTCATCAAGCATCTGTGAAGCTTGAAGAATTGGAGGCTGTAGCACAAGGTTGAGGTATCCCAAAGTGAGAGAAGTGCTCTTGTTTGTACAAAGGTTTTCCTAGCACCCGTGAAGTTTTGGAGATAGTGAAGAAAATCTCAAGTTAAGCTTGGGGACTGGATGTAGGCCATAAGTGGTTAGTGGCTGAACCAGGATAAATTCTTGAGTTTGATTCTCTCTTCCCTACACTCTTTAATTTCAGTATTTAGTATAGTAAATTTATCTATTGCATATCTTGTCATCTTGGTGATTTGATTCTATGAACTTGATATCTAGCCCATTTGCTTAATTCATCATATATCCCAAGTTGTATTTGAGTAATCTATAATAGTTGTACCTTTGTTGTGCATGTTCCGCTGTATTTATTACTTGAGTGATTCAAAATGCTTAATTTCTTAAAGTTGCATTAAAATTTGTAATCACCCAGTTCACCCTCCTCTTGGGTGATGGTTGCCATGGCTAACAGCCAAGTCTGTTAAGGAGTTTGATAATGGACTAACCTATGGTATATGTCCATACTTGTTGGAAGCTAGATAGATAGATTACAATTGTGAATTATTATTAAGCTTTGGTTTTGTTTCCATTAAGCTTTTCTTCAATTTCTTGTTATCATTGATTTCGATTCTTTGTTGTCTTTGATTTCAATTCTTTGTTATCTTCGATTTTGATCTTTCAATTTTTTTCTTCAAGTTCTATCATTGCTTCTATTTATGCTATGTTGATACCATAACAGAAGCAAAAGAATCAAAAGATCAAAATCGAAGATGGTAAGAAATCAAAGAAAAACTTGATGAAAACATAACCAAAGCTTGATGAAAGTTGAAGCAGAAACTTGATGGAAGAAGCAGAAGCTTGATACGAAAAAGAAGAGAAAGAAATGAAAGTAAAGGGGTTCAAACTTTGGACTTCCTACTTTATTTTCTTACAAAATGCTTCCTTGAAAACTACAACATTAATGGAATGAAAGTAGGGAGGTTCAACCTTGGACTTCCTACAATTTTTTTTTTTAAAAAAAAATTAGTCACAGTACACACGCTAGCTGAATTCTAGCTATATGTTATATATGGGTTTAATATCTGTATTATGTTTTTGGTAACCTCCAATCAATCAAACAGATAACCAGTTAAGCTTAGTGGACTTAGACACAATTGAAGTGGTTAGAAAGAGAAATAGAGAGGTAGTGCAAATGGTGCAATAAAAATGGACGACTCAGATAGTCACAGAAGATTTAGAATAGTTTCTTCGATTTATATTCATCTCTATCTTCATCAAGCTTTGGTTTTGTTTTCATCAAGCTTTACTTTGATTTCTTGATATCTTTGATTTTGATTCTTTGCTATCTTTGATTTCAATTCTTTGCTATCTTCGATTTCGATCTTTCGATTCCTCTCATCAAGTTTGGTTGATTGGGGGTTTCCATAACATAAGAATCGAAGATTGAAATCGAAGATTGAAATCGAAGATAGCAACAAATTGAAGAAAAACTTGATGAAAACTAAACCAAAGCTTGATGAAAATTGAAGTAGCAAGTTGAAGCAGAAACTTGATGGAAAAAGTAGAAGCTTGATATGAAAAAGAAATGAAAGCAAGGAGGTTCAAACCTTGGACTTCCTACTTTATTTTCTTACAAAATGCTTCACTAAAAATTGCAACATTGAGGGAATAAAAGCAGGGAGGTTTGAACCTTGGACTTTCTGCATTAAAAAAAATGGTCACAATATACATGCTTGCTGAATTCTGACTATATGTTATATATGGGTTTAATATCTGTGTTATGTTTTTGGCAACCCCCAATCAACCAAACAAACAACCAATTAAGCTTGGTTCACGTAGACACAATTGAAGTGGTTAGAAAGGGAAATAAAGTGGTAGTGCAATTGATGCAACACAATTGGACTAATCAGACAGCCACAAAGAAGATTTAGAATGGTTTCTTTGATTTCGATTCTTTGCTATCTTCATCAGGCTTTAGTTTTGTTTTCGTCAAGCTTTTCTTCGATTTCTTGATATCTTCGATTTTGATTCTTTGCCATCTTTGATTTCGATTATTTACTATCTTCAATTTCGATTTTTCGATTATTTTCATAAGGTTTGGTTGATTGAGGGTTGCCATATTAGAAGAATCGAAAGATTGAAATTGAAGCTAGCAAGAAATCGAAGAAAAACTTAATAAAAACAGAACCAAAGCTTGATGAAAGCTGATGCAAAAACTATATGGAAGAAGTAGAAGCTTGATACAAAAAAAGAAGAGAAAGAAATGAAAGCGAGGGGGTTCGAACCTTGGACTTCTTACTTTATTTTTTTACAAAATGCTTCCTTGAAAACTACAACATTGAAGGAATGAAAGTAGGGAGGTTCGAACCTTAGACTTCTTGCATTTAAAAAGAAAAAAAAAATTAGCCACAGTACACATGCTGGCTGAATTCTGGCTATATGTTATATTTAGGTTTAATATCCGTATTTTTTTGGGTAACCTCCAATCGACTAAATAGACAACTAGTTAAGCTTGGTTGACGTAGAAACAATTGAAGTGGTTAGAAAGAGAAATGGAGAGGTAGTGCAATTGGTGCAACACAAATGGACAACTCAGACAGCCACAGAAGGTTTAGAATAGTTTCTTCGATTTATATTCTTCTCTATCTTCGTCAAGCTTTGGTTTTGTTTTCATCAAACTATTCTTCGATTTCTTCAAATCTTCAATTTTGATTCTCTGCTATCTTTTATTTCGATTCTTTGCTATCTTCGATTTCAATCTTTCAATTCTTCTCATCAAGTTTGGTTGATTAGGGGTTTCCATAACATAAGAATCAAAAGATTGAAATTGAAGATAGCAAGAATTCGAAGAAAAGCATGATGAAAACAGAACTAAAGCTTAGTGAAAGCTGAAGCAACAAGTTGAAGCTAAAACTTGATGGAAGAAGCAAAAGCTTGATAAATAAAAGAAAAGAAAGAAATGAAAGCAGGGAGGTTAAAACCTTGGACTTCTTACTTTATTTTCTTACAAAATACTTCACTAAAAACTGTAACATTGATGGAATGAAAGCAGGGAGGTTCAAACCTTGGACTTCCTACATTTAAAGAAAAAAAAATTGGTCACAGTACACATGCTAGCTAAATTATGGCTATATGTTATATATGAATTTAATATGTGTATTATGTTTTTGGCAACCCTCAATCAACCAAACAGACAACCAGTTAAGCTTGGTGGATGTAGACACAATTGAAGTGGTTAGAAAAGGAAATGAAGAGGTAATGCAATTGGTGCAACACAAATGGACTACTCAGACAGCCACAAAGAAGATTTAGAATGGTTTCTTCGATTTCGGTTCTTTGCTATTTTCATCAAACTTTGGTTCTGTTTTCATCAAGTTTTTCCTTGATTTCTTGATATCTTCAATTTTGATTATTTGCTATCTTTGATCTTTCGATTCTTTGCTATCTTTGATTTTGATCTTTCGATTCTATTCATAAGTTTTGGTTGACTAAGGGTTGCCATAATAGAAGAATCGAAAGATCGAAATCGAAGATAACAAGAAATCGAAGAAAAACTTGATGAAAACATAACCAAAGATTGATGAAAGATGAAGCAAAAACTTTATAGAAGAAGTTGAAGCTTGATACAAAAAAGAAAAGAAAGAAATGAAACTAGAGGGGTTCGAACCTTGGACTTCCTACTTCATTTTCTTACAAAATGCTTCCTTGAAAACTACATTATTGATCGAATGGAAGTAGGGAAGTTCGAACATTGGACTTCCTGCATTTAAAAAAAAATTGGTCACAGTACACACATTGGCTGAATTTTGGCTATATGTTATATATGGGTTTAATATTCGTATTATTTTTTTGGCAACCTCCAATCAACCAAACAGACAACCTGTTAAGATTGGTGGACATAGACACAATTGAAGTGGTTAGAAAGAGAAATGAAGAGGTTGTGCAATTGGTACAACATAAATGGACTACTCAGATAGCCGCAGAAGATTTAGAATAGTTTCTTTGATTTATTTTCTTCTCTATCTTCATCAAGCTTTGGTTTTGTTTTCATCAAGCTTTTCTTCTATTTCTTGATATCTTTGATTTTAATTATTTGCTATCTTCGATTTCAATCTTTTAATTCTTCTCATCAAGTTCGATTGATTGGGGGTTGCCATAACATAAGAATTGAAAGATCAAAATCGAAGATAGCAAGAAATCAAAGAAAAACTTGATGAAAACAAAACCAAAGCTTGATGAAAGCTAAAGTAGTAAGCTGAAGCAGAAATTTGATGGAAGAAGCATATGCTTGATATGAAAAAGAAAAGAAAGAAATGAAAGCAGGGAAGTTTAAACCTTGGACTTCCTACTTTATTTTCTTATAAAATGCTTCACTAAAAACTTGCAACATTAAGGGAATGAAAGCAAGGACGTTCGAACCTTGGACTTCCTAATTTTTTTTAAAAAAAAGTTGTCACAGTACACTTTTTTGCTGAATTCTGACTATATGTTATATATGGGTTTAACATCCGTGTTATGTTTTTGGAAACCCCCAATCAACCAAACTGACAACTAGTTAAGCTTGGTGGACGTAGACACAATCGAAGTGGTTAGAAAGGGAAATGGAAGGGTAGTGCAATTGGTGTAACACAAATGGACTACTCAGACGACCACAGAAGATTTAGAATGGTTTCTTTGATTTCGATTCTTTACTATCTTCATTAAGCTTTGGTTCAGTTTTCATCAAGATTTTCTTTGATTTCTTACTATCTTCGATTCTATTCACTAATATTGTAGATAAGCAAAATAGTATGGTTACCCGTGCTATGATGGGCAATAAAAATCCTTCCATTCTTATTAGTTAAGAATCTAAGTCAATCAACTACTTAATTAAAGACTAGATGAGCAACTTGAAATCAACTATGTTTTCTAGGATTTTTTTTAAACAATTTCAACATTCAACAAATGCATGTCAAGTAAGTTATTGTGTACAAATCACACATAGATACAAAACTTTTTTATCATAACAAGCACAATCGGCCAAACTAAACAACATATATATTGAAGTGCTAAAGTTCTATTATTATAAACTTTATTCGTTTTCCTAGTCAATTACAACATTAACATTTAAAAGTTCTGCATTTTAGGAGAGTAATCCATATCGTTATATAATCATAGATAAAACCATAGAAATAACAAAGAGATGAATATCTAATGTCAATAGGACTTTAAGCTCCACAATCTTTCTAGTACCATTGCACATTGACCTCCACCATCTAATCTAAACCAGTGCTTATCACACATTATAAATAACAAAAAACCAAAAGATACATCACAAACACATTTGTTCAAGCATAATTCTTATTTTAAAAACTCTCACTGGCCATCATTGGGGAAAACTAAAATCTTGAACAGGTTATGGAAATGATGAATCCTTCTTAGTCTCAAAAATCATGTCCTCACAAGGTAACTGACAAGTTACTCCATTCCTAAACTGAACAAAACCTCATATTCATTAAGTGTAGTCCAACAATAAACACAATAAAAAAAAAGATTTCATCCCACACATATCAATCTTTCTCAATTTTCATTTGCTTGAGGACAATCAAAAAAGGATCACCACTTGCACTATCAAGACCTCCATTGAAACTCCTTTTTGCAAGAGTCAACTTTGCACCAAAGCATTCACCAATTGATTAGCCAACACACAACTCAGGCTCATTAAACCCATTCAATAAAGACTACAAAAAGAAGAATGTATAAATTCAACAAAAACACATATTAGACAAAAAATTAAACCAATAATAACTCAAGAAAAACAAAATACCACTTTTCTCATTCATATTATCCATTTAATTCAAATCACAGGACACAAAAGAAGGAACCTTATATAAATTTTACCTGTTTAAAATTTTAATTTATTCTTTCTTAACTTCAACATGCATTGTTTGTAATAAAAACTACACAAATTGCAGTTGGAAAATTAGAACAAAATCTATATCTGCTTCTGCTAAATTGCGAGTAATTAGAATTTATATGACTTTGGAATGGATAAAAAACCCATTAAAAAAAAGAAAAAGGACTTTGTGTCATTGATATAAAGCATTTCACTTTATGCTGATGAGTAGTGTATCATTTAACTTCACACCTTTGATATAAAATAGTTCAATGATCTATTTCTAAAAAATTAGATCTAGAATTTCTGTGAAATGGATTAATTGTTCCATTTGAAATTTAATCATTCTCCCTCCTGCTTGCCCCAATCCCCTGTCCTTTCATTCATTTATACTTGGTTCTTGCATTTAAAGTTTGGATAGTCAACAAAGCAACTCAAATTTATGTAGTCTTCACTTTGTTCCTTTATGCCATTCTGATTTGATTGATTTGGGGGCAATCTATTTTGTAGATCATTATCTTCCTTTGTGATAGTGTCTACATATAAATATAGTAGCTCCCCTCCAGCATGAAAGAGTTATATAAATTATTTAAAAAAATATTTTGGCTTTAGTGATCTGGTGACTACTTTGTGTTTCTTCCAATCGGTCTTGAAGATTGTTTTTCAAGTTTGATATTTTCATTTTTCCATTCCATTTATAATGCTTTCCTGAATGAAATGACGGACTCATTTTTTGTCTGCAAATTTATTCTTTATGAGTTGTTGGTTGTAGATCCCATATTCATTCTCCATCCATGGATGCCATAAATACTAATGATTCAAGTGAAGTAAGGGCCAAAACGGAGAGATACAATATTGCAAAGGGGAAAAATCCAAGTCAAGAAATTCCAAGTATGAGACTTATTTGATATATATACTTTATTTTTTCCTTTGTTTGATATAACCTGAGGAGGTGGGATTTGTCTTACTTTGCTTCTTTTTTACCTAACAACCAAAACATGAATTAACATTTTTAGCCAAGTTTGAATTAAGAATGGTAAAGATTTGAATATGGAACTTACTTGAAGAAGAATTCCTTGAACCAATCTAACTGAACTTGAGAAAATAATTTGTAGTTACTTCACCATCTAGGAGAAGAAAAATCAAAAACTTAAAACCCCTCTGATACTTTTGTGAAATCTGAAATGGGAAAAAGAAGATTGGAATGTCATCAGTTAAAGCAAGAACAATGAGTGAACCACATCGTAAAAACTAGGAATGTTTGAACAATTATAGAAAGTATCAAAATGATAGGGTAACGGTCCCAAAGTATATGAACTACAAACAAAAGAAAAAAATTGTTCAAATTTCTCCCACTGTATATTGTGATATACTGGAACAGTCCCAAACATTTCTTGTATAATATGAATGTACACATTAGGAAATCCTTCTGAATTCTTTCGGATTGTGAGACACATTAAAATGGAATATAGAAGACAAACCCACAAAAATAAAGAAAACTAAAACATTATAGGGAAGGGTTAAACTTCTTCTATTGGAAAGTCTTGCATCTTATACTTATATGGTATAGTGGAAAACTAAAAAAAATAATATAAAATAGAATAAAATAAGAAAATAAATAGAATAAAATAGAAAATTACATAGAATAAATAATAATTAGAACAAAATAGAATCATTTGAATATTCCATTTGAATATTATATTCATATTATACAAATTTATATTAATATATTAGAATAAATTCTATAAATTCTATAAATTCAACAATTTGAGGTTAAGATGCGAGATGCTAATAAGTGATAGATGAAAGAAAACATAATAAAGTTGTTTCACATTTAAAATGCCTGGATATTAGTTTTTACTCTTTATTTTCTTCATATTAAGTTGAACATTGTTGTTCATATGTAGCATCCTCTAATTATGAGCTTAAATATCCTGGGCATTAAAATTTGGAAGAATTACAATTTAATGATTTATGAATCTCCAAAAAATAAACTGAAAAAAATAACAAAATGAGTGGTCAACTAAGCTATTACATATTTAAGTGATCAACTACTTTATGAAAATTGTTAACCACTACTGTTGTGAATAGTTTTAAATTTGGAAATAATTTTACAAAGAATTACTAAATTTTAATTATCGTATAAAATTTCTCTAGCATATTAATGTCCGATTAATATTTGAACGACAAATAGACCACTTGATGCCTTATTGTTTTGCATGCTATATATTT
Source organism: Ormosia emarginata (assembly GCA_029884605.1). Lineage (NCBI taxonomy): Eukaryota > Viridiplantae > Streptophyta > Magnoliopsida > Fabales > Fabaceae > Ormosia > Ormosia emarginata. The sequence goes on from JAQQTP010000049.1 coordinate 13,621,603, forward strand.
TTTGAAAATGACAAGTGTGAGTGGTAGTTCCATCTGTTAAAATTCTTTTCCTTAAATTGTCAAAATGGAATAGCCAATCTTTTTTTTTTTTGCATCTTGAGCCAATCGTGTGTTACTGTATGAACAGGTCGGTCATCATCGAGTTTTAAAGAAACGTGTAGTGCTACAATCTCAAACACATCAAAGTGTTATGGAAGTTACATGACATGCACTTCAATTTTTGTTGTTGTACATAGATTTCAATTTATATTGTTTCTAACTTGTTTCATTTGGTTTTCATATTATCAGTTTATTTATTTTTATTACCCTTATTAATTGGACGGGTGCAGTGGTTAATTTGGCATGTTGTTTGTCTTTTAGGTGATGTTGCTAATATGTCCACTCAAGGGAACTTAAATGGTTTAAGTGTTAGAATTAGACATGGGGCACATAAGAATTCAATCTACACCCATCAATATTTCTCAGGTAGTTGCATTTTTCTATGTGGTGCTATTATTATTAGCCATCTGATTTATAAGTTACAGTCCATTCAATAAGTTGAGGTATGGTGTCTTATTTTTTAAAAAAAAATTAGGTCATTTTATTCGTTTTCCTAAATCGAATATGATCATTAACTCCATGTTCTAAGGTTTCAAATCTAGCATATGGAGAATTTCTTAATTCGCCAACACCATCTAATTTGGATAAGGATCCAAGTGAGATTTCAGTATACACAATTTTTGTTATCATTTTTTCTTATATTTTTTGCCCTGCATTTTTAAGTACTTATTAGTTGCTGTGTTTTGAAGGTGTTGCTTGCATTGATGAAACCATTGGTGTTGAGTTTGATTCACCAAAAACAACTATACCGAAGCCATTTGTGGTCCTTGAGCATGGCTTCTATGCTGAGAGTGAAAATCAAGGTAGTTACAATCTATAAATGACATTATTCCTTTAATTATCTCTTTCTTCAATATTTGAAGACATAACAGTGATTGATTTAACTACTTATGATTATAGTGTGCTTGGATTTTGGTGATTGCACTCATAGTTGCCCAGCTTGTGGTGCTTTAGCATGGTATCAAGAAAGCTCTAAGAAGTCAACAAGACCTCTTAACCCAAATTTCTCATTATATTGCATAAAAAGGAAAGTTTAGTTGCCTTATCTAACTAGACCTCTTAAATTATTGTGGAATCTATTTCATGGTGTTGATGTCAGAAGTAAACATTTTCTAGAAAGTATTCGTTGTTATAATAGCATGTTTACATTTACTTCAATTGGGGGAAAGGTGGAGACATCCATAAATGATGGGGCTGGTACACCTCAATTTATTCTCAGTAGGCAAAATTACCATAGGATAGGAACTTTGCTATCATGTTAAACAGAAAAGTTAAAATTTGCTTAGTTGTATATTTATGATATGTTGAACGAGATCTCAAATAGAATGACACACTTCAGGTTTGCTTATTTCATATTCGCTAAATTACTATGATTGATTGAATTGTTTCAATTTAGTGTAAATAAAAAGAAGAACTATCTTTTATATTTTTTTCTAATATATATTCTTCCATGTTTCAAACATTCATGTGTTGTCACTTTACAAAAAAAAAAAAGATACTTCGATATGGATATTACAATATTGACTTAGATATTATTATCTTTTGTAATATGTATACTTGAATTGATGCAATGATTCTGACCAGACTAATAACATAGATCCTTCATTGGTTAAAGATTTAATGGAAATGGTCGATAAATATAATGTTTTGGCAAAGTCTTTTAGAAAGGTTAGAGATTTTTATGAACAAGGGAAAATTGTCAACTTTTGTTTATGGTTATTTAGACATCGGGTGCCTGATACTCGAATGTATAACCTTCCAACTGTGGATGAAGTTGTTGCGCTTGTTGTTGGTGATTTTGATAGTTCCGATGTTGGTCGAGATATTATTGTGCATGGTCATAATGGAGAATTGCAAAGGATACATGAAACACATACTGCTTATGTTCCTTTGCAGCATCCTCTATTATTTTCATATAGTGAAGATGGTTACTAAGAAGATTTTTGTAAGACACAAACAAAAAGTGCAACGACGAAGAGAAAAAAGGTTAGAATTTCACTTCGAGAGTTTATTCCATTTAGGATGCAAAAAAGAAGTTTTGAAGAATCCATTGTCCTAAAGGGTAGAAGGTTGTTCTAGCAGTTTATAGTTAATTGTTACTCGATGATTGAAGCACAAAGGTTATTGTTCATTCAGAATAATTAGTCCATGATTAGGTTAGAATTTTTGAAAGGTTTGGAAAAAGATGTTGATCGTGGGGATATTGATCCATCATCTACTAACACTCATGTTGTTTTATAATTGTCAAGATGCAATGATAATTTGCAAAAGATGTGCATTCTCTTATTTGTTTTTAAATTGTTATGTGTAACCCCAAATGGGCAGAAATTACATGGTATGTCTCAATCAGAGGGCTAGTTGTTGATGACTGTCCTGATATTGTATGCAGAGTCTTTCAAATGAAGTTAGATGAGATTATGGTGAATTTTAAGAAAGGACATATTTTTGGAAAAGTAGTTGCTTGTATGAAAATTTGAATATCTCATTTGTTTTTTTTTTTTGTTGTTCGAAGTTAATTTGATGATTGGACTTTTTTAAAATTCTATGTAGGTATTATACCATTGAGTTCCAAAAAAGATGACTACCATATGTTCACATTTTGTTGTGGTTGCACCAAAAGGATAAACTATTGACTTAGTTGATTCAACGATATCGGCGAAGTTACTAGATAAGAACAAATTTCCAAAATTGTTTCATATGGTGTCATCTTTCATGATTTATGGACCATGTGGTGTTGCACGAAGTACTTCTCCTTACATGAAGGATGGTAGGTGTTCAAAGTTTTATCCCAAAAAATTTGTTGACAAAACTTCATTTGATGATGAAGGTTACACAATATATAGAAGGAGAGATACAAGTATAACAACTTTAAAGAGGGATGTTGAGTTGGATAATCGATTTATTATTCCTTATAATCCAATTTTTTTTATAAAGTACTAGGCACATGTTAATCTGGAGTTGTGAAACAAAATGAATTCCATCAAGTATTTGTTCAAATATGTTAATAAAGGACCTAATCAAGTTATTGTTTCAATTACACCACAAGAAGGTTGTCCAAACGTAGAAGCTGAAGTTGATGAGATAAAACAGTATTATGTTTGTCGATATTTATCTACTTGTAAGTCTATTTGAAGAATCTTTGCCTTCAATATTCATCATAGGTGGCCTCTTGTTCAGCGATTGTCGTTTCACCTCCCTCGGCAACAAACAGTTATGTTTAATGATCATGAAAAGATTGATCAAGTCGTTTTAAAGAACAAGGATAAGAAGATAATATTTTTGTCATGGATGGAAGTTAATAGAACATATCTTGAGGGATGGAGTTGACTTATAGTGACTTTTCAACTCAATTTATTTATTCTGCTGATACACAATTATAGAAACCGAGAAAGAAAGGTCAATCAATTAGCAAGTTAAACTTTGTGCCTCTAGGTATGAGGGAATTGTATTACATGAGGTTGTTGTTAAATGTACAACGAGGTTGTACTAGCTTTGAGAGTGTTAGGACCGAGGATAATGTGACGTATAAAACTTTCAAAGATGTCTGTTATGCCTTGGGATTGTTGTCTAATGACAAAGAATTTGTTGCTGCAATTAAAGAAGCTTCAGAATTAGCATCTGGTGGATATTTAAGACGTCTTTTTGTTAGTTTGTTGTTGTCAAACTCTATGAACAAGCTAGCTTCTGTGTGAGAATAAACATGGGATTTATTGGTTGATCGAATTCTTTATGAAAAGTGAAAATCACTTGGTTGTCCAAGTACTATTGTATTCATATAATGTCTAAAACTCTATTTTCATTGATATGTTTTTCCATCTCTTTTTTTTTATACTTTTTGCTTGTTACATCTGCAGCATTTCTTTTTATAGATTTGAGCATTAGGGATGATGAATTGAAGATGTTATGCTTGATAGATATTGAAAAATTGTTGCATTCAAATGGTAAATCATTGAATGAGTTCCTTGGAATGTCATGTCCTAATTTCTCCCCATTGCATAAGTTCAAAAATATTTTGTTAGTCAATGAGCTAAACTATGATAAAAATGAAATCATGGTTGAACATATCAAGTATTTTGAAACACTTACTAATGAGCAAAGGTGCATATATGATGAAGTCGTTACTGTTGTGCTTAATGGAGTTAGAGGCTTCTATTTTGTTTATGGATATGGTGGGGCTGGAAAAACTTTTGTTTGGAAAACAATGTTATGTCGACTCCAGTTTGAGGGAAATATAGTTATAAATGTTACTTCTAGCAGTATTGCTTCTCTTCTTTTGTCTGGTGGTAGGACTATACATTCTCGATTTGCTATTCCAATCTCTTTGACTGAGGAATCGACTTACAATATAAAACAAGGTAGTGTTAAAGCTGAATTGCTTCGATATATAAGCCTTATTATTTAGAATAAAGCTCCAATGATTAATAAATGGGCTTTTGAGGCTATGGATCGTACTTTGAGAGATCTAATGCAATTTTCTGATACTAATAGTATGAATGAGCCTTTTGTGGCAAAGTTATTGTGCTTGGTGGAGATTTCAGACAAATTCTGCCAATTATTCCAAACCAAGTAGGGCAGATATTGTGATGAAAACTATTAATTCATCTATAATATAGAAACATTGCAAAGTTTTGAAGTTAACTAAGAATATGAGGCTTCAATCTAGTATTGGTATGTCTAATGTGGATGAGATGGTACAATTTGGAAATTGGATCATTGATATTGGTGATGGAAATGTTGGAGTTGACAATGATGGTGTGGCTGATGTTGAGATTCTGGAAGACCTTTTAATATTGGAATCGAATGACCATATTGCTAATATTGTTGCGTGTACATACCTTGTTTTGGTTGATAATATGAGAAATTACAAGTTTTTTTATGACAGAGCAATACTAGCACTGACACTAGAGGTTGTGGAGAAGGTAAATGAATTTGTTCTTTCTTTGATCCCTGGGGAACATAGGGAATATCTTAGCTCTGATTCTATTTGCAAATTTGAATGAGATGTAGGTATTGATGTTGAATAGTTGACTCCTGAGTTCCTTAATAGAATAAAGTGTTCAAGTCTTCCTAATCACAAGTTGGTTTTCAAAAAAGGTGTGTCTGTAATATTGTTAAAGAACATTGACCAATCGGCAGGCCTTTGTAATAGAACTAGACTTATTATGGATGAGTTAGGTTCAAATGTTATTGGTGCAAGGGTTGTAACAAGTAATCATGTTGGAGAAAAAGTTTACATTCCGTGGATGAATTGAATAACCTCTGATGCTGGGCTACCCTTGAAATTTCAAAGAAGACAATTTCCTTTATCTCTTTGCTTTGCGATGACAATTAACAAAAGTCAAGGACAAACATTATCTCATGTTGGTTTGTATTTACCTAGACCAATATTTTCATATGGACAATTATATGTTGCTATATCTTAAGTTAAATGTAGAAGCGAATTGAAGATATTGATTTGCAATAATGATGGATATCTTTATTCAAGAACTAAAAATGTAGTATTTAAGGAAGTTTTCCATAAGATTTAAATTCATGCTCATAATGTTTTCTGCTACAACAATGATATCCTTACCACATTTTTCTCTCACATTACTTTTTACATTATTTCTTATACCTTTAACTATATCACTTTTTTCCTGTCACTTTCTCTCACCTAATTACAACTATTAAAAATGTGGTAAAAAGTGGTGTATTTTAAAAAATGATGTAAGAACATCATTACCCATTATGCTAATCTCTGGTACGTATATTATTTGATTGATTATTATACAGTACGTGATTTGGTATATGAATTAGTAAGTAAATTTATTTTTTGTTAAAATGATTATTTATTATGTTAGATGATTCTTGGATGACATTATAATTTTTTTAGTTCCTTACTATATTTTGAATATCTATTATAGATATAATTTATAAATTTAAATTTTTCTTCATATGAATTAACAAAAAAAAGAAATATACTTCGTCTGTTTCAATTTATAGATTAATGTAAAAACTAAGGAAAAAAAATCTTCAAATTTGGAACATAATCTTAATTTTTATTTTTATAACAATTCATTTTTATCTATAAACAGTAATGACATATTTTAGCCGTACGTTACACCATAAATGTCCAAATTTACTTACATTTGACTACTGATATATTTACTTTTAGGTATGGGTTCGCCTTCCTGACTATTTTGTTCATTATTTTCGGGATGACATTGACAACGTTTTATGTTATGGATCCATAACAATGATGGAGCTTTGGTCTTGCCAAAGCTGTGATGAAGAATATATATTTAATTCTGGATGGGAGTAATTGCAAAAATTTTATGGTTTGCAAGGTAGAGAGGCGTTGACATATAAACCTTAGACATCTATCTCACCCTGAAGATGAGGGTTTTTTCGGAGAGCAATGAAGAAATTATATATATATTTAAGTTGCACCAAAGTGGGAAATCGAATTCCTATTTAGACCTGAGAGGTTAAAATTAAAAAAGAAAAAAAAAAGTCCAATTTAGAGTATCAAATATTGCAGTGCCTCCACGGGTTTACCCAAAGCTTATTTTGGAGATTGAAATACCCCGAGGCTTTAATATTTTGAAAAATTAAGCAACCCGCTACCTTTTCTTCAACATCATTGCCTCGAGTTCACATGATATCAAACGTCCCGTCTCTTCCACCCTCATTTATTCACTATACTTAATTTTTTCTGGCAAATTGCTTTGTATCAAGACAGATTCATCATATACAGTCTAGTTGTTTCAGCCATCATGCTTCTGGCAATCTGGCATAATGTTTCTTTCTCAAGAAAGACCAAACAATCACTCCCTATTTCCAATCTCCCTTCCAATCCGGACGCTTCTTGCTTACCTTAGTTTTATCACCTTCACGTTATGCTAAAGAAAACGAGAATGATTGGAAAAGCAAGGAAACTGCAAAAATATTTAGTAATAGAAACTACATATATAAAGGCAGTCTCAATTATTATGATTGTATAATTCAGTCGAAAGATGAGTTCATTCACATTTTGACAGAATGACTTGGATACTGCAGTGTAGTGAGATCCTTAAATTACACCACTGCTTTCCAGATCATGTTCATGATTCTGCATAAAACAAACTAGATTCTCTAGAAGAAAAACTCGAGAATAACTCCTTCATAATTATTCAACTCCACAAGGATGTGGTGAATATATTTATAAATGTCACAGCATTGCTGTTTTACAATATATCAGGGAATACTTAATGAAAAAGCAACATAGTGCATATTCAAATAATAACATTCATATGATTATTTTCTCCCCCTTGAACTTGCTCCAGGTAAGAAAAAAGCTCTGGAAAGGGGCAATTGATAGTTAAGAATTATACATGGCCAGCGTCTCAGCAGCTTCTGTATATCAAAATAGAACCGAAAAGAGCTGCCAGTTTGATGAGGTGAGCATACTAGCTTGAACTTAATTTAATCCCTTGGATGTAAAGTTATGCTTTTAGTGGCAGTTCTTTGTGAGTATAATTGACCCCTCGATCACCATCTACCACCTGCCCACTACCTCTCAATATCCTGCATTATAATCAAAATATAAAAATGGGCGAAGACATGGTCTTGAAATTGTATAGCATAAAATTATCAGAAAAGGACTTATTGGATATGAAGAACAGATCGGAGGACATCAAAGAAAATAAATACTACTATACAAGTATGCATGATTGACAAAGTAAAAAGGAGAATATTTATTGCACACGATTCCTTACACTACCTTATTTGAGGGGGAAGAAAAAGACTGTGTTGGAATGTTTGTTTCTCTTGTTTTATTACCCCAAAAGGAAGTGGTGCAAGAATGGTGTAATAAAAATGGTGCATTGACGAAGTAAAAATAACATGAAACATAGCACAGACCCCCCCGCCCCCCAAAAAAAATTAAAAAATCATCAACAATTGCATATTTTTTCAGCTGAAGTTCTATTTTCTTTAACAATATAAAAGCCTAGAGATGTGTGCAGAATTCCATACCATCTGTTTGTCAACAACCCCTCAACTCCTACAGGACCTCGGGCATGAATTCGACTTGTACTTATTCCAACCTGTTCAACAATTAATAGAACCAAGAACAGATAAGAAAATAAAATAACTATGCTACTAATAACAATAGGCTTTCTGGAAGATACATTACCTCTGCACCAAGCCCAAAGCGTGCTCCATCACAAAACCGTGTACTTGCATTGTGGAATACAGCAGCACTGTTTGTGGATCAGGCAAAAATGCATATATTCCACAATCAACATCAAGTGAGCAACATGACTAATTCATGTATTTATGAGTAGAAACACATCGAAGAATGAATGCTACTTAAGGTTGAAAATTGAATTATGTCCAAATGAAAGATGGTTGGTATCCTCAGTGTATGTTAAGAGACAAACCTTTGGAATCACAAGAAGCAATTTATCCAGGACTAGACATGAGGTAGAAGTAGATAGGTGGAGAGAGAATGGGATGAAAGACAAAAGGTGGTGGAGATAAGCTTTTCTGCACAAAAAAATAGATCAACCAAATAACACTATGATTCTGTGCAGTTCAAAGGTTCCAGAGGACTCTCAGGTCTACGGAATGATTTTAGCGGGAATGGGAAAGTAAGGTTATGGAATAATCCACGGAAGGCTGCATAGCTAATATAAAACTACACTTTATGACTCGGTCTTATGAACTGAAAGAGCATAGACATATCAGTCGCAGAGAGACAGATTACGCAAGCTTTAAGCTAGAGTTGAAGATGAGATTTAAGAATGAAGTAGTAACAGTGACAACAACAACAAAAGCCTTAACCCATTAGGTGGGGAGTAACAGTGATACCAACCAGACTAAAAAAAGTGGGGTCAGAAAATCAGCCCTTATTTTGATGAGTTCGAGAAAAATACTAATTCATTACCATAATGGGCAACTAAATCTAACAAGTCTATAAAGGAAAAAAAATGTAGGTAGTTCAGCATTCAAGATGTTTGTTTTGGTTTTTAACACCTTTACATTACCAACTTGATGAGAATGAGGTAACTAAAATTTTATCAGATTATATGGATGGAACTCAAGAACTCTGCCTATATGTGAGCTTTGTTGCAAATCCCTTTACATAGCCGGTCCCAAGTCCAGAAAAAAGAGGAGGGTTGTGTTAGGCAGTCGACAACCAACGTAAAACGTTGTCGAATCTTTATGACATTGATCAAAGATGTGATTGTGTTAATGCTAGGTCGTTGCCCTTAAGAAACACGTTGTATGGCTCGAGTACAGTGTCAAATGAGTTAGAGCCGCTGCATCGCCGCCTGGGTGCAGTGAAAAATAAGCAAGGGTTCCCACATTTTCGTAAAGGGGTGGGGGTAAAGAAGCTAGTTCACAAGAGTAGGATGCATTTTGGTACTTGGAATATAGGCACTCTTACAGGTAAATTTATGGAAATAGTTGATACCATGATTAGGAGGAAGATTAATTTTATGTGTCTACAAGAAACTAAACGGGTGGGAGAAAAGGCAAAAGAACTCGACACTTCAAGTTTTAAGCTTTGGTACACTAGCAAGGTAAAATCTAAAAATGGGATAAGCATAATAATAGATAAGAATTGGAAGAAAAATGTTGTGGATGTGAGAAGGCTCGAAGATAGGATCATAGCTTTGAAGTTTGTTGTGGAATAAGAGACTTTTAATGTTATCAGTACGTATGCACCCCAAGTAGGTTTAGACGAGCACTACAAGATAAAATTTTGGGAGGATTTAGGGAATACCTTTAGGAGAGAAGATTGTTCTAGGAGGGGACCTAAATAGTCATGTGGGGAGTGAATCTAGGGGGTTTGTATGGAGGGTATGGTCTAAGAGTAGCTAATGCAGAGGGCAAAGCGATTCTAGATTTTTTGGTAGTTTTTGATTTTACAATAGCTAACACTTGTTTTAGGAAGCCGAAAGAGCATCTTATCACGTACAGAAGCGGGAGTTATTGCTCTCAAATTGATTATTTTCTTATAAGAAAATCGGATAGAAAGCTTTGCATGAATTGCAAAGTCATCCTTAAAGAGAGCTTGACTACCCAACACAGGGTTTTTGTTATGGATGTACAAGTTAATATGAGAGTAAGGAGAAATTGTCAAGACAGAGTCCCAAGGATCAAATGGTGGCAACTAAGGGAGGAAAACAAATGCTCTTTCAGAGGAGGATTATGGAGGAAGAGATTTGGGAAGTACAAGGGAGTGCAAATGATATGTGGGAAAAAGTGGCTAAACGAATTAGGAAGGTAGCAAAAGAGTCTCTCAGTGAATCAAGATGCTTTGGACCCAAGGATAAAGAATCTTGGTGGTGGGATGCAAGTGTACCAGATAAGGTTAAGGTTAAAAAAAAATGTTATAAAGCTTGACACGTGTGTAAAAACGTTGAAAATTAGGAAAAATATAATGCAGCTAAAAAAGATACTAAGAAGGCGGTGAGCGAGGCGAAAACTAAAACTTTCAATGGGTTATATCAATCTTTGGGCACCAAAGACGGAGAAAGGAATATTTACAAGCTTGCTAAAAGTAGGGAAAAGAAGACAAGAGACTTGGATCAAGTGAAATTCATTAAGGACGAAGAGGGTAAAGTCTTGATTACGGAACAAGACACCAAGGATCGATGGAAGGGTTATTTTCACAAGCTATTTAATAAGGGACATGGGACGTTAGGGGACTCGGACATTCTAAACGCTAGAGAGGAGGACCAAAATAAAACCTTTTATCGTAAAATTCGAGAGTTCGAGATAAAAGAAACTTTGAAGATGATGAAAAAAGGAAAAGCGGTCGGACCAGATAATATATCTATCGAGGTGTGGAAGTGCCTCGAAGAGAAAGGTATAAGCCGGCTCACAAAGCTATTTAACGAGATAATGAGATCTAAGAAAATGTCAAATGAATGGAGGAGAAGCACTTTAATTCCTATCTATAAGAACAAGGGAGATATACAAAACTGTGCAAATTACAGAGGGATTAAGCTCCTGAGTCATACCATGAAGTTATGGGAAAGAGTAATTGAACGGAGATTAAGACGAGACTCATATTTCAGATAATTAATTCGGTTTTATGCCTGGGAGGTCAACCATGGAAGCAATCTATCTTCTACGAAGATTGATGGAGAAGTATCGGATGAAGCAAAAAGGCCTACACATGGTTTTCATTGATCTGGAAAAAACCTACGATAAGGTACAGAGAGAGGTCTTGTGGAAGGCTCTAGAGAAGAAAGGAGTTCGTATCGCTTATATTCGAGCAATCCAAGATATGTATGATAAGGCTAAAACTTGTGTGAGAACACAATGAGGGGTTACAAAAGATTTCCCTATAACTATAGGACTGCACTAAGGGTCAACTTTGAGTCCATATCTTTTTAGTTTGGTCTTGGATGTGCTTATTTATTGCGCATATCCAAGAACCGATGTCACAATGCATGCTTTTTTCAGATGATATAGTCTTAGTTGGAGAGTCGAGAGAGGAAACAAATGGGAAGCTAGAGCTATGGAGACCAGTTTTGGAAGAACATGACTTTCGTATAAGCAGGAGTAAGACGGAGTATATGGATTGTAAATTCAGTAAGAAGCGTGCTAATACTAGCTTAGCGGTGAAAATTGGGGACCACACCATACCACAAGTCACACGGTTTAGATATCTTGGATCTATCATACAAAATGACGGAGAGATAGAGGGAGATGTAAATCATAAGAATCAAGCTGGATGGACGAAATGGAGGAGTGCTTCAGGAGTGATTTGTGATAGAAAAGTACCTCTCAAGCTTAAGGATAAATTTTACCGCACAACTATAAGGCCCGCGATGTTGTATGGTACTGAATGTTGAGCGGTAAAAAGCCAGCAAGAGCATATGATCAGTGTCGCGGAGATGAGGATGTTGCGCCGGATGTGTGGCCACACAAGACAAGATAAGATTAGGAATGAATGCATTAGAGAGAAAGCAGGGGTAGCACCTATTGTGAAAAAGATGGTAGAATCTCGCCTTAGGTGGTTTGGACATATAAGGAGAAGACCCTTAGAAACCCTGGTAAGAAGAGTAGATCAACTGGAGGATAGTCCAATAGCTAGAGGTAGAGGGAGACCAAGAAAGACTATAAGTGAAATTATTAAAAAAGATTTAGATTTGAATGACATTTCTGAAGATTTGATTTATGATAAGGCACAATGGCGTCGTTTGATCCATGCAACCAACCCCACTTAGTGGGAAAAGGCTTGGTTGTTGTTGTTGTTGTATATGGATGGAACTCAAGAAAAGTAACTACTATGAATATTTGCAGATTGGATAAATGTTATGCCTCAGTCTTAACAATAATGGATCAAACTTTGGGAAGTGATTGGAGATTCAAAAAAATTATGGAAAGCATCTGAAGTACCCCACCATCTCATCATGCTATATTAATATCTGTTGGGAGCAAAGGATCAAACAAGGTTTCTGACAAAACAAAAATCTAGACATACCTGTCAACTTGACGTAAGAAAGTTTCAGCAACTTCACAGTCTTCTGTAACAATGCACTCAGTGTGAGCACTGCAGAAACAGCAAACAAAGTAAGAGAGACTTATACACACAATAATGTTAATGATATAGAGAATGAAAACGAAAATTTTGCAGAGGACCGCCAACATGCCTTCCATGTTGATTTATGTGGTCAATGGCAGCAAATACATCTTCTACAATTTCAACTGTGCAAGCAAGTGAGCTATACTCATGATGAAAAGAGCTCGTTTCAGCAATTTTTAGCAACGCACTGGCTCTCGGTCCACCATACAGTTGAACACCTGCAAGCCATTTTATCTCTGTTTATACATGTTTTCCCGTTTTTGAAGGCAACTAAGATGGACATCGCTTGCACCATCCATATCCAATCATTAAGAAAAGAAAATGACTAGATTTAAACACAACGACACTAAAATAAATAGAAAAGAAATTACATTTCAGTTTCATAAACTGCAGTACTGATAGCCACAGAACGGCAGATCACCTTCAATTTGTTTTTATGAATGCAGTTCAACTTTTATTCTTGCCTTTGCTATATTAATAACCCAACTGGATTTTATTTCTCTTTAAAAGAAGTAAGTCCAGAATATGTATTACACGCATGAATTTTTTCTTTCAAAAGCTTGTCTCCAGATAAAACTCCTTTTTCTTTATTCTTTTGAATAATCACTTCAAGAATCCATCGGATTGATTATCTTGAATTCACCAAAACTTGCGACTCTAGTTCAATTTTAGTTGAAATACCAATCTCTACACTCTGGTCATTTTTTCTTCCCTTAACATGCACATTTTATTGCCACTTAATTTATCATGAAAAGAAAATAACTTAGAAACTACTTCAGTACACAGAATATCATGACATATTGACATGGTCTGACTATAAATAATAATAATAATAATAAAACAGAAAAAAAAAACGTTAATATTATAAAACTAATATATCAAAATATCTTCTAATCCCATAAAAGGGATTAAAAAAAGAAAACAAAAAATTCAATTTGAATCAATTCTCTTCGTTATAAATCCATTAGCAAGTAAGGTCAAACCTTCACGTTGGAGTTCAAGGACAAGCTCATCAAGTCCACCGTTACTTGACAGATCCTTGTGTACAAGAAGAGTTTCCTAACAATATCAGGACACTATTTTAATGAGCACAGTGACAGATCATCCATAACAAGTCGGCAAAACCCAAAAGAAGAGGTGGATGTAGATGAACAAGTTTTACTGAGTGCATTGCAAAGGATGTAAATGCTAATTACCATTGCATTGCAGGCTGCAGGATAATCAGTCTTTGCATCCCTAACAATCTGCTTTGCCATATTAATATTAGCAGACTTGTCAACATACACATGACAAATTCCATCTGCATAAAAAAAAATAACAAATTTCATAAAACCCTAGTTTGTAACTACAAATAGGAAATTTATATGTACATATTACCAGCATGACCAAGAACAGGAATTTTTGTTGAATCCTTAATTTGAGAAACAAGCTTGTTACTGCCTCTAGGGACCACAAGATCTATCACATCATCAAGCTGTGGCAGAGTATAATTAGTGGAAAATCATCACAGACAAATAATTATGAGGAATTTAACTTGTAATATCCACCTTGAGCAGATCTGGAATTTCTTCTCTTGAAGTCACAAGCCCAATAAGTTTGTCACCGACAGTATCTGGCATGACTGAAGTAATGACCTACAATAAGAAGAAATATGAAAGATGGAAACATATTTATAACTAAATTGATGAAAAAGAAAAAAGGGTCAAATCTGATTCAGATTAATCTTACAAAACAGCAGCCTCAACTAAAATAAATAGATAAACCTTGTGTAAGACTGCATTTGATCGTCGGGCTTCCTTGCCACCTTTAAGCAGTAAACCATTCCCACTTCGAATTGCCAATGCAGCTATCTATTAATCCATTTCAACAAACAACTTAAAGATCAATATTCAAAACAACTAAACAACTTCAAACAACATACTTGATCAGTAAAAGTAGTCAGAAGATTGCATAAACCAAAAGGGTTTATTGAGATTTGATAATACAGTGAACCAATGATTAACTTGTTACTAGATGGATAAATTGTAATCATGCTCATATCTTTGTCATTCTCAGCAGCTTATTGAAGATGGAGGAAGGATGAGAGGGATGGGAATCTTAAATTAACCTGAACAAGGGCATCAGGTCGAGACTCAAATATAACTAGGAGGACACCCAAAGGACACGATATTTTCTCCAGGATGAGTTTATCAGCTAGCTGGACACACAGAGCAGCAATCAGAACTATCAAAATAAGTGTTGAACAGTATGATGTATAGTTTAATAACATTATTCATTTTTGGTCAAAGGAGTGACAATATAGTTTTTTTCTTAGATCAAGATAAGTGAACAGAAGTTACAAAACCCATTCCAGAATTTGTTATTTCATAATGTAAAGCAAATATTGGAAACATATTACATACTTTAAACGCGTAAAAAGAGGAAAATGTTAAATATTCCAATATCACAGAGCCAATTTCACATGTTATTTATCAGTTCATTAGTTTTATTTTTATTTTATTTTTTTGAAAAAAGAATAAATTCAGTAAGACAGGGAAGACGGTTACAAAAAGTTTGGAGGATAAGAAATCCCCCTTCTAAAAAAATAAAAGGAGTTTTGACCTCAGTTCTCTTTAAAATCTGACCAACTGGTTCATCCATGTCAGCCAGCATGCGTACAGACTTTACAAGACTAGAGATCTGTAAAGTACAAAAATCAAGGTTAGAAAAAAACATGCTCACAAAGAAAGCTTAACAAAAACATGCTTGGGAAAGTGAGAAATCAGATTTGGACAAAGACAACAACGAAAAGCTGGGCATGTTATCCTTCAATATTTAACTCCAGTATGCAAACAATTAAGTTCTTGCCTTCTCAGGCTTCAGGGTTAAACGTGATATCAGAGATTTTTCATATCCAGCTGCCTCAGCATCAGCAACATCAGCCTCATTCTCAAGCCTTATCATACTTTCATTTTTCTCCAATGCATCAGCCATTGCCAGCAATATTTTCCTCCTTTCTTCAGAATTTAGGACCTGAAACCAAAAACATCAATATAATACAAATGACTACTTACTTCAGTTCATTGTGTTGGGAATAACCCAAAAAAAGAGATTGATGGAAGTAAAGCAGGCTTACAGTTCTCATAAATATGTAACTGTACTTACCTGAAGTTGTCTAGAACCATCACGTGCTGCAACTGCCATTTCATGCGCGCTCACTTCCTTTATGTTGGTCCACAAATGTGCATCTTTATGAAAGACAGTACCTATTCTTTCCCCTTGAAGCACTCGAATGATGCTGTTTGTAGCATAGCCACTTCAAAGGAGGTTGAAATACAATTCAAAGTCAATAAAATGCAAAATCCATATGTATACTTGAAATTATGCAATACATGCAAATTATTGCTCACAACCGAAATCAGAATCTTTTTATCATCACTTTAACTATTTTGAATATAATGCTACTTTTAGTAAATACCGACTGCCAGTTGTATTAAAAAACGGAGCGGGGGGGCGAGGGGGGCAGGAGGAGGCACACCCATTGATGCAGTTTCACAACAAAGAAAAAGGAATAATCCTTTGCAAACCAGTTCATAAGAGAATCTCATTCATTACATTTTTTTCCTGATGCTTTGTCCACAATTTTACCATTTGGGGTGAGTGGGTCACTCCCTCAATGGTCAACCAAAAAACGAATTCTTAAAAAATTTCTCTATGGTATAAAACTGAAACAAAAAATAGTTATCTTCAGTGCAAACATTTTGCTATATCAATAAAAACACAGCACAATTACCTAGTTATAATCACTGGGGTGCCAGCATAAGCAGCACAAACAGCAGCATTAACTTTAGCAGTCATACCCCCTCTGCCCAATCTTGACTTGTCTCCAAAAGTAATTTCTCCTTGATGTTTCTCTTTTATATATGTATGAATTAACTTTGAGTTTGGGTCACTTGGAGGACCACTATATAGGCCCTCAACATCACTCAATAAAACAAGGAGGTCAGCTTTAAGTTCAAGAGCTAATAGACCCGCCAAACTGTCATTGTCCCAGAAAATACCAGAAGAATCCTGCAGATAGAGCTTACAATTAAAGGTAATTATATATTACAAATTTACAAAGCCACCATGTAGCTGACCCCACCTAGTGGGATATGGTTTGTTTTGTTTGCGTACATATCACAAAGCCAATAAAATCAAACTAACATATTGTTGGTGTAAAAGAAAGAGTTTTAACTAAGGCAGTTTGACTATACTATGACAAAAAACTAAGGAAAGATAGTTATCAAAAGCAAAACTAAACATTTTTAAAAATAAATAAATAGAGATAATTCAAATGAAATAGTGCAAGAAAAATGAGCATACCTCATATGGTGCCTTTCTAGTACTAACAGCATCATTTTCATTGAAAATGGGGATAACCCTTAAATCTAATAATGAGTTCACTGTGTCCGACAGCTGTTTTCTGAAACCTGAATCCCTAAAAAACCCATCATTCACAAGAAGTTGGGAAGAAGTCACATCAAGCTGCACCAGGAAAATCTCGTATCAGCAGCATCAATATGGAGGAAACAATAAAAGCACCTGCAAATGTATTAAGGAAAAACACACGCATATTGGATTAGGAGCATAATGAATAAGCAACTTAGTTTTGTGTCCACCTGGCTGAACATGGTATCATAGAGAGCCATGAGACTACTCTGCCCAACAGCTGCACATGCTTTTCCATCAAGCTCACCTTGTGGCTTTTGAAGATCAGAAAAGCTGCATGACAAGTAAACAATTTCTTTCAGGCTCATCATTCTCACCCTCTATCTCTTAAACTCTACCACAAGTTAATAGAAAATGAAGAAGTTTGCATGAACTCCTTCAATCCTATGCCCGTCTAATCCTAAATTCCAAATTAAACAAAGATCAAAAGGGATATATGCTGTGAGTTGGGGATGAAAAAATAAAAGTACTTTCAGTTCTGTTTAAGACAATTTTCTTTTCTCTTTCATTAATATTGCATGATAAAATCATTTTTTGGAGCGATAACTACAACTAAAGCTTTTATCAATTTTCTCAAATTAAAGTAATGAAAGTATGAACCCCATTATTTGTTGGAAATTTGATTCATGTCATTAGAGAATATACAGTTAACATAACAAAAGAGAAATTATAAGAACCTGCTATTGGCCAATCGACGATATCTAAGTCTTTGCCGGCCAAGACCAACAGCACCTGATGTCACCAATATAACTTCATACCCTTGAATGTTTAGTTCTTTAAGCTGCAACAATTTCATTGGAAAGACAGCTTTCAGTCACAAAATAGAACTTTTAAAAAAGATTACATGACCAGAAAGGAATATCAAATATATACAAATTTGTAAGTCCAGTAACCATTCAACAGGGACAAGAGCAGAGCAGGACATGGATTTAGAACTGCCTCCTCCTATTCATCACCTTCCATTTATTTATTTTGTTTTGAGGTCTCTTTTCTTCATCATTTATCTTTTGTTCTCTTCTCCATGCACTTCAGTTTAGGGGAAAAAAATCCACAAATTTTTTTAAAGAAAAAAAGTCTTTAATTCTTGGACTGAAATTATTTGCAACTTATAGATATATACCTGCTCACAGAGAGCTCCAAGTCTTCCCAGTGCTATTCTTCCATCACTTCGAGTAACAACAGCTGTTCCAACCTTCAATAAAGACGATCCAACAAATAAATGTGTTCATTGCAGAACAAAAAGCAAAAAAACAAAACAAAAAAGAATACATTACTCAGCACAAGATCAACAACATAACTAATGAGACACTAACACAAAACAAGTAATCTATACACAAATAAAATTAAAAATTAAAAACAAAAAAAAAAAAAACACATAAAATGGTGCATAAAAAATTGAAGCAAAATGAATTAAAAATCCAGGGAAATTAATTAGAGCTTAACACAGCATGTAAAAACTCATTTCCCTTTTCCATCTTTACATTACATCAGAAAATACTATTCCAACCGAAAAAAAAAAATTGCAATTGATACAGCATTCAAAAATTATCAAACTATATAAAGAATAAAAAACGATCCCATGTTTTTCAACTACAAAATACATTACAACATCTTTGTTCCTTCGTTTTCAGATTTCTTAATTCAAAAAATTAAAAAAAATAGCCTCTATCCAACAGAAGAGAATGCATGCTGTTAATAATAATAATAATAATAACAATAATAATAATAATAATAGTAATAGTAATAATAATAAAAACCTTGACGACAACACGCTTGACACACTTTACGAAAGCTCGAGTGGGATCCATGCAAAGGAAGAGGACCGAGTCGAGTAGAGTCGAGTCGAAATGAACGAGTTAGATGACTCAGTGAGTGAGTGAGCGAGTCGTGATGAGTGGGAATGTGAAAAGTTAAACGAAGAAGAGCTTATATAGGTAGCAGAGTTCAGAGACGCGGCGCATCTGCCACGTGTAAAACTGGGCTTTGTGGGCCCCACGAATCACGGATTCTGTTGTGTGGTGTGGTCACACCATTGGTGGCACTTTTCTACTCGACCAAATTCCCATTACCCTGGAATTATTTTTTTTTAAATATCATTTTATTTTTTAATTGATTATATATATATGATTAAAAAAATATTGACTATAAAAATAAGAAAAATAAATTTTGACAATTGAATCTTATATAAATGACAAGATTAAAATATAAATATATATAATTTTTTAAATAATTACATGACTTTTAAGTAACTTTTAATCTTAATCATTTATATAATTATATAGTCAAAATTTATTTATTTTATTCTCTCACAATAAAATTTCTCTCACTAAATATTCTCATATATCTCATATATATATATATATATATATATATATATATATATATATATATATATATATATATATATATATATATATATATATATATATATATATATATACACACACACACACATATAAAAGACATATCTACTTGGAGGATGTTTTATACTAAGAGACTAAGAAGAATAAATCCTTTTAAATAAATCCTTATAATATAAATGCATATAACTTGTAACTTTTAATTTTAACTATTTATATATAATTATATGATTAAAATTTACTCATCTCACATTCTCACAATAAAATTTTTTTTCACTAAATGTCTCATATATATATATATATATAGAGAGAGAGAGAGAGAGTCATATCTACTTGGAGGATGTCTTATTGCGAGTGACTAAGAAGAATAAATCATTTTTCTTTTAAAATAGTGACAACGAAGTTTAGATTTATGATCTCATACAAACTATCTAAATTTTTCATCATTAACCCAATTATATTAGTTTGAGATAAGTGAATCTGATTATATAAGTTATATAAATAGTTAAAATTAAAAATTACTTAAATGTTATGTAATAACTTTAAAAAGTCACATATATTTATGTTATAATATTAACTATTTATATATAATCAATAGTCAAAATTCATTCTATTGATATTTCACAATAAATATTTTTCTCATTAAATATACTCCATATATGAGATTATATTTAATGAAGTGAATTTTTATTATAAAATTGTGAGATGGATAAATTTTAATTATATAATTATATATAAATAATTAAAATTAAAAATTATTAAAATATTACATAATTATTTAAAAAATTATATATATTTATGTTTAAATGTTAACTATTTATATAAAATCTAATAATCAAAATTTATACATTTTATTTTTTATAATTAACATTCATTTCACATATATTTCAAACATATTACTGCTCTAATATTAAAAAAAAATTGAGTTTAATGGTTGAAACGTCTCTGTGATATCAAAAATCAAACCTCACAAAAATACCCTACTAAAGAGGATCGTCTCAATACTCTAAAAAGGTATAGTCTAGATTAAAAAGATACGAGAATATTACGGGGGGCGCAAATCTTGCTTTTATTTTCCATACGATGGACACCAATCTCAAGGCAAAAGTTTATTTCCTTCTTTTAGATTCACTTTTTTATTTTTGGATTATTTGATGTATTTATTAGATTACAGATTTTTTTTTTCAAAATGATTCATTTTAATTTTTTTTTTCAAATTGCCAAATTTAAAATTTTGATTCTTATCCTGAATAGTTTCGTACCAAACACAAATAGTCACGTTACCTTTATCCTGAAAATTTAAAGAGTAGTAAAACAATCCTAGCTCAGCCCCCATGTGCCACATGAGTGAGTGACCCACCTTACCTTATCTACTTGTTTTATAGTTTTTTTTTTAAAAAAAAAACGTGTATTATAGATTTGATTTGCAAAACTAATACAGAACTATTTTAAATATAACAGGGTTACATGCTACAAATTGTTTAATTATTTAATTGAATAATAATTGTATGTCCACAAATTATATATACTAAATCTACAAATAACTTCTTAAATAAGTTCAATTTGAATAAACTTGTAATAATTGGATAAATGGACACGCCAAATCAGATCTAGCAGTATGTTATTACTTATTAGGGACAAGAAGTTTTATGATATCATCCGTGGCTTGTTGAAAGCTAAGATGGAGATGTGTCAGGTCTTTGGATGAGGAGGTATCGTGCATAAGTTGTTTGTTTAAATAATTTTACTTTTTTATGTATATTTTAATTACAAAAAACATTTTTTCTTAGAGTATTTTCGTACTTTTTGAATTAAGACCAACTCCATCAAATGAGATGATTAAGCCGATACCAAAAATAGTATATCAAAGACTCAAGATTCATCTTTTCTTAAAAACGCATTTCATTTCCTCCTGTGCTTAACCTCTTGTGTGTTAACTCATAAAACTTTTATCTTATAAATTTATACAATTTGTATACAGACACAACTAGGTCGAGCAACTCCACGTGACCCAATCCTCATGAGTGAGTGACACATCTTATCTTTTGAAGACATTTTCTTTATAGTTCTTATATTGAGAAGATTTTTATTATAAATTTTTTATTTTCATAACTAGTGTAGAATTATTTCTATTAATGAACAATTATGACATGTCCATAAATTATATAGACTAAACCTAAGAATAACCTCTTCAAAGCGAAATGATTTTCTATTAAAAAATATTATTGCATACCTCTTTTTTATACCTTTTGTTTCACTTTTTAATTTAAGGAAAAAGAATAAAAATAATATATAAGAAAATATATTTCTCTTATTTTATTACTTAAAAAAATTATATAAAAATAAAATAAAAAAAAATTTAAAAAAACTCTATCAGACTTATACGCGATGTGTATTTTGGTTATGTTACTTTAAAAATGTGCAAAATTGACTCATTACTTTTCAAATTATATATGGTGCTACAAAATGATAACGTTAAATTTTGGATGGAAATGTGCATGTGTAACGCACGTGTACATCTCAAGTTTTGAGTGTCAAACGATGTCCAATTTTTGCTAAGGGAAATTAGGGGATAAAAACTTGCACATGATGTGCACGTAGGGGAGTTATTCTTCTTTCTCTCACCCAATTTTAAACCCTAAAACTCCATAACTGAACTACTTGAGCAACATCATCATCCTCACTGAAAAGCACGTGCAGATCTGATCGAAACCTCCATCGTAATATGCAGCACACAAGCAAGGAGATGAGCTCCTTCTTCTTCCTCGCGACGCTGCAACACAGCCATAGAGGAAAAACCTTGTGAGTTTAGATTGCAGTCGCTAAAACAACCACCAATCTTATCGGATTTCACGTGAAAACAAACCGGCAACAAGAACAGAGGAAGCCCACGATGGTTCGAGAAAAAAAAAACTGCCACTTTCATAGCGATTTGCTACGACTTGAGAGAGACAAATCTGTCATTTAATGACAGATGACCAAGCTCTATAGCGATCCAACTCCTTCATCCTTGGTTTGTGAGCAATTTTAACCCAGCAGATTCAAACAATCCAAAAAGTGCAGATCCAACATCATTGAAAAATTGAAACCTCTGTTCTGCGTTCTTATCAGTTCGAGAAATACTAGTTTAAAAATACACTGGTGCAAAATCTATTTGAACATCAACTTTTGCAACTGAATCAAATCATTATTATTCAATATAAGAACTGAGAGTTTTCAAACCCTAAATCCTAAAACTTCAAAGAATTCAAAAACTTCCTAAATTTAATTTCAACATTCTAAACCTAATATAACTCATACAACATGTTAGATTTCATGAATCTACACTAGAAATTTAGAATTCTATAATTATGTTCATCCTCCCCATGTGCACATAATGTGCAACCTTTTATCCCCTAATTACCCTAAGGAAAAATTAAACAGCGTTTGACACTCAAAGCTTGAAACGTGCACATGCGTTGCATATACACATTTCCATCCAAAATTTAACGTATGTTACCATTTTGTAGTATTATGCACAATTTATAAATTAACGAGTTCATTTTGCACATTTTTAAAGTAATATGATCAAAATGTACATATCATATAGTATAAAGGAGTTTTTTTTATTTTTTTTTATAAAATAAATAAATAGTATATATATATATATATATATAAAATCTTTTTATTAATTTTTCAATGTATTTCTACACTTTTTAAATGCACGAGAAACTAATTCCTTCGAACACAAAGTGATAGTGATATAATTCTACTTTTCTCACAAGTGGTGTCTCCATGACTCAAACTTTTATCCTTCCCTGAAATCATAATTCGTTTATTACTGTGCTCAACTCATTATGAGCTTTTTATACATATTCTAGCTACATAAAACTTTTATCTATTTTATAAATTTATACAAACTTGTTCTTATTATAAAATTATGTTTAAAAATATTACACAATTTTCTCTTAAATGTTTTTGATAAACTTTCCTAAATATTTAAAGGAAATTTTCATAAATTTTTGTAGGCAACTTTTAGTTACTTCCTTAGAACTTATCCATTTTTTAAAGTTAGCACATACTATGTCACTTGTGACATTTTATTCCACTAAATTTTGGTGCAATCTAAAGTGACTTTAGATAATCACTACTCTCATCCTAAAAGTCCATAAGCAATTGCATATACCATAAAAACTATCAAGTGAGGTAATGAGGTTTCATTTGTAACACTTCATCCACCATATTTTAGTCATTCGTAACACTTTTCCCTTCTAAACTTAAAGCATTAAAAAATGGACAAAACTTGACTTCTATATTGAAATGAACTAACTCCCTCTAACTCTTTTAATTTGTTATTATGTATTTATTTTATTATTCATTCATATTACTTAATTGAGTTAATGAACATATAACAACAGATTAAGAGAAGTTAAAGGAATATAATTCTTCCCTTAGTTGGAACCAAATTATGTCCTTCAAAAATTGTTAGAAGATTTTAACTATGGTCATGGTCATGTGCCACTCACTTGGTTAACCTCTCCGTTTAATTCCACAACTTTCAGTTTTATTTTTTATTTTTTAAAAAGCTGAAAGGGTAAATTGTTATAAATGAAACTTTCTACATTAACTTTAAAAATTGAATAAACTTGATAAAAGTAAATTGTAATTTGCCTATTTTTTTACAAATAAATTTTATAAAGAATATTTTTAAATAAAAAATTTGAAAGAAAATAAAATAATTTAATATTTTATCTTAATTTCCTTTTATACCGTGTACTTTCTAATTCTGATAAGTTAGCCGAATAGGACGAGTACAAAAGATAAAAAGTTAAAAACAAACCAAACAAAATAATGGAACGGAGTGAGAGAAGTGTTATAAGGCACACAGACAATAAAAAATATGGGAGACGTCAACAACGATGGTACATAGAAGGAAAAAGAAACGACGTACAAATTATACATAAAATTGGAATATTTGAGGGTAAATATGATTGTTTTGTATTGGTGTAGAGGCGAAAATGAAACATGGGTAAAGATATGTTTGGACCAAGAAGTTTTGAGAAGAGGAAAAAATTAATTTTTTATTTTTAAATTTAGAAAATTATAAAATATGCGAAAAATAAACAAGGGATAATAATTAGAAGCCTATTTTATAATCTCTTATTTTGTTTATCACAATTTAAAATAAGAGAAATATTTAATTAGAGTAAAAAAAAATTGACTCTCCCCTTCCTTCCCCTCTATACTCCTCTATCCAAAATACCCCAACTTCTTCTTAAACGAACTAAACTTTGCACAGAATCAAGTGCCTACAGAAGACATACGTGGCAAAAGGAGGAGAACGCTAACAAACTAACTCAGATCGAGAACCGGAAAGTGGAAACTATTAAACTATTAAATATTATACTATTTTTTTATTTACTCACATTTTTATAAGAGTATGTGATTTATACATATGTAGGAATAGAATTTTTTGTTTTTTATAATAACGACAAAATTTAGGTTCACCATGTCAAAAAAAAATTCAAAAAAACTTAGGGTCACGATAGCTGACCATTTCAGGGAAAAGAATTTAATATAACTTTTTACACATCGAAAAATACGTTTACTAATTTAGGGGAAAAAAAAATAGATTGAAGGACTCTTGATAATATGAAATCAAATTTTATGGGAAACAAAATTATAGATAAACAGAATAACTCTTGATAATATCAAATCAAATTTGATATTTAATCATTCTAACAATTTTCAAAAGGTTTCAACTTAAAGTTCCAACGTTAAAATCTATAACAAAAAAATCTTATATGATCAAATCCCAAAAGGGAATGGTGCGGCCAAAACTTTTGCTTATTTTGATCAATACGCAAAATATGGGACAATAAAACAAATTTAAGATTTAATTATACAAAAAATAAATAAATAAAAATTACAATATGCATCTGCATTCTGCAACTGCAATGCTATAAAAATGATGGCGACTTGATTGTTGAAGAAACTCGCAATTCTAATATTAATGATTTAAACAGAATCATGAAAGGGCTTCAATTTTCTTAATTACTAAAAGGGGGAGGGAGGGGGGGGGGGAAGCTGAGAAAAGCAGTACCTTAACTATCAGGCGCTTCACCTTCCTCACAAAAGCTCGAGATGGATCCATGTTGCCCCAATCCCCAGTTTCAGAGAGCGAGTTAAGGTGAGTTGTCCCATTCGAGTGGGACAACTTAGAAGGGTTGCTGCTGAGAAGCAGGTTAAGGCCATTTTGCACGGGTTCCATCACTTCTCTTCTGCAGGAGATGAATGAATGAAGCCAGTATATGAACTTCAGTTCAAAGGACAAGGGGTTTTAAAGGCACTTGGATTTTGAGGAATTTTTTTTTTTTCAAATAACTGTTAATTTTTTTGGTAATAGGCCCCAATCGAGCCTAGGAAATCTCCACTACGGTCCGTGGAAGGGAAGGGGGACAGTATAGTCAGGTAATAATAATAATGCTACAAATGTTTAAAATGAAATAAAGGAGAAGACAAAAATAAATCAAGATAAAGAAAAATTACGACAAAGAAAATATAAGTATTAAAAGTTGAGTTATTTATGAATTAGTTATGTCATCAATTTTTTTTTTATAGAAAAATTATGTCTTTTGTAGGACTCTAAATATAAATAAGGAGAGAAAATTATACTTTTTCATAATGTATAGGATTCTTACATTATTATTAAGAATAGTAAATATTATAATTACAAATTATACTAATAGTCTTTTATCACTCGTAGTACCTAATGAATATAGTCATCTATTACATGTAAAATATGTATATTTTATAATACTTCTCCTTATATGATTATACCCTTTATGAATATACCTCGTTAAAAGTTTATTAAGAAAAATTTAATGGGATAAAAACTTAATGAAAAAAAAGTACAGTATTCATAAGTAACTTACTCTCCTTAAAAAATACAATCAATCATAAAATGTCTTTAAATCAGCGTATTGTAACTCTTGTAGTTCTTAGACATTCATCTTCAATATTATTCATAACACTCTCCCTTAGATGTCCATTAGGGATATGCCTCATATTTTGTTCTGTTACATTTGATATATCTTCCTTTTAGTTGAGTTTTGAAAGTGATATTATCTTCAGTTGGAATTTCATTTTCATAAGACGATCCATAATATTATTGAATATGATGAATCATAGCTCTCAACTAGAAACATTCACGACTTCTTTCGTCAATTGTTGTAATTTCTATATGATATAAAGAAATGGCAACTACAGATTGTGTTCTGGATCATGATCTGGGATCATGTCCTGTGGATCAACCCTGCCCGTAGTATACTAGGGTCCATCGTTGATATCCTCAGCTGGATTCGCTTACGATATAGATGAGACCCCAACTTTATACATATTGGACCACTACATTGGGTAGCAATGACATTGCAGCGAGATCTGCGCAATGGATAAATCCTGAAGATATTTGTTATTGTCAATCATGATCTTGCGAAATAATAACACTCATAATCACCCTTAGCATATAAATCTTAAGGAGGCAATTGAGGCCTAGAGGAGTTTGGAGATGAGTGAGTTCTCTCACTAGAAAGCTAACCATAACTCCTCACGGACCTGAAACTCCTCCAAGGACAGTCCAACCTGAGGTAAATACTCCAACTACATGCTTCTGAACACCCCACGTGAAACAATTTTAAGGGAGGTATTGTAGACAGGGTTCTAGGACATTAAGAGGCCACCCATTTGAAGAAACATAAGCAGAGAGACCATTCCAAACATTGTTCATGGCACAAATTATCAACTTCGAGACGCTATCAAATCCTTGATCAAGGCAAGGCGGCTTGATAAATACATCAACGATGTCAAAAGTGATGGACGCCCCAAAGAGAAAGAAAGGAAAGGAGATACGGTCCTCATCAAAGTCCATCTTCACACCAAAGACGAAGAACTCGGAGCCCTGGGAGAAGATTCAAGAGTCCTCCTCGCCATGACACAGACAATCGGTAGGGCAGGAACCGAGACGATCCATTTGATGACAATGACGACAACAATACCCAACCCAACAAAACTATCAATACTATTGCTGGTGGATTTATCGGCGGTGGTTCGTCCAATTGTCCCCGTAAGAAAGCCCTCAAGATGGTAGTGTTAAGTGTTTCTCACTCCGAGCCTAAGTCACAGACCAGAGAACAGAAGATGCCCTCATCACTTTTGCATGGTTCCCAAGAAAGCAAAAGTTGACACATCCAACCTAGTCATGGATCAGGTGAACATCTTTATGACCAAGCTAGATATTCGAGAAGAAATTTGAGGTACCATTCCCCAGCCGAATGGCGAACTCCAGCCTTTCCAACTTGGTGCCAAGCCGGATCAGGTCACCAAGATTGAAGCGAATTTGGAAGAAGGGGATGGCACCAGCTGATTGAGCTCTGGTAGAGAAACAAAGGCCTCTTTGCCTGGACATCCTCAAACATGCCTGGGCATGACCCCGCCTTCATCTGTCATCACTTGACTATCAGAGAATATGCAAGACTAGTCTTCCAAAAGAAAAGAAAAGTTGGCCCAGAAAGGTAGCAAGTTATCGAAGAACAAGTAAAAAAGTTGCTCAGTGCCGGTTTCATCAGGGAAGTACCATATATCACATGGTTTTCCAATGTGGTCCTGGTGAAGAAGTCAAATGGGAAGTGAAGAATATGTATAGATTATATAGACTTAAATAAAGTCTGCCCTAAAGATCCGTACTCACTTCTCAATGTGAACAAACTGGTGGATAGCTCCTCAGGTTTCCGTTTGCTATCATTCATAGATGTATATTCTGAGTACAACCAGATCCAATGTACCCTGGGAAAAGATTGCCTTCATTACTAACGGGGCAAGCTATTAGTACAAGGTCATGTCATTTGGTTTGAAAAACGCAAGAGCCACCTACCAAAGAATAATGAACAAGATTTTCGAAAACCAAGTAGGGAAGATGCTGAAGGTTTACATTGATGACATGATAGTGAAGACCCCACAAGGGTTTGCACAACTATGGAAGTATAACATGAGACTTAACTCGGAGAAGTGCGCTTTCGGGGTCTAAGTAGCCAAGTTTTTGGGCTTCATGTTGACTCACCTCGGAATTGAGGTTAATCCAGATAAATGACAAGCAGTGCTCAACATGCGTAACCAGCAGAGTATTAAAAAGTGCAGTGATTGACTGGCCAGATTGCTGCTTTTACACATTTTCTTTCCAAAACTGCTCACAAATCCCTCCTCTTGTTTAGACTACACAAAATAGGGAAGAATTTTGAGTGGACTTAGAAGTGTGAAAAAGTCTTTTCCTCATTGAAAAACCTTCTGTCCTCTCCCCCCATAGTAACAAGACTGGAACTCGGCGAGACACTGTATTTGTACCTTTCGGTTCACGGAGAGGCTATAAGTTTAGTGTTAATCCAGGAGACGGCAGAGGGACAAAAGCTAGTCTGCTTCATAAGCAAGGTTTTCCAAGGGCCAGAGCTACGATACCAAAAGATTGAAAAGGTCATTTTTTCTCTTATCACCACAGCCAGGAGACTCCAGCTATACTTTCAATGTCATCTCGTGGTGGTAAGGACATATCAACCTATATGCTAGGTGTTGCACAAGTCAGACTTAGTAAGAAGAATGATTGCTTGATCTATTGAGCTTTCTGAGTTCAGAATCATATATGAGCCTCGGCTAGTAATAAAAGCTTAGGCACTTTCTAATTTTCTGGCAGAACTTACATCAGACCCCAACAACCCCTAAAGGATTTCTTGGACCATATATGTTGATGGATCCTCAAACTCCAAAGGAAGTGGTGTCAGGGTGATTTTGGAAAATTCTGAAGGAGTAACAGTAGAAAACTCCCTAAAGTTTGAGTTCCCAACATCAAATAATCAAGCGTAATATGAAGTATATATTGTCAGACTGATGATGACCAAGGACTTGGGAGTAGATAAGTTCATACTTTGCAGTAACTCTCAACTTGTCACCTTCCAAATTTGAGGTGACTATTAGGCCAAGGAACTCCTCCTTTAGAGATACTTAGCTAAGGTATAAGAGCACCTTAAAAGCTGACATCTTGTCGAAACTGGCCAGTACTAAAAGCCCAGACAATAATCGTTCTGTGATCCAAGAAACCTTCTCGCAACCCTCCATCACGGATGCAATCATTTTCTAAGTGGAAGAAGGAGAGCGTACTTGGATCACCCCGATCATGGAATATCTATAGTCTGGAATCAGGTCCTCTGATCCAAAGGAAGCTTCCAAACTAGTCAAGATTGCAGTCTGGTACACCATCTGCGATGGACAGTTATACCGATGTGAGTTTTCCTCACCTCTCCTCAAATGCCTCACGCCAAAAGAAGTAGAATATGTATTGGCTGAGGTTCACGAGGGAAGTTGCAGATACCATTTAAGAAGAAAAGCCTTCGCTCTAAAGGCACTCAGAGTCAGATACTATTAGCCAACAATGGAAGCTGATTCCTTTGCATATATCTGGGTTTGTGACAAATATCAATGCCACTCGGACCATTATCAAGCTCCCCCAGAGGAACTATCCATGAAGTCCGTACCAAGACCATTCTACATATATGGTATGAATATTTTGGATTCATTCCCTCAAGCACCTTGTCAACTGAAATACTTAGTGGTAATAGTAGATTATTTTACTAAATGGATCGAAGCAGAGCCCTTTATCACGATCACCTCCACTAGGATCCAAAAATTCACGTAGCGCCACATCATCACCAGGTTCGGGGTTCCATAGTCCATTATGACGAACAACGGAACTCAGTTTAAAGATAAAGGTTTCGAGGAGCTATTTATCAAGCTAAAAATCAAACATCATTGTAGTTCCGTCAAGAACCCCAGGACAAATGGACAAGCTAAAGCTGTCGATCGGGTTATTGTTTGAGGAATCAAAAGAAGGTTGGATAAAGTTAAGGGAAACTAGGCCAAACAACCTAAACCATGTCCTCTGGGCCTACCGGACTACGCCTCACTCTGCGACAGGTGAAACTCCCTTTAAACTCACCTATGGGCGTGAAGCTAAGATCCCAGCGGAGATAGGGGAACCGAGCTGATGTTTCCAACATTTTTCATCTAATAGTAATCCTAGACTGATTAGAGAAGACTTGGATCTTCTGGAAGAAAGAAGACGTGTTGCTCATATACTTGACACTGCCATCAAGCAGAGGACGACGATTCGATATAACTTGAAGGTTGTTCCAAGGAAGTTCTAGCCAAGGGACTTAGTACTCTGGAGAGCTGACATTGGGGGTAGGAATGCCTCCTAGGAAAAGTTAGCCCCTAATTGGGAAGGCTTCTACTGCATTGTAATTAGCACTAGCAAAGGAGCTTACACCTTGGAGACATTAATAGGCAAGCCGATCAAGAACTATTAGAATGCAGACAAACTTAGAAAGTACTATAGCTAAGTGCCTTATAAGGCATAATCTTAGTTTACTTCACATTTGATTTGCCCGAATTTTAGTGAGCATACACTCTATGCAGACTTCTGTCCTCAAATCTATCAGTAAAACAGAGTTATTCATATATCATCTTGCATTATCTAAAGTCCCAAAGGACCCTTAAGCCAAACTCCACCTTAAGATTGTCCACTGAGACAGTCCCTCATAGGGTATGCATTTCAACAAACGTAGGACCCTTAAACTAAACAATGCCTTAAGAGGGCCTAAAGCCCATTCCATATAGAATCTGAGGCATTTTAGACTTCAGGTTAAAAAGAATAACCCACCAAACCCATTTGACCGTTTTGGTTGAGAGTTATGGGTCCTTACCCAATCCTCAATACTTGGTTGTGATCGTTCTATAGTTACAAAATTAATTGGCAAAGCGGATAATGACGTTCGTGCTCCGCCATAAGGTATCTATCATGAATGTCTTGTGTTAAACAAGTTTTGAAAGCGAAAATTGCTTAAATGTTTTTCCACACTAAGGTCATAAACATTAAGACCCCGATTACAGGTCACCTTAAATTTTTACTAAGTCAAGGGGAATTTCGAATGCTCTATGATTGAGTGTTAGACCTTGGACCAAGGCCTTAATTCAACAAATTCTCCTAAGTCTTTAATGCGGTTACCAAGTGTGCATTTATAATGGGTGTTGCATCCAATTCGAACTATAGATAAAAAGCACATAAAAGCATAAATAAATTAAAGCACCTCGCCAAACAGGGAAATTGTCTTTACAAATAAAAAAATGCCTCACCAAGGGGCAAAGCTACGTTTCCTGAGTCCGGATCCTAGTTGGCAACAAATGGGACCTCGACGACTACTTTATCATCCCAAGCAAGACTTGGAAGCACTAAACGGCCATCTTGGATCACCTTACCGACGTCTAGCGCGTCTAATGCTAAAGCCACCCCGAGATTGAAAAGTTGGACTTGGTCGACTACATTATAGAATTGTTTCCTGCTAATATTTGTGCAAATCATAATCAGCTGTTGAGTATCCTCTTGTAGCCGCGCCACCTCAGTTCGGAGGTCCAGGTTCTCAGTATGAAGGTTCTCACATTCGGAACGTAGGACGATGACTTCCTTCCTAACCTCCACCAAACTGGTTTCCTCCCGCCTGAGATTGTCCTTCAAGGCCGCCAGCTCCTTCTCCAATTCCTTGGCCTTGGCTTCAACATCGTCCTTGGCCTTCTCAACCTCCTCATTTGCCTTGAGGGCCCGGTTTTTGCGCTCCTCGGTTGCCGTCACCTTCTTCGTCATCTGCCAATTATACTCCCTATAGCATCTCTCCCGAAAACAAGTTTTGGTAGCAAGGCGAAGGGCGTAAGTTTGACACGTCAACAAGATCTCTGTCGTATTACGTTGGGCAATGTGGTCCGCGACTTTGCCATCTAGGAGATTGAAGTCGATGAAATCCCCAAGTTCCTAGTTATTTTCGTACAAACTAATCAGGCCCCCTTCATCAGCTTTGACAGCCGCCCTTTTTACTCGATCATCCACACTGCCATTCTCAATGACCCTCTTTTTCCATCTCTGGAGTGGCAGCTTTGAAGACTCCTCCAATTGAATCGGGCCCCCCTTAATCATCAGATCCTTAACTGGTTGGGGCGGGGGGGCTAAAGTAGTGACCACGGGAGCGTTGAAAGGACTAGCTACGTTCCTAGTTCTTAGGGCCTTAAGGGTTGTAAGGGCATTCCCAAATGCCATTGTAGCCAAACTTACTACAAAACACGGTAAGAGTTAGATAATAGGGAAAATATGTAAAGAAATTACCATACATAAAAATTTAGTGTAGACTACGACCTACACTGCCTAAAATGGCCCAAAGAATTGCATCATTAAAGGCATCCAGCACGTCCTTACAAGAAATAAGGCTCACTTCCTGAACCCACATGGTTAAAAAGTCCACTCACTCAATGTCATTTCGGTTAAGATAGGACCTTTCTCATTCAATCAACCCAATGGGAATACTTTATGTTATCTGGGTCCAATACAAGTTAAACTTCGACTCCCCATCGACTTTCAAAAAGAAAGGATAAGTCCCTAGAACCACCATTACCTTGAAGAACTTCTCCTTGAAGTCCTTGTAACTTTCTTGGAAAATTCAAAAGATCTTCTGATCGGGCCTTGACCGGATTATGAGCTAATTCTTTTAAGCAATTCCCCCGCCTTGAAGACTCCCCCATCTTGGAAATCGTTGAAGGGGATCCAAAGTCCAAGCTGGGTGAAGAAATCCTCGTACAAGAATATGTAGTGCGCACTCGTCTCTTGGGATGAGCACACTCTCTCGTTCTCTAGGGATAGGATCTCAAACTCACAATCCTTCTTACCTTCCACCATTAGCATCAAGTAGCCCTTAAGTTTTTCAAGCTCTTCCCCAGGTTGGAAGATGGATACTCGATCATAGGCGTCATCCCCAACTCACGGATACACCCATATTGCATTGCGGATAGTTATCATGGGGTCTTCTACAGCTGGAATCCGGACTTTTGTAGCCGGCATCTAGGGCCTAACCATTTGTCTCCTATCCATTAAATCCCTAAAAACACCGACAGAGGGTGGTGAGTAATTTTCAGAATCAATTAACTTACAGATTCAGACATGGAAGAGGGCGGATTGAGAATCGGAAGTTCACACCTGCATACCAGCCTCTGTGCCCACTAAGGCTTAAGTCTCAAATGGACACCTCCACAGCTCACGGTGCAGCAAAGAAGGTGCTTCACAGAGTGACGCCATTGAAGGGACCCAAGAACAGTGGTATCTCAACTCGTTTTACCAAAAAGGAAAGGGAATACATCCCAAAATAAAAGGGGTAAAACCACCCCGCGGTGCTAAAAATAGCAAAAACAAGAGACTGAAGGGGATATACCTTGAAGAAATGAAGTTAAACTAACAACTAAAAGAAAGGTTACTGTTGAAAACTGCTAGAAACTGCCGAAAACTACACTTTTCCACTAAGAAAAGCCACCAGAAATCGCCTTAGGTCACTGAAATCCAGAAAGAAATAGTAAAAATAAAGAAGAAGAACTTTAACCCCTATTTATAAAGGCCAGACAATTCAGGGGAAATTATGTCTTAACACTTCAGAATTTAAAAACCACCTATCATGGAATGCAAAGCACTAAGCATGACTATCCAATTAAAGTAAGCCACGTGGTCCTTTGAGCTTTCAAAACAGTTGAAAGGATGGTTGCGCAACAAATTAAGCGTCACACAACCTTTGCAGTTGAGTCCGAATTTTTTCTACGGAACCCGACTAAACTTGGACTATCCATATGATCAAGTGACGTAAAGTCAATTTGAACCACAACGCTTCCAAGAAGATCAAATAGCTTGGTCAAACGTCCCTAGCTTATAACTCTTAACCCCATATGGTAACACGAACCACTACTTCAATTAAAGCACGGATACTATCATCCAAGGGCATAGAGGCTTTATCTTGCCACTTCGTTGTGCTAACCAAGTACCAAGCTGAGGGCAACATGAAATCATTACAGGTTGAGCACTGGACTCACCCTAGAGGAAAAAGATATAGTGGAGAATGAAAATTGAAAATAGAAGATACAAGATTTAGAGAAAGAAATTTTATTATTATTATTCATATTCCATACATCGTTAGCTTTAACAAAAAAAGAGTATACAAGTTCTTCCAAGACAAAAAAGTCAAGAATACCCAATGGAGAGAGCCAAAAAGGAAGCTAGATAAGAGAGTGATGACGACAATGACCACTAGTCACTACCACCTCCGAGGTTCTTCCAACCTATCTCATTCGTTCTAGCCAATGAGAGAAAGCTCTACATTAAGAGATTGTTCCACATAATGCTTCATAATCACTCCAAGTTGC
The DNA here is from genome assembly GCA_029884605.1 of Ormosia emarginata. NCBI lineage: Eukaryota > Viridiplantae > Streptophyta > Magnoliopsida > Fabales > Fabaceae > Ormosia > Ormosia emarginata. The sequence continues at coordinate 13,656,403 of JAQQTP010000049.1, forward strand.
TTCAAATCACCCCAAGTTGCTCGAAGGGATTTTTTCCAAACTTGGAGCCCTTTTGCATACCCTACTGCACTTAGGAAGAAAAATTATGAAAGCACCTGGATAAGTACCTCGCAACTGCCGAGAAAGTAAGAGGACAGAGTATGGAATGCCTCCATGCATCACAGGAACTACATAAGAAGTAGCAAGTTTCCCTAGTATACGTAAAAAGGTTACACAATCCCACATACGCCAAGAGAGAAAAGCTTCTACTGCCTAGATGCATATTAGCCAGCCCATGTAGGGCTGTTACTTGGTCCCCACCAAGCCATTACGCCAAGAAATAAAGGCCTCCACTGGAGGGACTGATAGTAATAAAGAGAATACCTTTTAAGATTTTGGGAAGAACATGGAGATGATTTCAGAAAGGGGCAAAACCCTCCACTTACGCACAAAAAGTGGGAAAGAAATTCTCTAGAAAGAGATCATCCTTAAACAAGATAGAAGGAAACAAAAGGAATGTCAGCCTCAATGTGAATATTCCCAATTTATAGAGGGAATAGAGCATTCTGATTGGCCCCTAGGAAAACAAACAAATTGCATGATTGGAAGACGCATTTTAATACTCCCTCACTTTGATTAGTCACGGGAGTAGCAGAAAGTTAGGAAATAGCATGAAACTGTTATCCCCTTTAAAAGGACCTTAAATTCCTAATAAAGTCAAACCAATAGTTTCATAAGCAAGCTCAGACTGCATAAGTTATAGAATAAAAATTGCAAGACAGGACAAATGCCTTGTGAACTACACATGAGGGCAACAAATGGCATGTCTCGGAGGACAAAATGACAATGTAAGCAAAGCAATCCATCTCAAATCCCGACCTTTCACGTCTACCCTAGAGGTATACTATGATATATAATGGACCTCGCCCCTTTGGAAAACATTGCAAGATTTGATGTTGACCAACTTGGATCCTATTGTCCACTACGCATCGTGTGCTCATGTTAAACTAGGTACCTTGACACTTGGTTGTCCTATCTAAGCGCGCCAAGCTAGGGGCAACTATTCTAAATTATGATATGGGATCATGTCTCGTGGATTGACCTGACCCGTAATATATTGGGGTCTGTTGTCGATACCCTAAGCTGGATTCACTTATGACATAGATGAGACCTCGACTTTATACATATCGGACCACGACATTGGGTAGCAATGACATTGTAGCGAGATTTGCACAATGGATAAATCCTAATAATATATGTTATTGCCAATCATAATCTTGCGAAATAATAGCACTCGTCACTGCCCCTAACTACTCATGATTACAATATCAATATTCCGACAATATAGGGATCCTCAACAACTACCAAGGGAACATATCTCACCATGCAACTATTGCAAAAGTGTATCTCTCCAACCTCTATAAATACCAGGCTTATTCACCTCTATATGTAACTTATCACTCATTGCACAAACCCTACTTGTGCACAGGCAGACTTAAGCTTTGGAGTCCCTTTGCAAGTACCAATTCCCCCGTTTCAACACGCTTTGCTACTACTGCGCAATGAGAAAACCACCGTGACGTGTCTATCTCAGGTACACATCTGAATCCACTTGTGAACAAATTGTTTTGTAGATCACCATAATATAGCAATACCACTATATATAAATAATAGTCTGTTTAGGATCTGACTTTATTTGTATCAGATAAATATCCTGTATTTGCATAATCAATTAGCTTAATATAGATTCATGTGAATAAAATAATCTTATCAGTTATTCCAAGAAGATATAAAAAAATAATATACTTAATTTTGTTTTAATGTCTTCTGATTGGTGATGAACTATATGTTGTTAATAAATTCATGAAAATAATATTATATCAGGTCATGTAGTATTTAGCAATATACATGTGTGCTTCTATAACACTAAGGTATGGTACTTCAAGACTAATATTTTTGTTATCTTATTTAAATCCAATGATCTGACAAGCATTATTGTACTCAATATATACATGATTTATATGTATAAATCACTTAAGATCCTATTCTCTATAACTTGATAGACAAAATTTAATTTGCTAAATTTAATTTGATATATATAATTAATCTTTTCCCCTCATATTTCTAGATTTTAATGAGATCTTATAATTTACTGGTACTAGAACCACTTCTGGGGTTGCTTCCATAGAAATATAAGATTGTTGATCTATATTGCTTTTGACCTCTTTAGGAGTGTCGATAATTTTTTCATTTCCTTCTTTTTTCGAGGAACAGTGTCCTGTACACCAATAGGTCTACCACACCTTTGGCATGTTTTAGATTCATTGGCCGCCATACCCACAGGATCTCTTGCAAGGACATCTAATCGTGCAGAAGTATTTGCAGCCGACATATGTGATTTTCATGTAGATGACATGTATAGAGCCATAAGATATAATAACATCCATTAGAAGTACTTGACTTCTTGTGTGAAAATAACCTTATCAGATATCAAAACATAATTGCATCCATTTGTATCCACAAATTTTGCACCTTCTAGGGTTTAGACTTCAGGTCCATTAAAATATCTTCTGGAGTTTGAACTACAAAGTCAATAGCATCATGTTTTTATAAGTGAGTTCAATTCTGCCTGCAAGGTATTCTTCTATTTTTGACAAATCATTTCTTCATCAATATTCTTTGACGATTCTAATTTTAAGATTCTTATTATTGTTCATAATATTGCGCACTACATTAAATACTAATATGTTATCAATAACTATTTCTTTTTTATTCCTTCATTTTGCTTGTAGAGACATAATTGAGATTTCATTATTTTTACCATTTTTAAGTATTTTAACTTCTTCTAGAGTTTAGACTACTTCAAGAAACCTACTTATATCTTTAATATCTTTTTCAAGAGTATCATCTTTAGGATTATTTGTCTTCTTAGAAATAATATTTGCTTATTCTCTTTTCTGAGCTTTATCTTTGGAATCAATTGGTCTACCATGCTTCTTGTATGTTTTTAACTCATTTGATATCAATTCTAAATGGAGCATTTATAACTAGTATAAGATTTATTATCCTTTTGCAATAGAAGTTGTATATGAAAATTCATTAATTTGCTCTTATTCGCAAATGTATTATTATTTAAACTTTCAAATCAAATTGCCTTGTTCAAGGATCTAAATGATATAATGATGATACATTTCAAGTAATTTTCTTTTCCAGCTACTTATTCTTTTCTTGTAATGTTGGAAACATCATCTTATATCAAACATATATTCCTAACTTTCTTTTAAGGCTCATTTAGTGCGATGTGGTAGAGCATGAGTAACTACATTACATAAAGAAAAAAAAAATTATATGAGAAATATTTGACTTCAAGCCAAAATCCAATTGCATAAGAGAAAACTTATAATTATTTGTTGGTCTTATACCAACAAGTGCTGCAACATGTAAAAGGCATGCACCAAGCAAAAAATTGGGATATTGTTCTCACAATATGTTATTTAGCTATCAATTAGAGGTATTTGAACATATGCAACAAGATGTTCAACATTTTACTAATAGTCATATAATAATCACTAAAAGATTGAAAAGTAAATTTACCAGCATTATCAAGACAAATTATCTTAATCTAGAAATTTGTGCTCTTAATCAAATGACTTGCATAATCTCACAAATATCAAGTTACGAGTTGATAATAAGTATACATGTGACCAATTGACTTCTAGCTATAAAATATCTAAATGTTACTCATGATTTATGATATAATTCACAAATATCATCTTAAATTCATTCCAAAAATTCAACAAATTCAACTCTATTTTTAGCTATTAGTAGCCTTATAATCAATTTGCATTGAGAACATATATTACATGAAAACTCATTATGTTGAAGAATCTTTTGGTCCTTCAATGATATCTTTATGAATTATCAATATTGAATTACGATAGCCTAACTGACCATATGCCAAATAACAAAATTATTTGGATTAGTAAATTTCTAATTTACAACAATATAGTAAACTTCTAGTTTCAATTGCATGTGTTTCAATTACATGTATTTCAATTGCATGTGTTTCAATTGCACTCATATTTATTTGACTTGATAATGAATAAAGCATAATATATAAAATTTTGTTCATTCAAGTAACAAAATATAATAGCTATTTGGAGGCTGGAATTCCTTTTGTATTACCGGATATCAAAATTTATCATTGATCTATATATATAAAGAATTGGGAACACACATTTTTTTCTTCAGTCAATAAGAATTTAAGAAATCATACTATACATATTTTATTTAAAATATTTTAAACTAACAAAATAAGAGAAAATGTGTACGTGATAATTTTAAATCACATTAAAAATATACATATGAAATGACAAATATGAATTCCAAGAAAATAATTCAGTTATTCAAATCATCAATCAAGTGATAAAACTTTTCTCTATAATATTTAACGAAAATAGACACATCTAAATACATGTTATTTGTAGGACCATGATCAAATGAATAATTTTAACATACGATATGTACATGACAAATGCCCTTTCATACATCCTATAATAGTGGTTTTTATTTCGAAATTCTTACTTTATTCACTTTTTTTTCCTCATCATTGTCTTCCTACTTTATATGATATGTATTCTTGGAAAAGTTAGAATCACTATGATAATAGTTATTTTTTTAATCTTTGTCACATCAATGACCATAACCACAACCTTTGCCATATTCGAAATTATAATATGGAGCATTCATTTCAGGGAATGGAGTTCAACCTAGTGAGTGGCCTATATAGTTTTTCATCAATAACCAATTTTTGTTTTCAATCATAAGAATGCATAAACTTGATTCAAAATATCTCTTAAAATAATTATAATCTTTGCAACTACAGGAGTATATTTGAGAGACATAAAAAGATTAATGATGTTCTCTTTCACATTTTTTTGTTTCAAATTATACTAAGCTTAATTGAATCTTTTTAGATTCAATTACGATCTAAAGGTGTAATTCTTCAGGAACTATACCATAAATCTTCATATAAAATATGACCATGAAAATCATTAGTTTTGTGCAATCCTTCAGGAATGCTTGAATAGTAATTTCTTTCATAATTTATCGAGAGTAACAAATTCAATACAAAACAAAATATGATAATTGTGTTAGTCAAATAAAATTGATAATAAAATTTCTATAGATGAAACATGAAAATATTCCATACTAAAACTAACATGAAGGAAGCTATAAGAAAGAATAAAACAATGAATTAGATTAATTCAAAGAAAGTGATAAGAAGACAAACTCTTTCAACAAAACCTCTAATTTGTTGAAGTCATCACTCATATGGTAGAGTCTCGTGCTAATAATGTGTTGTAAATGGAATAAAAAAGAAGACAAAGATAAATCAAGACAAAAGAAATATGAGCACTAAAAGTCTAATTCTTCAGGAACTAGTTATGCCACCAAGTCTTCTTCTTCTCATTTCTTTATGAGAAAAGCATGTCCTTATATAGGACTCCAAACATAAATAAGGAGAGGATGTTACACTTTTTCATAATGTGTAGGGGTTATTACACCATTATTAAGAATATTAAAAGTTATAACTACAAATCATACTGTCGCGACCGGGATCGCGGCGAAATATAGCAAACTCGCGTGATTTTTTTTTAAAAATGAAAAAAAATTAAAATATGGAGTCGCCACCAATTTTATTTAAATTTAAGAAAAATTAGAAAACTTTTTTAGAAAATGGTCTTTGGAACCAAATCGGATTCGGGAGTCGATTATGGATAGGGAAGGGTGGAAACTTAATCCCACTGCACCCCTATCACACCCGTCCTGAGACGGTACCTTAAGTCAGTTGTGCAAAAAATTAATAATCTCGAATCTATCTATTTTACCCTTTTAAAAAAAACTTTGTAATTATTTTTATTTTTATTTTTTTTGTTATTTATTTATTTATTTATTTTAAAAGAAAAGAAAAAACCAAATTGTAAAAATTTAATTTTTGAACTTGACAGAATGAAAATCCTGCTCCTACGTACCCTCAGGTGCAATGAGGAACTCAAAGTTACGTAGTTCTGTAGAAAATAAATGTGAGTTGATTGAATTTTAATTGAGAAAAAAAAGATTTTTGGAAAGAAAACAGACTTGCACATGATTTAAGATAGCACAAGACTAATCAATAAACCCTTATGATCCAAACGACATTGAAGATAGCATCCGCTATTCAATCAACATCATTAGTCATTGCAAAAAATTTAAATTTTTTTATCTTTATTTTTTATTTTTTTCTTAAAACAAAGGGTACAAAGACAAACATAAATTTTCCATGATCCAAATGAATAACTAAAAAACAAGATGAAATATAAGTATCAAAAATCAAATAACTCAAAACAACATTATTTTTACTTTTATAACGATTTTTGGATTCTTTAATTTTTTTATTTTTTTTTACTTTCCTTCATTTTCTTTACTTCTCATCTTCTTGTTTATTCACAAAGACATAACATATGAATACACTATAAGAAAAACTACCCAACGAAAAAATTAAATTAAAAAAAAAATACTTATTTACATATAAAAAAAAATGTCAAACCAAATCACATTCTCCCTTTTACTATTATCACATTTGTTATTCAAGCAAAACAAAACCAACCCACGTAAAGTGGGTGATTCCTTCAAAGAACCCAAACAAACATATATATATATTTACACATGAAATAAAAGAGCACCATGATTTAATATAGCAAACAGAAAAAAAAAACGTGAACCAAACCAAATAGAGGGAACAAAAGAAAAGAAAACCAGAAGAAGAGAAGAAGCAGGAGACGCACCTGGGCTTCGACAAAGGGAGAGTTGCAGTCGTAGAACGGTGGACGTAGGCGGCTGGTGGAGGATGGCTGGCGTGAGGTGCAGGAAAAATGGTGGGCTGCTGGATGGTGTTGGAGGAAAACGGCCACTGAGTCAACCCAGTGAGTGTGGAGAAGGTGGCTGCATGGATGTTTTGGGTGGAAGATGATGGAAGGCTATGGCACGATGGGTGAGGGTAGTGGATGAAGTTGGATGATGGTGGCCGTTGGTGGTGTTTGGTGGTGGTCTGCGTGGAACCGGTGGTTGTGGTGGAGCCTTTGTTGGTGGGTGCAGTGGAGCTCGTTTTGGGCGAGCGGATGCGGGGCTCGGGGAGAAACGGCGGAGCCGGTGATGGTGATGAAGTTCTTCTTTGGATGGAGATGTAGATGGAAGATAATGGTGAAGGAAGATGATGGTGGGTTGGAGGTTGTCACGGAGTTATTGGTGTGGTGCAAAATGAAGAAGGAAAAAAAAAAAAAAAGTCCCCTGCTCTGTTTCTCTGGTTCTCTCTGGTTTCACGTAAATGAAACAAAGGAGTGGGGTGGCTGGACGGAGCTTGGTTGGTTACGGGGTCAAAAGGGTTCTAGTGCAGCAGAGCTCGTGGTCATGGTGGCTAGATAGGGCTCTGCATACGGCTGGACAGTGGTTCATGGTGTGATGGAGCAGATCCAGTGTGCATGGTGATGAGTGGTAAATCTGAACAGAGATGGTGGAGGTGTGGTCTGGGTTAGGTGATTCACGGTGGATTGATGGAGGGGTGGTGAAGGGAGATGCTTGGTTATGGTGAGTTGTGACGTTGCATGGAGGGTGAAGGGTGAGTGAGGTTGTGGGTGATCTTGAGGGTGGAGATGGCTTGGTAGTGTGATGGTGTTATGGAAATGGAAATGGTGGCTACGGGTGAGAGGTTGAGAGTTTCTTTGTTATGGAAAAAAAAATGGAAGTGGTATGGTGTGTTTTGTGAAGGTGAACCTGGTTTGCGGGTTGGATGGTGAAGGTTTCTGTGGAAGTCACGGTTGGAGATCTATATGGAGGAGATGGAAGATTGGTTGGGTTGTGGGAGATGAGTTGATGGAGGTGGTGGGTATCGAAGGAAGAAGAAGATGAAGGTTATGGAAGATAGGTGAGTATGGATGTTGGAAGGATGTTAGTGAGGTTACGTGGTGATGGTTTTTTCTTGCTATGTATATATTTATGGTGAGAAATGGAAGATGGTCATGGTGAGGGAATGAAGATTATGGTGGGTTGGAGGAAGATAAGGTGGTGGTGAATTGTGGGAAGGTTGCTTGCTGATTATGGAAAAAAAATGGCCCCCCAAAATGAATGAAGTCCCCCCTTTTTATAAGCAGAAGTGCCTCCATGCTTTAAAATGCAACCTGGTGCTTGATTTCTAAAATAACTATCTTTAGTGAGGGTGGTGTGTACGTGAGAGAGTGCCAAAATATATACTTTTTGTTGTGTAATGGTGTGTGCAGTGTCATGTAGCGTGTGAGTGGGAGTGTGTGTGTGATAGTGGAGTGAATGGGAGTGTCTGTTGTAGGTGAGTGGAGTGCAATTTGGTTAGTGAGTGGAGTGCAATTTGGTTAGTGAGTGGAGAGTGAGTTGATATGCAGAATGATTTAAAAAAAAAAAAAAAAAAAAAAGAGTGTGTGTGTGCTACGTGAGTGAAAGTGAGTCAAAGTGTGATTGTTTTTTTTTTTTTTATTATACCTTTTTTGTTATTTTTGATTTTGATTTTTTATTTTTTTTTTTTATATTTTCATTTTCTTGTTTCTTCTTATTATTATTATTTTTAAGACTAAGATGAGCTTAATCTGTTTAGGCTAAAAAAGGCTAAGTAAAATGGGCTAAAAGGTGGGCCATAATTTTTTTGATTTTTTTTTTTTTTAAATTAATTTTCCTCTCTTTTTTTATATTTTATTTTTTAGTCCGGTCAAAATTGAGTGTTCATTGCTTTCTCTTTACTTGTTTCTTATTAGATAATAAGAATAACCGTAGTTTTTTCAAATTATCGTCGTAAGAAATGAGTAAAGATATGAACTTCAATTTTGTCCGGCAATGTCAAGCAAAGCAAGAAATTGAAATGCATGGAGTCGATGCACTCAACAAAAAATTTTTTAAAAAAGAATGGAGCCGATGCGCTCAACAGAAATTAAAAATGCATGGAGCCGATGCGCTCAACAGAAATTAAAATGCATGGAGCCGATGCGCTCAAAGAATTAACAGAACTTAAAGTGCATGGAGCCAATGCGCTCAAAAGAAAATTAAAATGCATGGAGCCGATGCGCTCAACAGAAAATAAAATGCATGGAGCCGATGCGCTCAACCGAAATTAAAGTACAATGAGCCGATGCACTCAACAGGAAATTTAAAAATGCAAGGAGCCGATGCGCTCAACAGAAAACTTAAAATGCATGGAACCGATGCGCTCAAAATTAAATGACAATGGGCAAACTGTGTCCCGAAAATTTAAATGAGTAATTTAAATGACAATGGGCAAACTGTATCCCGAAAATTTAAATGACAATGGGCAAACTCGTGTCCCGAAATTTAAATGACAGTAATTTAAATGACAATGGGCAAACGTGTCCCGAAAATTAAATGACAATGGGCAAACTGTGTCCCGAAATTTAAATGACATAATTTAAATGACAATGGGCGAACCTGTGTCCCGAAAATTTAAATGACAGAATTTAAATGACAATGGGCAAACCTGTGTCCCGAAAATTAAAATGACAATTTAAATGACAATGGGCAAACTTGTGTCCCGAAATTTAAATGACAAAATTTAAATGACAATGGGCAAACCTGTGTCCCGAAATTTAAATGACAGAATTTAAATGACAATGGGCAAACCTGTGTCCCGAAATTTAAAAAGGCAATGCAATGAGCCGATGCACTCAAAAATTTAAAATGCATGGAGCCGATGCGCTCAAAGAATAAATGACAGGAGCTGATGCGCTCAAAATTAATGACAGGAATTTAAAATGCATGGAGCTGATGCGCTCAAAGAAATATGGAATTAAAATTTTTTCTTTTCTCTCTTTTTATCTTCCCTTTTTCTTCAGAAAACCATATGAACCAATGGCGACCATGGAAAGCTTTGACCAATCAAATCCTTTATTCACGTGCTTTTCTTTATTAGACCCTTTGTCAATACTGAGACTCCTTAGATTTTCTCATTTCCTTTTTCATTTTTCGACCACCTTGTTTCCTTGGCAACACATCACAACCTGTATCTTGAATTATTGAGATCCTTTAATCTGAATTAATCATTGATGGATTGCTGCAAAATTGTCAGATCAAATTGTTGATCTTAAGTTTATTTTATTTGAGACATAAATTAATGGGTAAACATGCATTCATGAAGGCAGAAATTTGTTGAATGAACAAACTTCCTTTTTATTATTTTGATAATGTAATCGTACATGAACTTTTGACAAGACACATACTTGAAAGACAAAAGAAAGATTGCAAGGAAAATAAAAACTTTGCCCCAGTATTGGTTCCTTGTTCCTCATTCAATTGATTCACTGCAAATGCTTGACAACTCAATCATTTCCTTCGCCGATACCTCCTTCAACATGAATTCTCTTTAATTCCTCAAAAATTTTGCCCCAAAGATTGCCAATTCAATGCGAACAACTTGCCCCGTGTAATCGATTGGACGCACATCAAAATTACCCCGGTTTGGTGAATCCCTCGAAGAGTTTCGACCCACTTCCTTTGAGATTTTGCCTATTTATTTGTCCTAACTTTTGCTTAGACCTGCTTTTCAGATTTCACCTAACGGACTTTTTTTTTTTTTTTTTTTCGTTTTTTTCAATTGCTCTAACTTTTGCTTAGGTCGCCCTTTCGGGTTTTCAACCTAACGAGCTTTTTCCTCTTTTTTTTAGGCATAGAATTTCTTGATAACATCAGTATTCACGGGCCTTGGCAATTCTTCTCCATCCATATTCTCGCAAAATTAACGCTCCTCCGAGAAAATGTCTCCGCTTGACTATGTACGGGCCTTCATAATTCGGAGCCCATTTTCCTCTGGCGTCTTCTTGGTTAGGGAGAATCTTTTTCAAAACCAAATCCCCGAATAGAATTCCCTGGGACGAACTTTCTTGTTGAAGGTTACGCCATTACGCTTTGATACAATTGCCCATGACAAATAGCCGCCAATCTCTTCTCTTCTATCATATTCAATTGCTCATACCGAGTCTTCACCCATTCGATTCTTCTAACTCCGCTTCCATTAGAACTCTTAGAGAAGGGATCTCGATTTCTATTGAGAGACGACCTCCATCCCGTATACCAAAGAGAAAGGCGTTGCCCAGTGCTTGATCGTATATTGGTACGATATGCATGCAGAGCATAGGGTAACATTTCATGCCAGTCTTTGTAGTTTACCACCATCTTAGCAACAATTTTCTTAACATTCTTATTTGCTGCTTCAACTGCTCCGTTCATCTAAGGCCTGTAAGGAGCTGAATTATGGTGCTTAATTTTGAAATTTTCACAGAACTTTTTAATCTCAGCACCATTGAGATTGGTACCATTATCTGTGATTATCCTTTCTGGAATTCCATATCTGCAGACAATATCCTTTTTGAGGAATCTCAAAAACACCTTTTGAGTGATGCTGGCATAAGAAGAAGCTTCTACCCACTTGGTGAAATAGTCAATCGCCACTAGGATGAAGCGATGACCATTGGAAGCTTTAGGATTAATGGGTCCGATGACATCTATTCCCCACATTGAGAAAGGCCATGGAGATACTAAATTATGCAAAGAGAAAGGAGGTGTGTTGACACGATCTGCATACATCTGGCATTTTTTACACTTCCGTACATAATTTATACAGTCTGTTTCCATTGTGGACCAATAATAACCACTCCTTAGAATTTTCCGAGCCATCATATGACCATTGGCATGAGTTCCACAGATTCCTTCATGAACCTCAGTCATTATTAGACGAGCTTCACAAGCATCCACGCATCTAAGTAAAGTACCATCATGACTCCTTTTGTACAAAACCTCTCCATTCAAGAAAAAGGTTATCGCCAACCGACGGATAGTCTTCTTATTCATCTCACTTGCCCTTGTTGGGTATTCTCTATGCTGAATATACTGTTTGATATCATAATACCAAGGTTTACCATCTGGCTCACTTTCAACATTAGCACAATATGCAGGTTCACTGTGCGTCTTCACTTGGATGGGTTGAACATTATTATGAATATCCAACTTGGTCATTACAGCTAAAGTGGCCAAGGCATCTACAAACTGATTCTGGTCTCGGGTCAAATGGGAGAAGGTCACCTCCTCAAACTTCTCAACCAACTGGATTAAATACTTTTGATAAGGTATCAACTTCGGATCCTTGGTTTGCCATTCACCATTCACCTGATAAATGATGAGTGTTGAGTCTCCAAATACCTTTAACCGTTTGATCCCCAAGTCAATTGCAACTTGTAAACCCTTAGCACAGGCCTCATACTCGCAACATTATTGGTGCATTCAAAATCCAAACTTGATAGCAACCGGGTATTGCTTTCCGTTGGTGAAACAACCACGGCTCCTATGCCACTACCATGCATGTTAACCGCTCCATCAAAATACATCTTCCACCAGTTCTTCTTCTTCTTTTCCTTCTTCCGCCATCGTATTTCTCCATCGGGAACTCAGATGTCACTAGTTGTCCACCCTCCAGAGGGTTTTTAGCCAGATGATCAGCAATCACACTTCCTTTGATGGATTTTCGAGTCATGTACTTGATATCAAATTCTGATAGCATCACTTGCCACTTTGAAACTCTTAATGAAATATGAGGACTTTCAAATATGTATTTTATGGGGTCTATTCGAGAGATCAACCATGTGGTGTAATAGAGCATATACTGTCGTAGCCGTTTTGAGGTCCATACCAGTGCACAACAAGTCTTCTCAATAGCCATGTAACGAGCTTCACAATCATTAAACTTCTTACTCAGATAGTAAATTGCTTGCTCCTTCTTTCTCGATTCATCATGTTGTCCCAGCATTGCCCCCATTGAGGTTGGTAATACAGTTAGGTACAAAATTAAGGGACGACCCGGCGTAGGGGGTACCAAAATAGGAGGATTCATTAAATAAGCCTTTATCTTGTCAAAAGCTTCCTGACATTCTTCATCCCATTTGCCTGGTTGATGCTTCTTCAACAACTTGAATATAGGCTCACAGGTGCTGGTCAAGTTAGCAATGAATCTGGCAATGTAATTGAGTCTCCCGAGAAAACTTCGCACTTCACGCTCCGTCTTAGGGCAGACATCTCTGTATTGCTTTCGTTTTATCCGGATCCACCTTTATTCCTTCTCTGCTAACAATGAATCCAAGCAATTTCCCAAACAGATGCTCCAAAAACACATTTGGCGGGATTCAACCTCAACTTGTACTTTCTCGAGTCTTTCAAATAACTTACGTAGAACCGCCACATGACTTTCTCCTTCTTTAGATTTGGCCACTATATCATCCACGTACACCTCAATCTCCTTGTGCATCATGTCATGAAACAATGCTACCATAGCACGCTGGTAAGTTGCCCCAGCGTTCCTTAATCCGAACGGCATCACCGTGTAACAAAACGTTCCCCAAGGAGTAATGAAAGTGGTCTTTTCTTTGTCATTGACATCCATGGGGATTTGATTGTACCCTGAGTATCCATCTATGAATGAGAACCTGTGATTCTTAGCAGTGTTATCAACCAGAACATCAATGTGAGGGAGTGGGAAATCATCCTTCGGGCTAGCCTTATTCAGATCTCTATAGTCCACACACATTCTGACTTTTCCATCCTTCTTAGGCACTGGCACGATATTAGCTACCCACTCTGGGTGTCTTGACACTTCCACAAACCCTGCTTCTAACTGCTTAGTTACTTCTTCCTTGATCTTCAGAGACATATCAGGATGCATCCTTCTCAATTTTTGTTTCTTTACCTCAATATTCGGGTAGAGTGGGATTTTGTGCGATGCTATTTCTGGGTCTAACCCTGGCATATCCCGATAAGACCAAGCAAAAACATCCATGTACTCTTTGAACAGCGTGATCATTTCTTCAAACTCTGAGTTTCCCACTACCTTCAATTCTTTTTTCTCTTCCTCTGTCCCCATGTTAACCACCTCTGCTTCCTCGCCATTCAAGTTAAATCCTTTCTCTGAGTGCTCCAGTAATTTTGAAAAATTTTCAACAATATCTTCCTCTTCTCCAAATTCAGGGTCTTCTTCATCAAACATTGCAGGAGAATCAATTGATGAGTTTTCGAAGTCCCTTTTATGAGGCAAACTTTCTATGAAACTCAGATCCCTGGAAAGCCATTTTGTGTGGAGTTAGAAAAGCAGAATAAAGCAGGGATGACAAAGAAAGAACACGATATGGTACAGAAATGTAAAAAGAAAAATGCAAAAGGATAAGTCAGAAAGTGCAACGAAGGGAAATGCTGAATATTCATACAAGTTCATTTAATCAATGTCTCAAATAACATAAACCATAAGTTCAGAACAACTTAAACAGGAAATTACTTTGAAACAATCACATCAATAATTGGTTCAGATTTCCAGTTCTTTAGCGGCTCCTCATCAAAGAATGGGACGGATTGCCTTGTGCTCTTCTTGGCTTTCTTCATGCAAAGCATTGATAGTGAGGCGGTATCGAGGGTGAATGACCTCATCGGGCATAATCACCTCGGCTAGGCCGGAAATGTTTCCCTCAGATGGGGAATATACTTCGCTTTGCCCTTGTCATTCTTTCTTCCAAGAGTCATGCTCCTCATATGCTCCTCCAGAGATACTTCGTGCACCCTATCCCAAACTTGTCGACTTTCCTGGGAGTGACACGGCGACCGAGTACCTTGCGCCTTTGAACCCAAACCCTTTCCTTCCCGGTATCCACTACTAGTCATGATCAGGGCAACCACCGATTTACACTTGGTGTGAGAGATTCATCTTTACCAAGTCCGGTCTCAACTATTTCGAAACCGTGCCATAGGTTCTCCTCTTCCTTTCTCGCACTTTCCACATATGGTACCGAAACCGGTTTTGACAAAGATAATTTCTTCCTCTCCATGTATGGTGATGACCGACCCATTCTCAATGTATTTAACACTTTGATGCGGGGTGGAAGGAACAGCCCCGGCGGTATGGATCCATGGCCTCCCTAACAAAGACATGGTGTAGCCAGGCTCCATATCCATGACTTGGAACAGGACTTGAAAATTGCTTGGACCAATCTCTAGCGGCAACACTATCTCTCCCATGATGCCTCTTCTATTTCCATCAAAAGCTCGTACCACCATCTCCCGTGGCGACAGTTCATCCTCACTTATTGATAATGAGGTTAGGGTCGACATGGGAATAATATTCAATGCAGACCCCCCGTCAATCAAAACCTTTGCAACTATGTGCCCTTTGCATTTGAGGGTTATGTGCAAGGCTCGCTGGCTCTTCTCGGATTGAGAAATGATCTCTTCATTAGTAAATGTGATCATGTTAATGCGTTTCACGGGGTCCACCATGTTAACCACACTTTCGGGAGTAACATCGGGCTTCACATAAGCTTCATTTAGAATTTTTAGCAATGCCTTCCGATGCATCTCAGATGTCAAGATGAGTGACAAAAGAGATATCCTGGCCGGAGTCTTTTTTAACTGTTCCATCACATCATATTTACTCTGCTTCATTATCTTCAGGAACTCCTCTTCACCTTCTTTCTCTCTCTCGTCTTCTTTTGACATTTCCTCTCTGCTCCTTTCCTTAACAATTTTCTCCTTTTCTAACTCTCCGGGCCATAGCATCGCCCACTCCCGGTAATTCCCCTACCTTGACTATATTAGTCACCAACTCCTCATCTTTGTGTACTTCAAACAATTTGAGCCTTGAAGTCTCTTCCCGACTCCTTTTGTCTCTACCTTGGTTTCATAATTCCATGGTACTGAATGAGTGTCATTATAAACAAATGGCATTGGCTTCTTGATTGTTACCACTACTTTCTCCGGTGTTGAGACTTGGTTGAGCGGTGGCACCTTAAGCACAAAGCGTTCGATCACATTAACCTCTTCGGAGGAGGCTAACCCTTGTCTCGCATGTATTACTCCCAAAGTAAGCAATCCTTGGACTCGAACCTTGAAGTCCCAACAATTTTCAATATCATGTCCCATTCCTCCACAATGATAAGCACAATTTGATTTTGCATCATATTTTTCCTCTTCTTTCATCATGGCGGCTAGTGCAGTGATATTGTAGCCAGCTTTCTTCAATCCTTCGAATATCCTTGCCATCGGTGTACGCAAGCTCATGACCTTTGTTATGGATGACCCTACCACCTCTACAGCATTCACCACATTCTTTCCGCCATGATTAGGAATTGGGTTATTAACGATACTGGGTCCAGCCTCTTCCTGGATATCAAGCTTCCCATAGGCAATTAACTTCCTTACTGCAGTCTTAAAAGACTCGCAGTCTTCAATTGAATGCCCTGGGATATCCATGTGATACTTGCAAGTTGAGTTCGGGTTGTACCATGATGGAAATGGTGGCTCTAATGGGCGCACAGGAATTCCCGAAATGAGATGAGCATCAAACAACCTTTGGAATAGGTCTGCATTTGAAATGGATAACCTTGGAAAGGGGGGGAGGTTTTGAGGACGAAAGCGGCTTTGGTTTTGGAGGTCTGGGCGAGGTTGTGAGTGGTTTAGGTAATTTTGCGGAGGTGCAGGTGGGTATCAGGTATAAGTTGGGCGAGTTGGTATATATGGCGGTGGCGAGGGACATTGTTAACTTGGAATTGTGGTGTGGGGGGAAGTTTGTGGTCTGGTATAACTTGGTGGGATGGATAATGAGGCGGTGGCGTGTGTCGGTATGGAAAATGAGGGTTGGGGTTGTATGATGGTGATGACTTGGGCTATATCGCGGCCTAAAATTTTGTTGAGGTTGGATATAATTTACCTCAGGTTCCTTTTCTTGGTGAAATCCTTTCTTGAAAGTAGTATTCTCTGTGCTACTCATGGGCAACTTCCCAGTTTTGGCTAATATTTCAATTCTTTCTCCAGAGGTTATTAAATCTGTGAAATCCTTATAGGCTGCCCCAGCCATCGCCCCAATAAAAGGTTTTCCTAGGGTCCCCAAGAAATATAAACACATCTCAGACAATGTTAATGGGGCTGGACTTGAGCCGCCAAGGCTCTCCACCTCGCGCATATTGCTTGAATGGTTCTTCATTACCCTTCTCGCATTGAACTCAACTGTTCTCGGGTTGGGGCTGCGCCAGATTGAATTTGTACTGATCCATAAATAAGTCAGCCAATTCTGTCCAACGAGAGATCTTTGAGCGATCTAACTGAAGATACCATTCTAGGGCGGGACCTGTAAGACTCTCATGGAAGAAACTGATGAGGAACTTATCATCCCTAGACCAAACAGTCATCTTAGTCCCATAACTGATCAAATGGAAACGAGGATTGCCGCTCCCGTCATACTTCACAAAATCAAGAATCTTGAAGTTGTTGGGGATTACTACATCCGTAGTTGGACATAACTCCTTTATCCTCAGAGGTCCATAAGCATTTGGGCCCTTTATTGCCTTGATTTGTTCCTCCATTTTTTCCATCCAAGCTTCTTTCATTTTATCCTTCTCAATTATGACATGACTATTCCCAGAACAAGGCATAGTCACGTGTCCTGGAATGGACACATGAGGTGGTTCCCAAGTAGGGCCTGCATAACCAGGGATTTCATTATGAGCGCCTTCCAAAGCGTGATACCCCTCCCCAATGGGCATGGCTATTGATGCTGTTTGAGGTGGTTGCTCGTGGATTCCTGCAGCGATGCCTGAGGTTATGGCTGAAAAGATCGGAGCAGTCACTGATGGCACATTTGCACCTGTTTCAACCCCATTTGCATTTCTATTTCCACTGATTAAGTGGAGAGACTCCCTTATATCTTGCAATATCGCTTCCAACCTCGCTTGATTTTCTGACACCTCATTTATTCTTCCTGTTACCTCGTCGACCTCCCTGCTCAAGTTCCTTCCTCGTTTCAGAATTATCAGCAGGCCATCCTGGTCCGAGATCTGGTATTGTGAACTCGGGTTAGATTGGTCTCTTCTTTCCTAGGCCGCGCAATGATTCCTGGACCAAATTGATTTATTAAAGAAAAAAAAAAGCACTTTAAATAAAGAAAAAGAAAAAAGAAATAACACTATTGTGAGGATGCTTGGCAATTGTGGGAAGATTTGCATGGTCATTCAATAGCAAAGTAGGATTCCTGATTTAGCATTAGCGGGTTCACTAATGATGCCCTCTTCAAACAATGCAATCATTCTTTCATCAAATACCAAGATTCCCGAAATTCCGCTAAAGGACAAATTGTCTTAGGGCAAAATACGGTTGATAACCTATTCAAGGGGGAATTCACCCCTCAATGAATAGTGCCTGAATGAAAAGCAGTAATCATCAACATTCAAAGCAAAACACTGCAACTGGTCATTCATTTTATTCCAAAATTAATCAATACAAGGTCTTAGTCTCCTCAAAGTATTACATCAATAATTTTGTTTTCTTCTTCCTAAGACCTTTAGCAAGACCTCGACAATACATCATAAACTCGGTTATCTTCTGTGGCAGCCTTAGCAATGGATTCATACGAGTCTGAAGGTCTGCTTCATCAAAACGACTAACTAGTTGCGTAGTGTAATATTGCAAACCGTTAGACATGTCCTCATATTTTGTCATCCAATATTCCTTTCCAAACTTTCATTTTGAGCTGCCCATTGCCATGCGCCTTCATTTTCTTCTTTTTGCAATCTTTGTCTCTCGAGCTTCGAGTCTCCATCGCTCCTTTTCTCGCTCTAGTTCTTGAGCTTTCAACTCCAAACGACTTGCTCTCTTGTTTGCTTCTTTGTGAATTATAATATTCTCGCAACCAATATCTGTCCTTGATCGGAGCGTCGTTTCATTTCAACGAGAGCCTCTTGTAAAGATTGCATCTTTTGGTCTTGTGCTCTAGTATTTAATTCCAATTCTTCTTTCATCTGCAGAATCTTCTTTATCGATTCTTCTTGAGCACTTACCTTCACTCGTAGCTCTTGGACTTCTAGAGAGTGGTCATGTTTGATTCCACCTCTTTTCCTTTTCTTGCCCTTTTACCCGGCTCGAGCTTCAAGAAAGACATCAGCTTGTGCATCCTTCAAGTCTTCAATCTTGTCGGCTAACTCGGCACCGACTTGAGTGAATGACGACCTTCAACTCAGCGGCTTCCTTCCCTTGTTCTAAAAGCGCATCTGCGCTTTCATCCTCTCTATCTGGGTGGTCATTTGAGATATAATCTGGGAATGATTTTCATCACTTGACACTGCCTGAGGGGTACTATTTTGTGCCTTCCTTGTTGCTCTCCATTGTAGGTACTCAGAAGTAGGAATTGCCACACGTTTTCCCAGTTCTTTCCTTCCTATCCTATGGATATTCTTCCAAGCGTCCCTGACCTCATTTTCCTGCTTAGTAGTGCTTCCATCTTTCCCATATAAAAAGCTAAATCCTCTCAGTTGTGTCTCGTCAGGCACGTGCTGAGTCCATTGGAGCTGTCTAAGCACAAGGACCGGTGAGAACGATACACAACCTCTCACACCCATTAAAGGAATGTTAGAGAAGTCACCACAACTGAGCAATATCTCTCCCCATGATACCATGAGCAAACCCATTTGAAAGAGTTTGATCCCATCTTCATGAACTCATCTTTCCATTCATGGGCTTTTTGCTGCTTGACTGGAATGCGACCAAAATTTCTTAGTGGATCAGGTAAGAGACCCAGGTGATTGTGTACATCCATGTGCGTCATGATCCAAACATACAACATGTGTGTGCAACATCGAATCATTCCCCCACCTTTTCTGTGGCAAATCTCCATGGTCAAGAAAGTGTCAGCGAGAATAGCAGGGATTGGATTTGCCCTATGATTCTCAAACTTGAAGAAGGCATCCATTGCCGCTTGGTCCACTATATCTGAAGTGAATGGGAATAAGACTAATCCGAAGATGGTTAGCGCCAATGTCTTATTAAAGAGATCCCATCTTCCTTGTTGCGCTAGTATCTCAAGATGCGCTTCTAGGTAACTCTTCTTCAATCCTTGTGTTTCCCCTCTCTTTTCCATGCCTAACTGATTTGCCTGAACTCCTATGAGTTCTGCTATTTTTCCTTCTGACACGTAATATCCTTTATAAAGATAAACATTGGGGTACTTGCTCATTGAGAGTCTCAGCATGATGGCATATTCTTCTATGGTTGGTGCAATATCCAAGTCGGGCAGCTCAAAACATTTCAAAGAACAATTCCAAAACTGGGCTAGGCCACTCAAAACAGGTTCTTCCAAGGGATGCGTAACAAATCTATGATTTGTCCATAACTGTTTAAAAATTCGATCGAGCCTTAGGAGTCATGTGTTGAGTAATGTCCCTTACACGCCTTAAATCACCGCCATTTCATTGTAATCTTCATATTCCTTTTAAGATCCACTGCATCTTTTGGTATTTCTCCTTTGGCGTATCTCGTCCATTACTTGCTATTGAATGAGTACTAATCCTTCCACTTTACCAAGTAAACTCACCCTATTGAAAGTAAACAAAGAATAACGTAAGCAAACCAGAAAAATGAAGAATGCATCCTAAGGATACCCCTCATCGAGGTAACTGTAAAATGTACCCTAACACCCTACATGGAGATTTATCCTTATAGGGTCG
This sequence comes from Ormosia emarginata, assembly GCA_029884605.1. NCBI lineage: Eukaryota > Viridiplantae > Streptophyta > Magnoliopsida > Fabales > Fabaceae > Ormosia > Ormosia emarginata. The sequence goes on from JAQQTP010000049.1 coordinate 13,676,973, forward strand.
TAGACCCAAAGGATGATAATGCATGCCCTCCTTATTTTTTTTTATGCATGAGATTGACATGAAATTGTAAGATGATGTATTTTTTTTTTTTTTGGGAATGTCATGCAAATGCAAGGCAATGCATGTTCTTTTTTTTATTTTTCTTTTACTTGAGAAATGCTATGAATGTTATGATATGAAAATGCAAGATGAAACATTCCCCCTTTTTTTATGATGATTTTTTAACAAATAGTGAATGATGTGAGAAATGCATAGACAAAGAAGAAATACGCTCCCCTTGTGTCCTAAGGAGGTGAAACTTAAAAGGTTAGATTTCCTTAAAATCACAACTCTAATTTTGACTGTCACTATATTCTATCTACCAGTGCAAGATTTTTAGGACAGATCTAGACCTCTAAAAGTCATGGTCCCCAGATTGCCCCTATCTCGAAAGACAAGGATCCAATTCATGAATAAATCACAAGTAGGGATAAACCCTCTCAATACGATTAGTCAATGATACTTGGTAACAATCTGAGTGGCGTCTCAACCAATGTCAAGTGAGCATGAAGCCCATCAATAACAAAAATCGAGACCCTTCCTATTCCTCGTGTTCGCATGAGACTCGGGTATAGAGCCCAACAAGTATGTGAGATAAGTGATAGTGACGTGTGTGAGGAGCATACTAACCTGTACATAAAAATTTAAAAGACTAAAGATTACCCCTAAACCCGCAAAGAACAAATATATACAAGCCAACCAAGAATCATCTATCCTAGGGTTTCAACAATTAAGTACCAAAATACATACAAGTAAAAATATACAAAATAAAGCTATCAAATATTTACACAAAGTATTAACAAAAATATTTACAAATAGATAAGGAAACAAAAAACAAGAAAATGGGTAAAACAAATAAACAAAGATTATTAAAATTTTGCACAATTAACCACAACAGGCCGACTCTCTAAATATTCCCTGGATTGGAGTCGCCATCTGTCGCGACCAGGGATCGCAATAAATATAGCAAACTCGCGTGATTTTTTTAAAAAATGAAAAAAATTAAAATATGGAGTCGCCACCAATTTTATTTAAATTTAGGAAAAATTGGAAAACCTTTTTAGAAAATGGTCTTTGGAACCAAATCGGATTCGGGAGTCGATTATGGATAGGGAAGGGTGGAAACTTAATCCCACGCACCCTATCACACCCGTCCCGAGACGGTACCTTAAGTCATTGTGCAAAAAATTAATAATCTCGAATCTATCTATTTTACCCTTCTAAAAAAAAAACTTTGTAATTATTTTTATTTTTATTTTTTTTTTGTTATTTATTTATTTATTTATTTTAAAAGAAAAGAAAAAACCAAATTGTAAAAATTTAATTTTTGAACTTGACAGAATGAAAATCCTGCTCCTACGTACCCTCAGGTGCAATGAGGAACTCAAAGTTACGTAGTTCTGTAGAAAATAAATGTGAGTTGATTGAATTTTAATTGAGAAAAAAGATTTTTGGAAAGAAAACAGACTTGCACAGGATTTAAGATAGCACAAGACTAATCAATAAACCCTTATGATCCAAACGACATTGAAGATAGCATCCGCTATTCAATCAACATCATTAGTCATTGCAAAAAATTTAAATTTTTTTATCTGTATTTTTATTTTTTCTTAAAACAAAGGGTACAAAGACAAACATAAATTTTCCATGATCCAAATGAATAATTAAAAAACAAGATGAAATATAAGTATCAAAAATCAAATAACTCAAAACAACATTATTTTTACTTTTATAACGATTTTTGGATTCTTTAATTTTTTTATTTTTTTTACTTTCCTTCATTTTCTTTACTTCTCATCTTCTTGTTTATTCACAAAGACATAACATATGAATACACTATAAGAAAAACTACCCAACGAAAAAATTAAATTAAAAAAAAAATACTTATTTACATATAAAAAAAAATGTCAAACCAAATCACATTCTCCCTTTTACTATTATCACATTTGTTATTCAAGCAAAACAAAACCAACCCACGTAAAGTGGGCTGATTCCTTCAGCAACCCAAACAAACATATATATATATTTACACATGAAATAAAAGAGCACCATGATTTAATATAGCAAACAGAAAAAAACGTGAACCAAACCAAATAGAGGGAACAAAAGAAAAGAAAACCAGAAGAAGAGAAGAAGCAGGAGACGCACCTGGGCTTCGACAGAGGAAGAGTTGCAGTCGTAGAACGGTGGACGTAGGTGGCTGGTGGAGGATGGCTGGCGTGAGGTGCAGGAAAAATGGTGGGCTGCTGGATGGTGTTGGAGGAAAACGGCCACTGAGTCAACCCGAGTGAGTGTGGAGAAGGTGGCTGCATGGATGTTTTGGGTGGAAGATGATGGAAGGCTATGGCACGATGGGTGAGGGGTAGTGGATGAAGTTGGATGATGGTGGCTGTTTGGTGGTGGTCGCGTGGAACCGGTGGTTGTGGTGGAGCCGTTGTTGGTGGGTGCGGTGGAGCTCTGTTTTGGGCGAGCGGATGCGGGGCTCGGGGAGAAACAAATGGAGCCGGTGATGGTGATGAAGTTCTTCGCTGGATGGAGATGTAGATGGAAGATAATGGTGAAGGAAGATGATGGTGGGTTGGAGGTTGTCACGGGTTATTGGTGTGGTGCAAAATGAAGAAGGAAAAAAAAAAAGTCCCCCCCCGCTTCGTTTCTCGGGTTCTCTCTGGTTTCACGTAAATGAAACAAAGGAGTGGGGTGGCTGGACGGAGCTTGGTTGGTTACGGGGTCAAAAGGGTTCTAGTGCAGCAGAGCTCGTGGTCAAGGTGGCTAGATAGGGCTCTGCATACGCTGGACAGTGGTTCATGGTGTGATGGAGCAGATCCAGTGTGCATGGTGATGAGTGGTAAATCTGAACAGAGATGGTGGAGGTGTGGTCTGGGTTAGGTGATTCACGGTGGATTGATGGAGGGGTGGTGAAGGGAGATGCTTGGTTATGGTGAGTTGTGACGTTGCATGGAGGGTGAAGGGTGAGTGAGGTTGTGGGTGATCTTGAGGGTGGAGATGGCTTGGTAGTGTGATGGTGTTATGGAAATGGAAATGGTGGCTACGGGTGAGAGGTTGAGAGTTCTTTGTTATGGAAAAAAATGGAAGTGGTATGGTCTTTGTTTTGTGAAGGTGAACCTGGTTTGCGGGTTGGATGGTGAAGGTTTCTGTGGAAGTCACGGTTGGAGATCTATATGGAGGAGATGGAAGATTGGTTGGGTTGTGGGAGATGAGTTGATGGAGGTGGTGGGTATCGAAGGAAGAAGAAGATGAAGGTTATGGAAGATAGGTGAGTATGGATGTTGGAAGGATGTTAGTGAGGTTACGTGGTGATGGTTTTCTTTCTTTGCTATGTATATATTTATGGTGAGAAATGGAAGATGGTCATGGTGAGGGAATGAAGATTATGGTGGGTTGGAGGAAGATAAGGTGGTGGTGAATTGTGGGAAGGTTGCTTGCTGATTATGGAAAAAAAATGGCCCCCCAAAATGAATGAAGTCCCTCCTTTTTATAAGCAGAAGTGCCCCCATGCTTTAAAATGCAGCCTGGTGCTTGATTTCTAAAATAACTATCTTTAGTGAGGGTGGTGTGTACGTGAGAGAGTGCCAAAATATATACTTTTTGTTGTGTAATGGTGTGTGCAGTGTCATGTAGCGTGTGAGTGGGAGTGTGTGTGTGATAGTGGAGTGAGTGGGAGTGTCTGTTGTAGGTGAGTGGAGTGCAATTTGGTTAGTGAGTGGAGAGTGAGTTGATATGCAGAATGATTTAAAAAAAAAAAAAAAAGAGTGTGTGTGTGCTACGTGAGTGAAAGTGAGTCAAAGTGTGATTGTTTTCTTTTTTTTTTTATTATACCTTTTTTTGTTATTTTTGATTTTTATTTTTGATTTTTTGTTTTTTTATATTTTCATTTTCTTGTTTCTTCTTATTATTATTATTTTTAAGACTAAGATGAGCTTAATCTGTTTAGGCTAAAAAAAGGCTAAGTAAAATGGGCTAAAAGGTGGGCTATAATTTTTTGATTTTTTTTTTCTTTTTTAAATTAATTTTCCTCTCTTTTTTTATATTTTATTTTTTAGTCCGGTCAAAATTGAGTGTTCACACATACTAATGGCCCTTTATCACCCTTAATACCTAATTAATATAGTCATCCATCACATGCAAAATGTGCATGTTTTACAATAACAAACACATACTTATATATATATATATATATATATATATATATATATATATATATATATATATATATCATCTCATTGACAATTGAGTTTGGATCCTTTCATGTAACATGATCATTATGTTAGAAAGAAATATGTACAAATTTTATCATGCAATGACCCAACATGATTGATTATAATGTTCACTAGTTATATTAAAAAATTGTGTTTTTCTTTCTCTAACATGACTTCTCGTGTTAGTCAACAACATAAAAGAATCCAAATTCTTCACAATTTAATTATAGTAGGTCCCACATTATTTTTTGTACACCTATATTATATTTCTACTACCTAACCCTTCATGTGAGAGATGTAAATTAGTAGAGATGTGCAACTAGCTTTTTTCATAGTTGGGCATACATGTAAAGTTGGCTTGACTCAGCCCGCTATAGGCTTGCCTTGATCGAGTTAGACTAGATTGGTTCGTTTAATAAATCTTTATAATTTGACTCTTGACCCAATTTAGCCCACAAGTTAACAAGTTAGCTTGTTAACCCACAATTTTTTTTAAATTCTTTTTTTGATTTATTTTTTATAAAATTTATATTTTACCTTATATTAGGCTCAAAACTTTTGGAGATTATAAGACTTGGGTAAGCCATTATTAATGGATTGGGCTTGAGACTTGGGCTTATTATGACTTATTAGGTTAGATTTTTTCCAAAAAAAAAATAATAAAGACAGTGGGCCAAGTCATGGGATGGCTGGTCCAACCCACTTAACCCGTGAGTTAAAGACATAGTTGTGTAAACGCAAATTTAAATGAGACTACAATGTGACTGAAATTCCCTACCAATGAACTTGAAGCATATTTCCAACCAAGACAACATGACAATTTTTTCCTTTACTAACCAGAATTTTTGAGTAATACTACCTACATTGAGTTTAGACTACAATTGTATAGATTAGATTAATCCACAAAATTAAAATTATCTTCCTTTTCTAAAGTTTAGAAGAAGAGAGGCTATTTATTCAAAAGATAGGATATAAAATGAGTTACAATGGTATTCACCTATAGATCACATTACCAACTCAATCAACTCATATTATTAAATTGATTGGTAAAATTAAATCTAAGCAAAAAACATACTTTTATACTCTCTCTTTTTAATTTTTTTTTTCAATTTTGCCCTCTAACTAATTTTTATGTTAAATTAGTCCTTCAACTTATTAAGTTAATATATCATTTTCCTAAAGACTAACTACGTTAATACCACTAACGAAATAATCCACACTGGCTATTAGGTGGCATAAACGATGTTAAATAACTATGTAGAGATGGCATTTGACTTGTATTATCTTTTTCTCCTTTTCAACTTTGAGTGGCTACCAATAAGAGTTTGGAGTAATGTGCTTATTTAACAATAGACAAAATCCCTTCTAGCATGGAATGGCTCACGACAGAGAGGATGGAGAGCAGTGTGGTTAGCTCTACGACATGGGTTCATACTGGAGCTCTAGCCTTGGGTGGCAGTGGTGGCTCGACTTAGTAGCTTGCATGGACGATTTGCTTTCTATGGGCATGAAGGGAGTTTGGAAACGAAAGAAAAATCTAGTCTTGTATTCTATGGGTACTGCAAGGCAGGGGAAATTTTGGGTTGCGCAAATGTGTTAGGTGATTTCAACTATGAATTTGGGCTAATTTTTGGGTAATAGGTTTGGATGTGTAATGGTTGGATGCTTGATTTGTCTTTGCTGAAATAGGTTGCTTTAATGTGTGGAGGTTATAGGTTTTCTGGGTTTTCCTGATGACATGGTTCAAGAATTGGTTAAGGGTGATTTGGTTGAGCTATTGTGGCTAAAGTAGGGGCTGGGCAATGGTGGTTCTTGGCAGCTAGTTTAGGGTGTTGAGGTAGAGGCTATGGCTATTTTAGGTGGGGCTTTAGTGGATGGTTTATCTAGTTAAGGCTCTGTGGTTATGTTTAGGATTTAACAAATGGGAGTGATGTGTTGTGTGCTTGATATTGATAGGGCTTTGGTTTTATGTTGATTTATATGTTTGGGGTGAAACTTGAATGCGTGTGTAGTTGAATGGAGAAACTACAAGTCGGTCTTAGGTGTAGCTATTTGTGGGGTTGAAGTAGGGATTTTCTCTAAGGGCTTAAGGCAATGATGAGGAAAAGGATATTATGTTCTTAAAACTTTGGTTAATTTGGGACTTCTGGTAAGATTTGGGTTTTTGTGATTTTGTTTAGTTTAGTGTGGTGGTCAAAGTGTTGATAGTGATTTGGGATTAAGATGTATGGTTCATGGTTCACTGTAGGACAATGATCTGACTTTTGGTTAAGGGGTTTGCAAGAGAGAGAGAGAGAGAGTGAGTATGTGAGTGAGTGAGTGATGACATGACAAAAAGCTTAATGCCAAGTAGAGTTATAGGACGCATGGCAATTTCATCTTCTAACTTATTTAACATTGTTTTTGCTACCTAGGAACCAAGTGAGATTATTCTATTAGCGATAGTGTTTTTAAAATTAGATTGGTTATTGAACCAGTAAAGACACTATTTTATAGTTCACTAAGTCAACCATGGTTGAACCGGTGTTAATTAAATTATATATATATATATATATATATAAGACATATATAATGAGAGGAGTATTTATTGTGAGAGGATGAGAGGAGTGAATCTTGACCATATAACCATATATGGATATGGATGGTCAAGATTAAAAGTTACTTAGAGGTCATGTGACCACTTAAAAAGTCACATGCATTTATGTTCTAATCTTGACCATTCATGTAAGATCTAATGGTCAAGACTCACTATTCTCACCCTTTTACACTAAACACTCCTTAAATTTCCCACCAAATAAGTCCTCGAAGGACAAATTGAGGAGATTTTTTATAAATTAAGGAGATATTTGAAATGCCTATGCTATAAAAATGCCTAGACATGCATGTATAATAATTTCCAAAAACTTAAACTAATTTATTAGATTCAAAAGAAATTGATGACTAATTACTATGATTTTTAGGTCATCTAATTTTTGGGAAATTTGTTCAGTAATGGATGCTGAGCTATACCTAAATAAGCACGTTCTAGTGTTTTCCTTCTTGCGCAACATCGAAACGTGTTGAAACGGGTGGAGGGGATTGGTACCCAGAAAGGCACTCCAATGCTCAAGTCAGGTTGTACACAATTAGGGTTTAAGCTAAAGAGCAATAAATACCTATTAGAGGAGATTGAGCCTGATATTTATAGAAGTTGAATAGGAAGATTTGTTCCCTTAATAATTGTAGAGGATCCCTATAAAATTAGAATATTGATACTGCAGTTATGAGTAGTCAAAGGCAGTTATTACGCAAGATTATGATTGGCAGTTATGGATACTCATAAGATTTATCCATAGCGTAAATCTCTTGGTAATGTTGCTATTACCCAATGTCATGGTCCGATATCCGTTGTGCTGGGATCTCAACAGTGTACAATGAATTCCCGTTGGGATGTCAACAATGGACTCCAGCTGGATGCATGTCGGGTTGACCTATAGGATGGGATCCTGGATCGTGGTCAAGAACAATTGCCCCTAGTTTGACTCTTAGATGGGACAGCTAAGTGTCGAGGTATCTGAGTTTGATAGGAGCACACGTCACGCCGTGGACAAAGGGATCCAAGTTAGTATTAACGTCGAATCTTGTAATATTTTTTCCAATAGGCCGAGGTGATACATCATAGTATACCTCTAGGGTTAATGTGTAAGATCGAGATCCGGGTTGGATCGCTTTACTTTCGTTGTCATTCTACCATCTGAGGTATGTCATATGTTACCCCCACATGTAGTTCACAGGATCTTTGTTGTCCTTTCTTGCAGCCTTTATTTTGCAGTTAGTAAGAGTCTGAGCTTACTTAGGAATCGTCGCTTTGACTTTATTGGGAATGAAAATCACTTCAATGAAGGTGGCAGTTTCAGGTTGTTTCCCAACTACTTGCTATTCTTACGGCCAATCACAAGAAAAGGGTATTAAAACGAGGCCTCAAACGTGCAGCCAATTAGCTTTCTCATGAATAATCAAAATCCTTTATTCCCTTTATAAATAAGGGATGCTTGCAGTGAAGTTGTCATTTGTTGAGAGCCATTTTTTTTCCTGAAATATTCTTTCATTTATTCCCCAATTTCTTAATGGTTTTTCCTTTTTTCCAACATATTCCTCTGATGGAGGCCATTCTTACTAAGTGTAATGGTTCTGTGAGGACCAAATAGCTGTCCTATGTGAGTTGGTCAACATGCATATGGGTGGCAGAACCCTTTCTTTCCAAGCATATGTAGGAGTGTGTAACTTTTCTTCGCTTACTGGGAGGATTAGTCATTTCTGTTATAATTCTTTCGATGCATGTAAGCTTACCGCTCTCCCTCCTTCACTCTATTGATTGCAATCAAAGGTATTTTCCAAGTGCCTTGGTTTCACTGCAATGTGTAGTTGGATATGCAGGATTATGAAACTTGCTCTTGGGGTGGAGTAATCTCTTGGAGTGAAGCATTTTGCTGTTGTTGGCCAACAAGGGAAAGACAGGTGTTGGTTTTTGGAAGAACCATGGAGGTGGTCTTGGTCAGTTATCATCATTATCATCATTGTCTTATCTGGCTTCCTTTTAGGCTCTCTCCAATGTGCATTCTTGTATTAAGATAGTTTATAGGCTATTTTGTTAGAGTTGATGATGTATGGAATGTGAATAAAAAGCTTCTTTTTTGCCTCATTTTATTTCTTTGAATGTTCTATTTTTTCATTTCTATTGTCTGCTACTTTCACCGGGATAAGTCCAATGCTCATCGTGTAATAATATGTTTAACCTCATCATGTTGCCCCCAACTTGGTGTTTAGCTAATATAGTGAAGTATTAAGGTAATTCTCAATGCCCTTGGGTGACAGAATTCGCGCTTTATATGAAGTCGTAGTTCGTGCTGCCCCCAAAGGGTTAAGAGCTTTAATTTGGAGGCGTTAACAACTAAGTCATTTGACATTCATGGATGCGCTGTAATCTGGCTAAGGTCCACGCGTCATGTGACTATAGGTGGACATTCTGGGGTGTAGCTGGGGTCTGTAGAAAAAATTAGTGCTCAAAATAACAGGCCTTGCATGACGTTTGGATTTCTAAGCAACCGTCACTTTAACTGCTATGACAACTGTGAAGTCCATATGGCACACTTTGATCAGATAATCGTGGTTAGGGTTTCGCCTGTCATGATGAGATATTTTGAAATTCGAAGTGTTTGGACGAAATTTTCCCCTAACTACCCTGTCTCTATAAATAGGGGTTAATGGTGCCTCCATCATCACACTTTATGGTTCCTCTCAAATTTTCGGCGCCTGAAGCGATTCCCGTTGACCGAGCACGACTGAGAAGCATTGTTCACTTGGAAGTTTCCAGCAGTTTCAAGTAGTTTTCAATGATTTCTCTTCAATTAAACACCATTCAATCATCTAACTTCTTTACTTTTTCAAGGTATGTCTCCTTTTACCCTCTATTTTGTCTATTTTTAGCATTATAAAGGGTTTCTGCCTTCTTTGTTTGTGGGGTATTCCCCCTCCTTTAGTGATCAACGAGTGAAAATACCAGTGATTAGAGTCTTGCTCAATAGCATTGCTCTCTGGAGCACCTTCTCCATCACTCTGTGAGTGGCGGGGGTACCCATCTTAGGCTGAAAAGTCTTTAAGGCGCGGAGACTAGTATTCGTAAATGGTGTAGATGACTGGATACAAAGGATGGAGTCAGATGTAGAAAGTATTTTAATAGGACTTCCATCCATTGTCGGTCCTCCTCCATGTCTGAATCTATAAGTTACTAGAGTTTCTTGATTCTGACAACATCTTATTAGCCTCTGTGGGTGTTTCCAGGGATCTATGGCGAGGAGAAGAGTAGCACGACATAAATTAGTCGTAGAGAGGTCCATGGTACTTGTCTGAGGAAGGAGGGTGCACCCTTGGGTTGGAGATGACGTTTGGTACAACGAGTCTGAATTTTAGACTAGGGAGAAAGTAGAACATCTTACGAGTTACTTGGAGCCGACAGAGGGTAGCACAGGTGATCATGAGTATCAGGTCCTGGCTCTAAGGTGGACGAGAGAGTGTGTTCGGCCTAGGAGGTGGGCGTACACTACATGTTTATATATGAAGATCTTTTCATTCGATTGGGACTACAGATCCTATTCACCCCATTTCAAATAGTAGTCCTTCACGCTCTCAATATGGCTTCATCCCAAACTTACCCCAACAATTGGGGAAACATTCTGGCCTTCAAAAGATTTTACCGGGTAGTCAGACTACTGTACTCAGAGAAAGAGTTTTTCTACCTCTTCACACAGTAGTACCCCTCTAGGGAAGGGGGCATTACAAAAAAACTGGCTCACACTCTGGTTAAGACCCGGTCAGAAAGTCTTCAGAGTCTTCTAGGACAGCTTCAAGAACTACAAGACAAAGTTCTTTAAGTTGATGGCAACGCTAGGGGCCCATCCGTTCTTCTTGGAAGCCGGTGAGGACTTAGCATATGACTTGTACTAGACTACAAGGGTGTGGGACACCCCTAATGAAATGATTGAAAAGGAGAAGCCTAATCTCAATCGGGATAACACTGAATGTGTTGATTTTATGAGTATGTGGGCTCAGGATGTCAGCCTTATTTCTTGTAAGGATGTCTTGGATGCCGCTGATGATGAAACTCGTGGGGCCATTCTAGATGAAGTTTATATAGTAGTCTGTCTTTAACCATTTGTTCATAATACTATTTTTTGTTGTTTCTGACTTGTACTGCATCTATTTTGCAGAAAGTATGGCATCCGAATAAGCACTTATCGCCCTCCAGGCCATGAAGGCAAGGGCAGAGGATGTTGGGCCATCTAACACTCCAAAATAAGTTATTCTGGCCCTTGCAGTCCAAGTCTTGATGACCGAGGTAGTTCCGGCCCAACGAGAGGAGTCTCCTACTCAGCCCCTGGAAAGGAGAAAGAGGAAAAGTGAGGGTAGTAGGGTGGAGGACCGTGGAAAGAGACTGGTCGTGGAACCAGTTAAGGTCTAGGGTTCGGTTTCCTTATACAAGAAGGATGCATTGCCCAGACCATTTGTGGACTTTCAGCTTTTGGATGACGACATCATTGCTTGTAACTCCAAGAAAAGTATGTCAGAGATCCTGACAAGGTTTCAGGTTAGTGGACTCTACCTTGCCGCTAAAGCCTATTTCCTTGAAAGGTGCTTGGACCAACTTGAAGAGGAAATGGTTGAGAAGACGAGGGCAGTCTAGAAGAAGGGGGCTCAGAAGCTTAACTTGGCTCTCAAGGCTAAGGAGGAGACCCAAAAGGCCTTGGAGGACGCCCAGAAGGCCTTAGAGGACGCTAAAATGAAAATTGATGAACTGAAGGAGAAATTGGTGGACTCTGAGGACAAACTCAAAGAGGAGAGGGCTAGTTATGATGAGGCTTTAAAGGCTAATGCCGACACTCGTGCTAAGAATTAGAATCTCCAGATCAGAGTGGTGCGGCTACAAGAGGATACCCAACAGTTGATGAAGATCTATATGGACATAAGCGACAAGTAATTCCAGAACGCAGTCGCCTAAGTCGAGTTCCTTAACCCCGAGATCGCCCTGGCCTTGGATGGATTCGGCTTCCAGAAATTGATTGTCGACGGCTGCCTAGTATTAGCAAGAGAATTTTTGTAGGCCAAACAAGCTCCTACCGAGGTCCTTTCCACTGTTAACTACAACGTAACTTCAACTGAAGAGGATGGAAGTACAGCGAGCGTGGTCCATGCAATCCCGAAGGACAATGAAGCTGAGGCCTAGCTTGTTTTTCTTTTCCTCAAATGTTTTCCCTTGCCCCTACTGTAGGGCATTTAATTTTTGTAAAAGATAATTTTCCCGATTATCGAGCTGCAATTAAATACATTAGTTTCATACTTTTCTTTTTTTTTCTTTCTTCATGGTCCACACTGGGTCCAACGCCCATCATTAATATCCATTTAGTAGCTATTTGGGGATTGAGAATTGTGTTCACGTGAAACCTTAGTCCGGGATCCAACACCTAAATTTCGAGCACTCGGAGTTCCTTTAAGGACTTAGACAAAATAAAAGGTGACTCATAACCAGGGTCTTTAGTGTTAATGATCTGGTTAAGAAAATCTCCTAATACTTAGAAATTTTCAATTTCAGAACCAATTCAACATAAGACATCCACGATAGGTACCTAATGGCGATCACAGATGTCATAACATGTATTGCCAATTAATTTCACAACCACAAAATGGTTATGACCAAGTGTTGAGGATTTAGGTATGGGCCCATAATAGGCGATCAAAACACACAAACGAGTTTTGTAGGTTATTCCTCTTAACCTGGAAGCCCGAATCCCATAGGGAACCGGCTCTAGACACTCTCAAGGCATTTCTCGACTTGAGGGTTGTGAATTTGAAAGAAACCCTGAATCCCATAAGGAACGGGCTTTATAGACTTTCTCAAGGCATGGTCCGACTTGAGGGTCTTTAAACCCTAAAAGAAACCCCAAATCCCACAAGGAGTGAGCTCTATATACATTCTCAAGGAGGAGTCCGGCTTAAGGATCTTTTAAGACTAGAGAGTGCAAGTAGATGTATAAAAATAACTTCCTTATTTTATTGATTGAATGAAAGACTAAAGTCCGTACAATGTATACCCACAAAAACTGGGGTAGATTAAACATAAAGTAAACTAGGAGACTAGGCATTAAAAAGAACTTAGCTATAGTACTTTCTGAGTTTGTTCATATTCCAATAATTTTTTATTGGCTTTCCTGTTATTGTCTCTAAGGCATAAGCTCCCTTGCCAATATTGATCACTATCTGGTAGAGACCTTCCTAATTTGGGGCTAACTTCTCTTGGAAGGCATTCCTACCATCGATGTTTATTCTCTGAAGTACTAGATCACCTAGTTCAAACTTCCTTGGGACAACTTTCAAATTATATTGAGTCAACGTTCTCTATTTGAGGGTGACGTTGCGTATGTGAGCACTGTACATTCTTTCTTTTAGAAGATCCAAGTCATCTCTAATTGATCTAGGGTTGTTATCAGGTGAGAATTGTTGGTGACATCAGCTGGGTTCCCCTATCTCCACCGAAATCATAGTCTCGCATCCATAAGTAAGTTTAAAAGAGGTTTCACATGTTATGGAGTGAGGCATAGTCCGATAGGTCTAGAGGACATGGTCAAGTTGCTCGGCCCAGTTTTCCTTGAATTCGTCCAACCTCATTTTAATTCCACAAGTAATAACCAGTTAGCGATTTTAGCTTGTCCATTTTTCTTGGGATTCTCGATAGAACTGCAATGGTACTTGATTTTTAGCTCAACGAGCAATTCTTCGAAACCTTTATCTTTGAACTTGGTTCCGTTGTACGTTACAATGAACTCCGGAATCCCAAACTTGGTGATGACGTGATGCTAAGTGAACTTCAAGATTCTGTCAGAGGTGATCATGACTATGGGCTTTGGTTTAATCTATTTAGTAAAATAATTCATAGCCACCACCAAGTACTTTAGTTGTCTAGGTGCTTGAGGGAACAAGCTCAGGATATCCATACCTCATCTGTAGAATAGTCAGGATATGGACGTCGTGGATAGTTCCTCTAAAAGAGCTTGATAATGGTCCAAGTGCCACTCACACTTATCACAGACATGGAGGGAGTCAACTTCTATTTTTGGCCAATAGTATCCAGCCCTAAGTGCCTTTAGATCTAAGGCTTTGCCCCCCAAGTGGTGTCCATAACTCCCCTCATGGAGCTCGGCTAAGACATATTTCGCTTCATTTAGTGTGAGGCACTTCAGGAGAGGTAGAGAGAAACCATAGCGGTACAATTGTCCATTGTAGATAGTGTACTGGATTGCGGTTCGATCCAGCTTGGAGGCCTCATTTGGATCATTGGGCTAGGTTCCAAATTGCAAGTACTTCATTATTGGGGTGAGCCAAGTATGCTTCACTTCTTCCACTGTGAAAATGGTTGTGTCCAAGATGGAAGGTTGGGCAAGGGTCTCTTCGATCATTGAGTGGTTGTTGCCCAGACTCTTAATGTTGGCCAGTTGGACAAGAGATCCGCCCTAGAGTTATGCTCCCTAAGAATATGCTCTATTTTGGCAACCTGAAAGTTCATGAGGAGCTCTTGGACTTTGGCCAAATATCTCTGAAGAAGGGCTCCTTGGCTAGGCAATCACCTCGGATCTAGGAGGTCACAAGTTAGGAGTCGCTGCAAAGTGTGATCTTAGCCACTCCTATATCCTTGGCCATTACCAGCCCGAAAATGCATACTTCGTACTCCGCCTAGTTATTTGAGGTGGAAACTCAAACTTTAGGGAATTCTCAACTATTACCCTTTCATAATTCTCCAAGATCACCCCAGCACCACTTCCCTTGGGTTCGAGGAGCCATCATCGAATATGGTCCAAGAAATTCTCCCGGGGTCGCCGGGGTTTGATATGAGTTTTGCTAGGAAGTCCGAGAATGCTTGAGCCTTTATTACTAGCCTAGGCTCTTGTTGAATCTCTAGCACAAGTAAGTTTTTAGGTCAAAATAGTTTTAGAATTAAAGAATTTAGGTAGAAATTAGATAAGTTTTAATTGTTTAAGAGTATTTTAGGTTTTTGTGTTCACTGACTAATTGGATTTAAAATTTTGTTGAAATAGGTTTGGTTTTAATTTAGAAGAAAGAGGAAAATGTCTTTGTTGCATGCTGTCGCGAGGCGATGCGTTCCATCGCGAGGCGAAGAACAACCATCGCAAGGCGAGTTGATGATTGAAAGGAGCTCGAAGCTGCATTGGGCTTCTCCTCAGATGAAGGTCGTCGCGAGGCGACGATCATTATCATACAAATGTTAAATAGTCAGATGAAACATTTTTTACGTAGCTTTTGTTTTTGGTTCATTTTTCCATATTCCGAAATTTTGGGGGTTTTACCCAGAGCTCTGCTAGGGTTTCTTCTTCTTCTACCTCCATTGATGATTCAAGCTTGGGAACAAGACTTTAAAGAATCAATGGCTTCTTCATCCTCCATTTGTTTGATTTTTCTCATCTCCTCTTCTTCCATTATGAGTAGCTAAACTTTTTATGGCTAGGGTCAGATGAACATTGTAAATACTCTTATGTGATCTGATTTGTCTCTCTTACAAATTAATTTCATGGATTTGAACATTCTCCTCTTTGCTTAATGCTAATCAATACTTGATCATTATTGGTTTGAATGTGGGTATTACTTCAAATTGAAAAATTCATTTTAATGCTGGAACTGAGTAGAGTTGGCATGATTATGATTGAATATAAGAATATATCATTGTAATTATGTATTCCATGAAATCACTGTTATTTATGCTTAACTTGAATTAATAATTACCCAAGGAATTGGGAGTTGTGATTTGGGTTAAAGGGGTCTTAAATCAAGGGATTGATCTTGGCCTAATTTTGTTGATTAGAACTTCAAATGCGTGATTATTGCTTGTATTAAGAGTTAATCAGTAGCATAAGAGGGTAAACAATGGAATTCGACCCCTCGCCGCTTTTCTTGATTAATTTTCTTCTCCTTAAAAATCCAAAAACATTCTTTAATTTGTCAATTGCTCTATTTTTAGTACATTTCTTTTATACTTGTTTAAAAACCAATACAATTCAAAGTTACTAAATCATATTCTCAGTTCAAGTAGAAACAACCTTTTCTTTTGTGTTGATAGAAAGATTATAATCCCTGTGGAGACGATATTCCTTTTCTCATCATTATATTACTTGTAGCGATTCGGTGCACTTGCTGAAATTATCTATTAATAAGTTTTTGGCGCCGTTACCGGAGATTATTGATTTGATTATCAACAAGGCAAAGGAGTTACTACTTTGGACATTTATTTTGTTTTCAGTTTGTTTGTTTAGAAATTTTACTGTATTATTTTAATTCATTTCTACATATAGTTGACTTGTACTTATAATTCTCCTAGTTGCTGTTTATGCAAGGAAAAAAGGCAACTGAATTGTTGTTTGATCTCGAGATTGTGAAAACAGAAAAAGCAAATAGGAAGAAGGCTAAGAAAGCAAGGCAACAGAAAAAAACTCAAGAAAAACAAGCATCAACTTATTCTTCTCTAACTCTCACAGAAGAGGTCATGGCTGCACAACCACCACCTAGGGGGACTTTAGGAGATTTTGGCCGAAGGAACAACCGTCAGAGGTTGGCTATTGAGTATCAACCGGTGGAGGCAAATGCATTTGAGATCAGAACTTCTCTTTTGAGTATTCTCAAGCAGAATCAGTTTTCTGGAGTGGATAATGAAGACCCCAACTAGCACTTGGTGAATTTCTTTGAGATTTGTGGTACATTGAAGTTGGATTGTGTTTCTGAAGAGGCTAAGAGGATGAGATTGTTCCCTTTTACTTTGAGAGACAGGGCAAAGGATTGGTTGCAAACACTTCCTCAAGGGAGTATTACTACTTGGAATGAGTTGGAGGACAAATTTATGGATCGGTTCTTCCCTACCTCCAAGTTCATCAAGAGAAGGGCTGAAATTACTAGTTTTGACCAAAAAGATGGAGAAAATCTTTATGAAGCATGGGAGCGGTTCAAAGGGCTTTTGAAAAGATGTCCCGATCATGGCTTCGATGACTTGACACAAATGCAAACATTTTGCTATGGGTTGAGACCGAATACAAAGATGATGTTAGATGCTTTAGCAGGAGGTACAATGAATAACAAGACGGCTGAAGAAGTAAGAGAGTTAGTGGAAGCAATGGCCTCAAATGAGTATCTTATTCATCATGATAGAGAAGTGCAAGTTAGGAAGGGTGTTCTAGAGCTGGATGCACATAATGCTCTATTAGCCCAAAACAAGTTGGTTTCTCAACAATTGGAGGTTCTCACCAAACAACTTCAAGCCTTATAAGCAGGTTTTTCTCAATCTCATCATTCCAAAGCTGTGATGCAATGTATGAGGTGTGATTTTTGTGGGGGAGGACACGAGAATGGTGCTTGTGAAGCTCAAGGTGATCCAAATGAGCAAGCCAATTGTATGAAAAATTTTCTGGGGCAAAGAGGGACTCCTTATTCCAACACCTATAATCCAGGGTGGAGAAATCATCCCAACTTTTCTTGGAGGCAACATGAAGCTCCTCAACTACAGTAACCTAAAGAGAAGCCTACTGCCTTAGAAGAGGCATTGACTCAATTCATGCATATGACTCACACTAATTTTCAGAATCATGAGGCTCATTTCAAAAACCAAGAAGCATCCATCAAGAACCTTGAAAACCAAATTGGACAGCTCTCAAAGCAACTTGCTGAATAATCCGAGGGACAATTTTCTGGAAATACAGTAGATAATCCCAAGCATGAGTCTTGTAAAGCTATAACTTTGAAAAGTGGAAAGATTGTCACACCATCTATGGTGGAGCCATTAATTTCAGGGTCTAATGGGACAAATGAGCAGAAAACGTTGGATGAAGAGCCACATGAAATGAGTGACATTGTGAATCTAGAAGAAAATGAAGAAAAGATTGAAAGTCAGAAAAAGGATGATAAAAAGAGTTCTAACTTAGTAGATGAAGACTCCTTTTTGAGGAGGACGAAGAATCAGATTTTGCAAGAAGGAGATAAGCCTCAAGTGATCCCACCATATGTGAAGTTACCATATCCTCATTTGAGCAAGAAAAAAGAGAAGGAGAAGCAGTTTGCAAAGTTCTTGGACATTTTCAAACGCCTCCAAATCAACATTCCTTTTGCGGAGGCATTAGAGCAAATGCCTACATATGCTAAATTCATGAAGGAGTTGTTGACTAAGAAGAGAAAGTTCAAGGAGGATGAAACGGTGGCATTAACAGAGGAGTGTAGTGCAATACTTCAAAGGAAGCTTCCCCCAAAATTGAAAGACCCGGGGAGCTTTACAATTCCGTGCACTATCGGTAACATGACCATTGGTAAAGCTCTCTGTGACTTGGGAGCAAGCATAAATTTAATGTCATTGTCTATGCTTAAGAAGCTTGGGGGAGGTGAGGTCAAGCAAACAAGAATGACCTTGCAACTTGCAGATAGGTCAATTAATCATCCCTATGGACTTATAGAGGATGTGTTAGTGAGGGTTGATAAATTTATATTTCCAGCTGATTTTGTTGTGTTGGACATGGAAGAGGACATGGAAATAGCTTTGATTTTTGGAAGACCATTTCTAGCAACTTCAGGAGCATTAATTGATGTGCTTAGAGGAGAGCATATTTTGAGGGTGGATGGAGATCAAGTAATTATCAATGTCTTTGATAAGTCTTCACCAACATCGGATCTTTATGCACCTATTAATTGCATTAAAGATAAGTCTCAAAAGGAGTTGACTAGTAGAAACTATTCACCATTGATTAATACTGACTCTCCCACTTCTAAGATTGTTGATGAAAAGGAGAAAGGTCCTCCTCTCTCTAAGATTGTTGGAATAGGAAAAGATCCTCCTGTTTCCTCTGATTCATTGCAGATAAGTCCTACCATTTCTCATAATTCAGTGCACAAAGGGCTAAAATCTTCTGATAAACTAAAACTTGATTTGTCATCTGTTAAAAAATTGAGACCTCCATGGCCTGATGGAATCTTACATGCTAAAGTTTATTCAGAACAACTAGGTTCAAGTCAAATTCCAAACGCCTCTGGAGAAGATGCTAAGGCACACTTGGGACAACCATTTCAAACTGGAGTTCAAAATGTTGGTGGATGGGATACCAAGGCTAGTGACCAAGGAAGGAAGCATTGGTCTGAGAAAAGAAGAGTGTCATCTTACTCTTCCTGTTTCAAGCCACCTTGATGACTTGAAGAGGCAACATCGAGCTAATGACGTTAAACAAGCGCTTCTTAGGAGGCAACCCAAGCAGTTCTTCTTTCTTAATCTTTTCCAATTCATTTTGAGTAGCAATTTCCTTTGTTTTGTTTACATAAGAATAAAATGCTAGTTTTGATCTGATTTTGTGCTTGCTGCTACAGGAATAATGTTGCAATTGTGTTGGTTTTAAGCAGAGAATCAAGTGATAGGAGATGGAGTTAAAAAAAAATTGTATAAACTGGAAATATGAAGAAGTCAAGCTCATCGCTAGGCAAATTCACTTGCTCGCCCAGTGAAATCAGTATTTCAGTCTCCATCTCCTAGCGAGGAAAATCCATCGTGAGGCGATTTGCAAGAAAAAAAGGGGGATCTATGTGCTACGGTCAGCCATCGCCTAGCGATAGATCACCATCGCGAGGCAAATTTCCAACCAGCAGCTTCTGACTTCCATCGCAAGGCGATAATGGGACATCGCAAGGCGAGAAGGGAAGTGTAAATTCAAAAAGTTGTTTCCAGTGCCCATCGCCTCACTGGAGTTAACCATCGCGGGGCGAATTTTCAGCAATGACTCACTTACTTTCATCACGAGGCGATGGTATATCATCGCGAGGCGACAACTCGAGAACCATCTCCCATTCTTGCCCAGTGTATGTTGTCGCTGGGCGACAATGTGTTGTTGCCAAGCGATGGGTCGCATTCTTGAAATATATGCCAATTTGCATCATTTTCCTATTGGTTCACCAATTACCACACACACATTCCACATGCTTTACTAGGGTTTTCACTCAGTCCCTCACCCACTCTCTATTTCTCTAACTTTTTCCCCCTCTTTGCACTTCATTTCTCTGCAATCATTATCAGGTATGTCTTCTCTCCTTTTTCCATTATAGGGCTCATGGTAAATGCTCATCGTTGTGAAGGTTTTGTTCTTTCCCTTTTCTAATAGTGCTACCATGATGAGTTCCACGAGTTGTGCTTGATAGCTAGTGATTTTAATAGTATTGTGTGGCTGAAATAAGTTGTGGATGTGTGATCTTGGTTCAAGTTCATGTAGGAATGGTAATATACAGGTATCTTTGTTCTCAATTGACCCACTGTATGTATTTCACATACCAAGTGTTTGGAAAAAGTTCACAATGATGATTGTTTCTTTTCCTGTTCTTACCAAGATGTGTTCTTAAGGTTGTGCATTCCCTTGTTCCACAATTGTGAACTTGACACTTAAGTTTTTCATGAGTTGTATAATGAAGGAGCTGAAATTTTGCTTGAGTGTATACCTTTTAAGCAGCTCATTGTAATTTTAATCAAAGTGAAATTGATTGTGGCATGTTTTTCCTCATTCTCACACACTTGTGAGTACTTGGACCTAAACACTATCATCTCTTTCATGTGTGGTTCCATTGCATGTGGCATCCTTCAGAACTTAACTTAGTTCTTAGTGGTTTTGCTTGCTTGTTCAGACACACTGAGAGATTTTTCTTGTGCTTAACTAGAGACTAAATAAACCACCTAAACATTTTTGTCTTTTGCTCAGCCCCTTGAGCCTTTAGCCTTGTCTTTGATCTGAACCCTCATTACAAGCCAATAACTGGAAAACCATTGTCCCTACTTACTTGGAGTTAGGTAAGGGTCAATTCATGGCATGTCATGGCAATTTCCTAAGTTTGGGGTTGCTTAAGGGCAAGCAACGTTCTAAGTTTGGGGTAGGCATACAAAAACTTTTCCTTGTCCCTTAAAAAAAAAAGAAAAAAAGATAAAAAGAAAAATTAAAAAAAAAAAAAAAAAAAAAAGAAGAAAACAGAAAAAAAAAAAAAAAGAAGAAAAAAAAAAATATAAAAAAAATATGAAAAATAATAAAATAAAATTTGCACATATGTGAAAATATTTTCCTTTTGTTTCGCATTTCATTTGTTTTTTAAAAAAAATTTGTTTTGGGGAATTCTGCAATGAATAAATTAAGGATGGCTTATGAGTGACATAAAATGACTTATGTCTAATTCCAAGTACAAAAAGCCTCTTATCCAAATGATTTCCTACGTTTACCTAAGCCCTCTTACAACCCAAAAAGACCTCTTTTAGTATGTGTGTGCAGTACATGACATTTACCTCTCTAGAATTTTGTCAAGCTTATGGTAAGGTGCTGCTTGTGATGTGAATTGAGTGTAAATAACACATCTAGACACTTGAGTTGAGTGAAACACTTATTCTAGAGAGGAGTAGTGAGGATTGATATGCTGCTCTTAGTGGATCAATGGTTCTGGTTACATAAAGTTGTGATGATTGGGAAACACAAATGCAAAAGAGTATGTGAATTAATTGTGCAATGATTGTTGAAATTTTTATGGATTGTTCGGTTTTGTGACTTGGTTTGAATGGCTTGTTTGGAAAATGAATCAAAATTTGGTTTTATTCTCTGACCCTTGTTTAAAATTGGTTGTTTGCTTGAGAACAAGCAAAACTCTAAGTTTGGGGTTGTGTTGAATCTCTAGCACAAGAAAGTTTTTAGGTCAAATTAGTTTTAGAATTAAAGAATTTAGGTAGAAATTAGATAAGTTTTAATTATTTAAGAGTATTTTAGATTTTTGTGTTCACTGACTAATGGGATTTAAAATTTTGTTGAAACAGGTTTGGTTTTAATTTAGAAGAAAGAGGAAAATGTCTTTGCTGCGCTGTTGCGAGGCGAAGAACTTCCATCGCGAGGCGATGCGTTCCATCGCGAGGCGAGGAACAACCATCGCAAGGCGAGCTGATGATTGAAAGGAGCTTGAAGCTGCAATGGGCTTCTCCTCATATGCAGGTCGTCGCGAGGCGAGTTTGGGCCATCGCAAGGCGACGGTCGTTATCCTGCAAATGTTAAATAGTCAGATGAAACATTTTTTACGTAGCTTTTGTTTTTTATTCATTTTTCCATATTCCTAAATTTTGGGGGTTTTACCCAGAGCTCTACTAGGGTTTCATCTTCTTCTACCTCCATTGATGATTCAAGCTTGGGAACAAGACTTTGAAGAATTAATGGCTTCTTCTTCCTCCATTTGTTTGATTTTTCTCATCTCTTCTTCTTCCATTATGAGTAGCTAAACTCTTTATGGCTAGGGTCAGATGAACATTGTAAATACTCTTATGTGATCTGATTTGTCTCTCTTACAAGTTAATTTCATGGATTTGAACATTCTCCTCTTTGCTTAATGCTAATCAATACTTGATCATTATTGGTTTGAATGTGGGTATTACTTCAAATTGGAAAATTCGTTTTAATGCTGGACCTGAGTAGAGTTGGCATGATTATGATTGAATATAGGAATATATCATTGTAATTATGTGTTCTATAAAATCACTGTTATTAATGCTTAACTTGAATTAATAATTACCCAAAGAATTAGGAGTTGTGATTTGGGTTAAAGGGGTCTTGAATCAAGAGATTGATCTTGGCCTAATTTTGTTGATTGGAACTTCAAATGCATGATTATTACTTGTCTTGAGAGTTAATCAGTAGCATAAGAGGGTAAACAATGGAATTCGACCCCTAGTCGCTTTTCTTGATTAATTTTCTTCTCCTTAAAAATCCAAAAACATTCTTTAATTTGTCAATTACTCTGTTTTTAGTACATTTCTTTTATACTTGTTTAAAAACCAATACAATTCAAAGTTACCAAATCATATTCTCAGTTCAAGTAGAAACAACCTTTTCTTTTGTGTTGATAGAAAGATTACAATCCCTGTGGAGACCATATTCCTTTTCTCATCATTATATTACTTGTAGCGATTCGGTGCACTTGCCGAAATTGTCTATTAACAGCTCTTATACTATTCTGGACTTAGAAAGCTCGATTGACCAGACAATCATTCTTCTTGCTAGATATGGCTTGTGCAGTATCTAACTGATAGGTTAGTTCATCCTCACCACCACAATATGACACTGAAAGTATTGTCTGAGTCTTTTGGTCGTGGTGATAAGTGTGAAGACAACCTTTTCAATTTTTCGGTAGCAGAGCTTTGGGCCCTGCAACACCTTGCTCACGAAGTAGACCAACTTTTGCCCTTCCACCATCTTCTAGATCAATACTAAACTTACAGCCTCTTCGTGAACTGAAAGGTACAAGTACGGTGTCTCCCCAGGATCCAGTCTTATTAGTATGGGGGAGAGGACAAAAGATTCTTCAATGATGTAAAGGCATCCTCACACTCTTGATTCCACTCGAAATCTTTCCCCTTTTTGAGTAGTCTGAAGAAGAGAAGAGATTTATGAGTAGCTTTAGCAAGGAAACATGTGAGGGCCGCAATCCGACCTATCAGCTGTTGCACTTTCTTGACACTCTATGGGCTGCACATATTGAGCACCGCTTGGCATTTGTCTGGATTCGCCTCAATCCCACGGTGAGTCAACATGAAACCTAGGAATTTACCTGCTTTGACCCCGAAGGCACACTTCTCTAGATTAAGCCCTTGGTGTTTAAAATTTGTAAGTGTACGGTTTCGTTATCAAGTAATAAAAAGATCAAATTCACAGGGACTATGTCTATGAATACCAATTAATTAATTAATTCAATTAAATTAAATAAAGGGAATATAATTGTTGAGTGATAAGAACGTAGTAACCAAGCAATTAAATAAATAAATATTAAAGTGTATAGTTGAGAACAAAAACAGCAAGTTGTTAAGAAAGGTTTTCAAATTTAAGAATGCTTCCAAGATTGGGGGTAACCACAATGATACAAGACAAATCCCAATTGATAATCCTTTTATTAAAATTGAAATTCAATTAAAGGTGAATTCCTCTAAATTAATTAATGTTCTTTCTTAAGAGACAAGAACCGTGTCCAATTAAACAAATTCCTACTCTTGTGGTAATTGAATTTAAATTGAACCTATTACACTTTATGGTAATTCATTAAATCCTCGAAAGGCTAAACATACTCTCATGATTTAGACCTTACGTTCAATTCTTATAGTTCCAACACCTAAGTTCACCTTTCAGTACATCCCTAGATATTTATGAGATGTAAATATGTGGCCAGCAAATTCACATGAATAAGCGCAATAAGGATTGAATCAAAGAACATTCAAGATTAATAAAAAAGGTAAACCAAGTCAATTAATCATTATCAATGTATCAAAGGGCATTGCCCAATCCTAGAAACAAAAGAAACTACTCAGACATAGAGAAGAAGAAACAAGAAAACATAATATAGAACATCTAAACCAGTAGCGATGGAGAAGAGAAAATGAAGATGAAGATCTAGAGCCTCCAAATGTGCCTCCTTCAAACAAAAATTGGAACCCTAAAATTGTATTCAAAACATCTATAAATACCCCTAGGGTTTAACCTGGTCTAAGCCTATAAAAAGGAATCAAAACGAAATTAAAAACTGTCTCGGACTGTGATCCACGATCATGGATCTCTCTGGATATATGTATTCTAGACTGCTCTTGAATTCCACGACCAAGCCGTGGAACTCTTTGGAAAAACACTTTGCTTTTTTGCACAGCTACTTGATCCATGGCCATGGAAAATTCCATGGGCAGGCCGTGGATATCTCTGGAATGAACTTTTAACTCCAATTTGCTATCCGTAAAGCTCCAACTTTAAACGTGCTAGCTTTCCATAAATTTCAAGGCTAATTTAGCACCAATGTTGTACAATAACACCACAAATATCGCAGTTATCTGAACTAAAAGAAAAACAAATAAAAAAGGAAACTAAAATGCCTAAAATGCATAAAAATGAATGTAAAACAAGAACAAAATATGATATTGTTTCACACACATCAACCTTATGCTTCCAAAATTGTGCAAATACTTCTACGAGGACCACAATATATGATCTGGCCTGGGGGTCTTCACTATCATGTCATCATGTACACCTCCAACATTTTCCCCACTTGGCCCTCAAAGACCGTCATTCTCTAATAGGTGACTCATGCATTTTTTAGTCCAAAGAACATAACCCTGTAGCAATAGCTCACCTTGTCAGTGATAAAAGCAGTCTTGTCTTCATCTCTGGAGTACATTAGAATTTGATTGTATTCAGAGTACGCATCCATAAAAGATAGCAAACGAAAGCTGGAGGAACTGTCAACCAATTTGTCAACGTTAGGAAGATACGGATCCTTGGGACGCGCCTTGTTTAAGTCCGTGTAGTCCACACACATTCTCCACTTTCTATTTGAATTTTTTTCCAAGACTACGTTAGACAATCATGTTCTTTAAGCTATCTCCTTGATAAAGTCGACACTGAGCAACTCATTGACCTGTTCTTTAATAACAAGCTGTCTTTCTAGCCCAACCTTTCTTTTCTTTTGGGAGACTAGTCTCGCATATTTCCTTATGGGTAGGTGATGACAAATGAAGTTGGGGTTAAGTCCAAGCATATCAAAGGACATCTAGGCGAAGAGGTATTTGTTTTTCTCCAAGAGCTCAATTAGCTGGCACCTCTCTTCATCCTCCAAATTTGCTCCAATCTTAGTGATTTGACCTGGCTTGCTACCAAGTTGAAGCGACTATATTTCACCCTCTGGCTCGGGTCTGGTACCCTAAATTTTTTCACGAACATCTAGCTCGGTCATAAGGATATTGAATTAGTCCAAACTCGGGCTAGAGGTGCTGGCTTTTGTTTTTTTGGGCGTCCGACTGATCTTAAGGCTATCGTTATAGCATTTACACGCCATGACCTGATCCCCCTTGACCGTGATGACATCATTATTCTTGCTGAGGAATTTCATGGCCAAGTAAGTAGTAGATACCATGGGGCCAAGTGCATTCAGGACATGATAACCCAAGATGATGTTATACGCTGAGGGGTAGTCCATGACAAAAAAATTAACCTTGACAGTCCTGAAGAGTTTAGTGCTTCCTAGGGTCAAGTAAGTCTCAAAATACCCTGTTGGAGTGATCTTTTTGCTAGTGAAACCGGTAAGCTCGCGATCATAGGAAGCCAGCATTAAGTGTAGGACTTCAAGCTTTTGGTACAGGTCCATGAACATAATATTTGCGGAACTCCCTTGGTCAACGAAGATGCATTAGACCTCGACATTAGATATTATTCCTAAGATAACCAGCAAGTCATCATGATCTGGGATAATTTTGTCATAGTCTTCGTCTAAAAAGGAGATGATGGGCATTTTCCATTCTCCGGCCCATGATTTAGGTGTGGAGTGGGAGACGCTCAACACTGCCATCCTGAGTGCTTTCTTCTGGGCACCATTGGATGACCCACCACTGATGAAACCTCCAGCGATAATGTTGATGGTTCTATTTGGTTGGGCGCGAAGTTCGTCTTTGCCATTAATTGGAGCGTCCTAGTTCTAACCCTATCATTTGTCAGTATCATGGCGAGGCGGACTTCAAGCTCTTCTCCTAGGACTCCAGGTCCTTTTTCTTTGGCGCGGGGATGGGCTCCGCTAACGGCTATATCTTCTTTCACTCTATCCTTTATGGCATCCATTGTTTTGGACATGGTTGATGTATTGATCTAGCCGTCTTGCCCTAATTAAGGACTCAATAACGTCATGAAGATGGAAATAATCTTCAGTGTCATGGTCGTAACCCTTGTGCCACGAACAATGCATGGTATGATCCTTCTGCGTATATTTCTTCAAAGGGGCTGGCCTCTTAATATCTTGAAACTCGGACTAAAACACTTCCTTCAGAATTGTTGCATGTGGAGTGTTCAGGGGAGTGTAGCTAGAGTACGTAGCCTAAAGTGGATCATCCTTAGAGGAGTTTCAGGGCTGAGAAGAGTTTCAGTTGTCTTTCTGGTGAGAAGGCTCACCCTTCTCTATACTTCTCTTAGCCTTAGTAACTTCCTCTAGGTTTATGTACTTTTGGGACGACTAGCAAAATTCTTCTATATTCTCTGGTTTTTTCTTTGCCAAAGATTGGAAAAATTAAGAATCAGTCCGGAGGCCGCTTCTGGCATAGTGGAAAGCAATCTTCTTATCGAGGTTTTCCATATTGATACAAGCTGCATTGAATCACTTATGGTATTCCTGAAGGGATTCGTCTAGAGCCGTCAAAATGGGCCAAGCTCGATGGGCCAGCCCAAAAAGTCCAACAAAATAGGCAGGCTAGGCTGACAAAATGTCAGCCTAAAATTAAAACTAGCTCGAATAGGCCAGCCCGTAACAGGCCAGGCTAACCCAGCCCGTTTACATTACAAAAGAGCGAGTTAGGCTAATAAAATGTCACCCCATTTTGACAGCTATATTTATCACACCTTTGGCGAATCTTGGAGACAGATTCAATAGATCTGGGTTGTTCCTTACTAGTAGTGTAATGGAGCAAGAAACGATGTCTGAGGTCATGCCAGTTGAGGACAGATCCTCGTGGTAAGATCACAAACTATCTGAGGGTCGTCTTCTTCAAAGAAAGGGGAAAAGCGTGACATAGTAATTGAGAGGATCCCTTATGGAAGCATATAGATTGGACATAGATGTCTGTGTGCTCCTAAGGGTCCGTAGTCCCGTTATAGAGCTCCACATTGGCGAAAAACTTAAAGTTTCATAGAACTCTATATTCCATGAGTTAGAAAGAGAAGGGATGCTCCTGATCATCAAGGTTCAGATTGTTATTAACAATATTGGACATTTTGACATCAAAGTGCGACATTCTCCTCTGGCCGTTAGCTGCTTTCCGCCTTTCGTCATCACGTTGTGGTCTAGGTTGACCTTCCTGAATAAATCATTCCACTGAACAAATCATTCCATATTTTCTAATCTGCGATGCTGCTCTTCCAGCATCGCAGATTGTTGTTGCACCAAGTCCAGAAGGTGATTTCTTGACACATTAGATTGAATCGTTTCCTCTGGACGGGACACACGATCGTTAACTTCTTCATTCCTGGGTCCCAGGCACTGATGCACTTGGATTCTGGGCCCATTATCATTGACTTCATTCACGTGGTGACCAAGTCGATCCCTTACAAAGGCCTTGCGTGATGGGTGAGGGCTTTCGTCAGAAAACAAGGTTTCATGCTTATCACATAAGTGCCTAATGTTGGGTTTCTAGTTCCTCGTGGCAGAAGTTTTAGCAACTGTTGGTAGGGCATGGTGAGGAGGATGGTGCGTCGCTGGTTCTCGCCTTTGGCTTGCAATGGTTGGCATAACTTCTCCTCTCCTAGAGTCCTATCTCGTGTTCACCATGGTTAAGTGGGAATAAGAATTTAATGATTCCCACAGACGGTGCCAATGTTCAGTAGTGGATACTGAGTTATACCTAGATAGGCATGTTTTGGTGTTTTCCTCAAGGCTGTAATAGAGGATTATGTTTCATCTGAGCCTATAGAAGAAGGGAGTGAGGGTCTTGTTCCTCCCTTTGACCCTAAACCACATGTAGCTGTTTCTCTAGAAGAATACAAAGATTGGTGCCGCTCATGGAAGTATACTTTTAATGATAAACTTCTTGGTAAGAAGCTGGGAATTTGAGTTATGAGCATTTGGCTTCAAAAGTTATGTTAAATAAAGATGATATTAAAGTATTAAATTTGAATGAAAACTTTTTCATGTTTCATTTTACCAACGAAGGAGATTATAAACATGCCCTGTTTGAAGAGCCTCGATTAATTGTTGATAATTATTTGTTAGTGCAAAGATGGAGGCCTATGTTTAAACCTATGGATAAGATATGGATAAGGAGTTGAAGAAAATTGCAGTATGGGTGAGAATCCCAAATCTTCCTCTATGTTAAAAATTGATAAGAAGACTTTGATTCATTCTCGGGGTAGGTTTGCAAGGTTTTGTATGGAGCTAGACCTCCATTGGCAGTTGGTTCCCAATTTTGAGGCTCTTGGCCAAGAGTTCAAAGTAGAATATAAGGGTTTACACCTTATATTTTCAAATGTGGATGATATGGTCATAGGCATGACTCGTGTGTGGTCTTTCATAAGCCAGTGGAAATCATCCTCACAGCTTTAGGTAACGCCTCTACCATGGTGGTGGAGAATCAGGAAGATGATGCAGTTAATGAAAGCAAAAATCATGGAGATGTTGTCGGTGCAATTATGCTATCCAACAAAAGTTTAGGAGTCCAACATAATAAGGGTGAGCCAATTTTGGATGGTGTTGACAAAAATGTTTTTGGAACTTGGATGTTGGTTAAGAAACCACAAAGAAAAAGATTTTTTGTTGACCATGGAAAGGCTTACGCGGGTGATAAAGTTTCACAGTATCGGGTTTCAAATTCAAAATCTACATTTGATATTCTAGCAACTAATCTGGAAGGAGATATCAATGGCAATGAAAGTCATTCAGTGCAGATTGAGAAGACTGAACCTCAATGTGAGCTAGTTAGTTTGGGCCAAAAGCATACAAAACATCAACCTCATGTGAGCATGTCTAGCAGTGGTAAGCAAAAAAAATCTATCTAAGACAAAACATAAGTACAGTCACAACCTGTTATGGAGAATGTTGTGGAGGTGACACAAGGAACTAAGTCTGGGATGAATAAGAAGGCTCAAGATGATAAACAGGCATGGGCTTTCTTCCAATAGTACCAAAGGGATGCTTAGATGCGTTTTTAGAATGGTTAGCGTGATGACCTTTTTCTCTCTACTAAAGTGGTGTGTCCTTTGTCATAGGATGTGGAATTCCTTATACAGCAGCAAATAAGGAACACAATTGTGTTGGAGGATACAAAGCCACCTAATCGAGGAGCTGGGGATAATAGCATACAAGTTAGGATATTGGCCATAGTGCCAATCAAGGCAGCATTTGCCAAGCAATATAAGGAGCCTTTTGGGCCCTCTATCTCTCTATTATCCATGAATGTAATATTCTGGAATTACAGGGGGGTTGCGAGCAAAGGTTTTGTTAATCTCATTAGAGATTTAGCTAGTTGTCCTTTAGTTAGTTTCTTAGTGCTTATGGAAACTCATGTTAGTAGAGATTCCATGAAGAAGATCATTTATAGGTTAGGTTTTAATGGTGTTCATTGTGGAAAGCAGTTAGACACTCTGGTGGCACCTAGGTTTTGTGGCACCCTAGAGTGTGGAACGTCCAAATCCATTCCTCCCAACGTCATTTTGTGCACATGCAAGCAGCTAGAGGAACAAAAGAACCTTGGTGTATGACTGTTATGTATGGTAGTCCTTGTATGGACGCTCACAAAGAGTTATGGAATGGTTTAGTAGATACTGCAACCAATACTTATGTTCATTGGTATGTTAGTTAGGATTTTAATGCCATAGTTGGACAAGCTAAGACATCAAGTGATAATAGGGATATATATGACGCTCATACCTTTCAAGTCTATTCTTTGAACAATGGTATATTTGATATTGGTTTTTCTAACCAGAACTTCACATGGAAGAGGGGTGTAACTAGAAAACATCTTGATTGGGTTTTTGCTAATATAGAGTGCATTCTTAGATTTGGCGACATTGTTGTTCAACATCTTCCAAAGTTGAAATCTGACCATATTCCTCTTTTAGTATGTTTTAAAACCACTGGACTATATAGAAGAGGTCTAAAGCCATTTCGTTGCATGGCTCCTTCATAGTGGTTTTGTGGATATTGTTAAGGATTTTTAGTCCAATTCCAGAAAGCTTCTTAATAATATTTCCAATATCTCCTCTTAGTGGAATAAGGATGTGTATGGAAAACATTTTTAGAAGGAAAAATAGACTTATGGCTAGGGTTGAAGCTATTTCCCATAGCCCATCTTACTTGTAAACCCATTCTTAGAGAACTTGGAGAGAGTTTTATGGGTTGAATATGAAGCCATTCTCGTCCAAGAAGAGTTATTTTGGAAACAAAGTTCAGGATGCAAGTGGATTGGTTTTAGGGACCAAAATACTAGATATTTTCATGGCTTATCTACTGCTAGGAGAAGGAGGAACTATATTGATGGGCTTAAAAATCTTGATGGTGTTTGGGTTCATGACCCTGATGTGCTTAAAAACCTTGGGGTTGATTTCTTCTCTCGTTTATATAGAGAAGATGGTTCTTATTCGAAATATATCCTATCTGGTGGCTTTCCTACCTTGGCAACTACTAATCTTGAAATGCTTGGTAAGGAAGTGTCTTTGGAAGAGGTAAAGAATACTCTTTTCTCTATGGGAAGCCTTAAAGCTCCTAGGCTAGATTGTTTGCATGCAGTCTTTTTTAGCCTCAATGGAGTATAGTGCAGCAA
The DNA here is from genome assembly GCA_029884605.1 of Ormosia emarginata. Taxonomy (NCBI): domain Eukaryota; kingdom Viridiplantae; phylum Streptophyta; class Magnoliopsida; order Fabales; family Fabaceae; genus Ormosia; species Ormosia emarginata. Next base: position 13,708,122 of record JAQQTP010000049.1, read on the forward strand.
TCACTTTTTGATTAGGTAAAATATGCTTTTAGCAATCCTATGTGTTTGAAGGATGCAAACAAGACTTTTATTTCTTTAATTCCAAAGGTTAACCACCTGGATACCATCAAACTTTTCAGGCCTATTAGCTTCTGTAATGTTTGCTACAAAGTTGTAAAAATCATTGCGTCAAGGTTGAAGGGTGTTATGAGGAAGTTAGTAGCGCCTACTCAATGCAACTTTGTGCCAGATAAATAGAGTTCTGATAATATTTCAATTTCCTAAGAGGTGATTCATTCTATGCAAATAAGAAAGGTAAAGAAAAGAATGATGGCTATTAAAATTAATTTGGAAAAAGCCTATGATAGGCTTAAATGAGAGTTTATTTAAGATGCCCTTATTGATGCTGGCTTCCTATAGAATATGGTTGATTAGATTTGGGTTTGTATTTTGTCATGCTCTATGCAATTGTTGTGGAATGGTGAGTGCACTTCTCAATTTCAACCTATATGAGGCATAAGGTAAAGGGAACCTATTTCACCCTATTTATTTGTTCTTTGCATTAAAAGGCTTGCTCAGTTGATTTCAGTGGTTGTAAATAATGATCTTTGGGAGCTCATTACCTTTTCTAGAATAGTTCCTGCTTTATCTCATCTTTGCTTCGCTAATGACTTAGTTATCTTTGCCAATGCTTCTATGAGTCAAGTTAGTGTGGTCAAAGGTATTTTAGACATGTTTTGTGAAAATTTTAGGCAAAAGGTGGAAATAGAGAAGTCGTGTATCTTTTTCTCCAAAAATGTCCACCATACTAGAAGAAGGGAGATTAGTGATGCATTCAGTTTTCGATTAACATTTGATCTTGGGAAGTACTTAGGGGTTCCTCTCCTTCATCATCGAACTTGGAGGAGCTCCTATAATTTTATTATTGATAGGTTTTTTAACCGCCTGAATGGTTGGAAAGCTAACACCCTTTTGATGGAGGGACATATCACCTTAGCCAAATAAGCTTTGGCTACTATCCTAAGTTATGTTATGCAAACTTATTTGCTCCACTTTGCAGTTTGTGACCAAGTTGATAAAGCTTGAAGAGACTTCATATGGGGTTAAGCTAAGGGTCATAGAAAAACACATCTAGTTGGATGGAAACATGTTTCTAAGTCTAAAGTAGTGGGTGGTCTTGGTTTTCATCATTCTTAAGACTTAAATATGGCCTACATGATGAAGTTGAGTTGGAGTCTAGTTCATAGGTGTGATTCATTGTGGGTGCAAGTTATGAGGTCTAAATATGGTTGTACAAAGGACATTATCCTAAGAGTTAGAAGAGTTAAGAATGCTTCTTAGGCTTAGTGTGGGGACTTCTTTTCACCATAATATAATTTGGTGTGTGAGTAATAATAGAATGATTTCCTTCAGGAATGATCATTGGCTTCCTGGTATACATAAGCTCCAAGACTTTGCTTTGAGAACCTTGAATGACCATGAGCTTTAGGAGACTGTTGTTGACTTTTTCACAATTACTGGTGACTGGAATTGGTTTAAGATTTTCAGTTTCTTCCTTTGGAATTTGAAGGAATTATAGCTCCCATCAGGGCCTTTTCCCTTATGGCCAAAGATGATGCTGTGGCTTGGTTGCCCACCAGAGGGGTGACTTTTCTATTCGCTCAACTTATACGGTATATGCCAACGCTGATGTTGACAACAAGGATCGTGTGTATGATACTATATGGAAGTTGTATGGCCTTCAACGTCTTCATTCCTTCCCATGGGCTGTTGCTAGAGATGCCTTTCTAACCAATCAGTCTAGATAGCGTAGGCATATTGTAACATCTCGAAAATTTATAATTTTAAGATAAATGATCATTTTACAATATTTAAGATTTTTAGTAATTTTTCTGGATTTTTCGGAGAACGTAAAATATTTTAATATTATTTTTCGTTTTGCGTGTGTATTGAGTAGAGTCGGAAAAATGAAATATTTTTCCCGAGAACCTTGGACTATGGAAACGTCGACGGGGGATCTTACTAAACCTGAGGCCGGACACAGTTTACAAGGTTTTACATTTTTCGAGAAACTTTAACAGATGGAATAATAAAACAATGCGAAGAATTAATCTGTCAGATTTGTTAATGCTGACTTCTGCCAACTATAACTATTGTTCGATAAATAATAACATGTATTAAAAATATTATCACATTATTCAAAATCTAATTTTTGTATCACCTCTATTAGTTTTAATTTCAAAAGAAAGATTAAATTTAATCCAAGCTTGTTATGGGAAGCTTCCTAGCAATTTTCCTTGTAACACATTTTCTCTCTCTTTCCTCTCCTCTCACTCCACGGCAGACACTCCTTTTTGGGAGAGTCAAAGTTGTTTTCCTTCTTTTATTAACTCATCTTCATTTTTCTAAACACCAAACATTTAACACATTTCTCTTCTCTTCTTCTCTTTTCCTTCCTCTCCACCGTACACACACACACACCCTCACATTGGAGACCAACTCTATTATTTGCCAAACAAATCATATTTACTTGTTTCCTTCCACCATTCCAAGACTATTCTCCTTGGTGGTTATCTTTTGGTTCCTCTTCTTCTTCTTCTTCCATTTCTCTTCCACCATTGAAGCCAAAGCTTGGAGCTTTAAGCTAAAACTTGGAGCTTTAAGGTAAAACCTTCAACTTTCTTCCATTTTCTTGCTATTTTTGTTTCTCTTGGCCACCTTGGTGACCAAGAACCTATTTTTCATGGTTTGAGTGAACATTGTGGTGATCACTCACATTGGAGTTTTTCTTGAAGGAGGAAAACGAAAATCTAGGGCAAGAAGGAGTGGCACATTGTGTTGTTTTACCAAATAGGTAAGAGGGAGATGATGCTCTTCAACCAATCTTGGTAGTAAGGGAATGTCTTGTATGTGTGTTGTTATTGATTTCTGAATCCATGTATAAAGTTCTCTCATTTTATGTTATTCTTAATGATAGTGCATTTTGTTAGATTTGTATGATTTATTGATGCCTCTTGCATGATTTGAAGGTATATTTGAGTATCTTGATGAGTAAATATGATAAGGATTGGTTTGATTTGAGTTAAAGGACCTGAGAACTCTATTTTCTGCAAGTTTACGCGTGGTAATCGATTACACGGGGCTTGTAATCGATTACCAAGCTCTTAAGGGTACGAAATCGTGATTCTGAAAATCTGGTAATCGATTACATCTTATGTGTAATCGATTACAGAGATTCTGTCTAGCTTGTAATCGATTACAAGAATAGTGTAATCGATTACCAAGCCTATGATGTTACGAAATGGTGCTTCTGGGAATCACGTAATCGATTACAACTTGTGGGTAATCGATTACGGAGGTTTTGTCTAATTGGTAATCGATTACGGAGGTTTTGTCTAATTGGTAATCGATTACCACATCTGTGTAATCGATTACCAGGGCCTTGAAGTTACGAATCGTGGTTCTGGGAATTATGTAATTGATTACAATGAGATTGTAATCGATTACAGAGATTCTGTTACGTTGGTAATCGATTACCAGGGTGATGTAATCGATTACTAAGACCCAAAAATGTGATTTTTGAGCTGGAAATGATTGGAATTATGGTTCCTTGTCCTTTGTAACTCAAACATAACCTAAAAACTCTGGATTCAAGGATTTTACTTTACTTAAATGCGATAGGAATATGTATTCATACAAATAGAGAAGAAATGATTTTGAAAATGGAATTCTTGGATCCATGACATGGAAATTGTGGTATGTGTGTGATAAGGAACATATATTGATGCTTATATTGGCCTATTGTGGCATGTTATGTAATGGTATGAAATTATGGATCATACATGTTCATGCATAGTATCTTATGCATTGTGAATGTCCTGTGGACTGTTGTAAGGCCAAGTTGCCTAGGAGATTGAACACACCTTGGTGCGGGTGCGAATAGACTAGTGTGGGTCGTGTTATGACCTTGGGGGCGTCGGGGTGCAGGTCCCTCACATGGACAGTTTAGAACTCCTCTGTGCCGTGGGGCAAACCGATGCAAACACACCGACGATCCGGACTTGACACTGTCCTATATCATGATCTAGTGTAGAACGTCTGTACAATGCCATGATTGTGCTCGAGAAAAATTATTGATAAGATCGGCCTCGGTAGGAGTAGAACTGAGACATATCTCCTGATCTTTCTCTCCGACTATTTGAGTCTAGCTCCATGGAGTAGGAATTGGGAAAACATGCATTGTGCGTCGTTCATTACTGGTCTTATAAACTGTTAAGCATGGATACCTGTAAATGATTATCTGATTGTTGTGCTAATTTCTGAAAATACTATTGTGATCTGTCTGCTATTGCTTACTGTTGTTCTACCTTTACTATAAATATCACTGTTATTATTGACTCTAATTATTGCTTAGAATTGAATTGCTTTTATTATAAATTCCTTTGTTGCTATTGATGAATATATGAACTGTATTGCTCGGTGGGCGCTTTACGCCGTGCTATTTTCTTACTGCCAATAGTGGTAATGAATGACGGGTGTCTCACCTCTTTCCTATATTTCTGCATTCTCTATTTTATATTCATATTTGATAAAAGATCGTGAAGAAGATGATGAGAAATCACACCTTGCCGACGGGGTTGGGAACCTGGACAATATTTCTTCGATTTTCATAGGAGTGCAGCTGCGTGGAGGCATTGATGCCTGTTGTATCAACTGGGACGCTGAGTGTCATGCGCATATGGGGTTGCGGACTTGTCTGCTGGTAGTACCCATCCCTGGGTTACTACTTCTCCCCTTTAATGTTTTTATTTCCGCTGTATTTTATTTAACTCTGTAATTATTATATTCTATGTCATCAGTAATTCGTGTAAGTTGGCTATGAAATATATATATATAAGGAACGTGATATTATTTCATTGGTTGTATTAAGGGTTGGATATATTTATATTTCATTCATGGCTCGTATTTTCTATTTATGCATATATGTGAAAAACAAAAAAAAAATAAACTCATAAATTTTGAAACTACTGTTGTTATGACTGTGACGCACTTGGATCTAGTAACTGTGGTGTAATGATGATTGCAAGGTAGTTAGTATATTCAGGGGCGTTACATTTGGTGGTATCAGAGCAATTCATCCTGTTGAGCAGGGGTATGGACTTGCTATGTTAGGCATATTAGAATTTAGTCTGTTGTGCACTTCCTTGTCTCTTGATTGAGATTATGGGAAAGGAATGCATGGCGTGCCGTAGGTTGAATGTTGATGGCTACTGTTATACAGTTGCATGATATTGAGGACTGACCTACTCAATATGTAATGTTCTGTGTGTACAAGAAACTATGACTTCACCTAGGCGAACTGTGTTAGGAAAATAGGAATTCTTTTGTGAGGAGATCAAAGGGTTTTGGAAAAATCGATCTTCTGGAGAAAGAAATAGTTGGTGTAAACTAGGTTCGAGAAGCAGTTTAGAAGTTGGCGGCTTACGAGGGATTACGCTGTGGAAGCAGAATGAAGAAGTTCGAGCTAGAGATCGTTAGGATTCGTGGATTGACTTGTCTTGTATGAATTGTGTGACTCTTTGTATTTGGTTTTTATAGGGAGATAACATTGTTTGAAGTAATTTTTTGTTTGTTGTAATCATGCCCGTCTTCAGAGAGATTCAATGGCTCGCAGTGGACATGCAAGGGCGGTGGCTCATGACAGACGTATACATGTGAGCGCGGGACAAGACAATAAGAGTATGGCCGCGACTGCAGAAGAAAGGTAAATGGTAGCTGAGATGACAACTTACCAGGATCAGAGGATCACGCAACAACGAGAATTGGAAGTTAAGGTCCAGAATCTGTTGGAGGAAAGTCGACTTTGGGGCAAACGTGGACTACCTAGATTCCAAAAGAGGAATAATAGAAAAGTTAACCAGTTTAAGCGGAAACCATACGCATGGGTATCAGGGAAACAACACAACAACCGACTCCTGGACAAAGTACTAATGGTGGTGTATCCAGTCAGACCCCGACATCTTCGCCAAGATGTATGAAGTGTGGAAAGAACCACTTCACAAGAGAGTATAAGATCAAGGGTATAATCTGTTTTAAATGTGGAAAGCCTGGACACATTTCCCGTGACTGCAACCCAACAAAGGCAAAGTCTTCAATCGATGCTGCAAGGGCTGTGAAACCACAAGCAGAAGCCAGAACTTATACCTTGGGAGGTGCTGAGACTTCAAAATTCGGAGATCTAAACCGTGGAAGTTACGCCTCAAATGACGATCCTGTAATCGTGCTGTATAATTCTGGGGGTAACCCTTCCTTTTACAATTTGTAACTTTATGGATCATTGGGATTCATCTGTATCTTTCTTATCTTCAACTTAAATTATTTCTATTTCTGTTACTAAGACTTGTCGTTGACACCTAAGTTTATGTAATCTATTCTATTTCTACTAAAGACTGAATCTTCCGTTGATCTATCTTGCTTACCTAAAATCATATCTATTTGAGCCTATGATTCTAGAAATTGATTGGTCGTTTCCCGATTATTACCTGCTAGAGCGTTTCGATCAACACCTTAGTGATTTTTTTTTAAACCAAGACTTTTGAATTAGTAACGGCCAACATGGTCTAAGCCTCATAAAAGAAAGGAGCCTAAGGGTACAAGTAATGTTCTCCGTAGAGGACCAAGAGTAAAAGGAATATAAATGCTACTTTAATAGCCAAAGAGTTCCGCATGTTGAACTAAGATGCTGTCGGTTAAGGAGAAGGATAAAATTTCTCGGTGATACGAGGACTATCGCCAGTTAAACAAGATTATGATCAAAGATGAGTATTCTCGGAGGAAGGTAAATGATTTGATGGATCGACGAAAAGGAATCGTTGTTCTCTCCAAGATAGATGTATGTCCTGGTCACTGATGGATTCGTGGAAATAGAGGATGTTCCCAAAATGATTTTTCGGGCGTGCTTTCGACATTATGGGTATTCCGTGATGTCAATCAGAGTAACAAACGCTACTATTGTATTCATGGACAACATGAATTGTATTTTCTATCCTTACCTAGAACAGAATTGTCGTTGTCATTAATGATGACATTCTGATCTATTCTCGAAGATATGAAGAGATACGTTGGACATCTCGATATAGTTTTCCTAACTTTAGAGAAGGGGGAGTAAATGCCAAAGTATCAGAGTGCGGATTCTCATTTAAGGAGATTCCGTTTTGGATCATGAACTTCCAAATGGAGGAATCGTGTGGATTCACAAAAAGGTTGAAGCAATTCTTCAAGAGGAAAGATCAGAAACCATGAGGGAGATTCATAGCTAGTGGGATCAGTTGGTTTTATCGAAGGAGTATCGACAGATTCTCGAAGATAGTAGAACAACTTGCTCCGATTACAAAAAGAGAATCAAAACTTTTACGGACCATCACAGGCGGGGAAAGTTTTTCAAAGATTGAGGAAATATTCCGATTTCGATACTGCCTGATCCCAGTGAAACATTCGAAGTGTTTTTGGGATGCTTCACATCAAGGTTTAGGATGAGTGTTCATGCAAAGTTGAGAAGTTATAACTTATGCCTTGAGGTTGTTAACGGTGCGTTGGGAATTGTTGACTTACGAACTAGTATTAGCAGCGGTTATATCGGCTCTAAGAATATAGTGACACTTTCTATATGGAGTAATATTCAATGCCCTTCGCTGTCACAAGAACCTGAAGTATTTATTCGATGGGAAGGAACCAAACACGAGGCAGAGAAGGTGACTAAAGATTTTGAAAGAACATGATCTCTAACTTTAGAGTCATCTTGGAAAAGAAAACGCCATGGCGGATGCTTTGGAATCGGAAACTGCCTAATGCCTTCATTATGATGGTCGAGAAGAAGGAATTAGTAGAGTAATTCGAGGACAAGTGGCTGTCATTGGAAATGACACCGGATGAGGTATGTCTAGATATAATCGTTATTTTGAATGATCTATTAGGAAGAATTCCAGAGAAGTGGAAACAGTGACCAATTTCTACAAGACAAGAAAGAGCTATTAAGCCAAGGCATGGTGTCAGAATATGAGGGAGGAACTCATCGGAATCTTAATGTTCACGAGTGATGGTTGCATACCAAATGATTCAGAACTTAAGGAGTTTATTCCCAATGAAATTCACGAGAGTAAACCGAGTTTACACACCGGAGCGATCAAGGTATATCAAAATTTAAAACAAAAGTAATGGTAACAAGGGATGAAGAAAGGCGTTGCTAAATGTGTGTAATCCTATTTAAGTTGCCAGCAAACTCACTCTTAAATTCTACGGACTATCCTAAATTCTTTTTCGGACTGGTTCGGTATCCATAACTAATCTTTACTATCCTTTCTTTTTAAATCTTCATGATGTCTTTCGTATGTCATGATCACGAAAGTATATCTCTGGACCCAGCCCTATCGTCGAACAGGACACAATACGATTAAAAGAGAGTCTGACCCATGGAATGCTTCCTGTAAGATCGAGAGTAGGAGAGCAAAACCACATGGAGGTAGGGAGATCACATTGGTAATAACAATTTGAATTGACGTGATTAGAAGCGCGATGTGGAGGTCAAAAGATAAGGTGAAGAAACAACGTCGATATTTATCCTAAGGAATGAAAATTTCGAGGGCGAAATTTCTATTTGTTGGGGAGCGTTGTAACATCTCGAAAATTTATAATTTTAGGATAAATGATCATTTTAAAATATTTGGGATTTTTAGGAATTTTTTTGGATTTTTCGGAGAACGTGAAATATTTTAATATTATTCCTCGTTTTACGTGTGTATTGAGTAGAATCGGGAAAATGAAATATTTTTCCCGAGAACCTTGGACTATGAAAAAGTCGACGGGGGATCTTACTAAACCCGAGGCCGGACACAGTTTACAAGGTTTCATATTTTTCGAGAAACTTTAATAGATGGAATGATAAAACAATGCGAAGAATTAATCTGTCAGATTTGTTAATGCTGACTTCTGCCAACTATAACTATTGTCCGATAAATAATAACATGTATTAAAAATATTATCACATTATTCAAAATCTAATTTTTGTATCACATCTATTAGTTTTAATTTCAAAAGAAAGATTAAATTTAATCCAAGCTTGTTATGGGAAGCTTCCTAGCAATTTTCCTTGTAACACATTTTCTCTCTCTTTCCTCTCCTTTCACTCCACGGTAGACACTCCTTTTTGGGAGAGTCAAAGTTGTTTTCCTTCTTTTATTAACTCATCTTCATTTTTCTAAACACCAAACATTTAACACATTTCTCTTCTCTTCTTTTTTTCCTTCCTCTCCACCGTCTTACACACACACACACCCTCACATTGGAGACCAACTCTATTATTTGCCAAACAAATCATATTTACTTGTTTCCTTCCACCATTCCAAGACTATTCTCCTTGGTGGTTATCTTTTGGTTCCTCTTCTTCTTCTTCTTCTTCTTCCATTTCTCTTCCACCATTGAAGCTAAAGCTTGGAGCTTTAAGGTAAAGCCCTCAACTTTCTTCCATTTTCTTGCTATTTTCGTTTCTCTTGGCCACCTTGGTGACCAAGAACCTATTTTTCATGGTTTGAGTGAACATTGTGGTGATCACTCACATTGGAGTTTTTCTTGAAGGAGGAAAACGAAAATCTAGGGCAAGAAGGAGTGGCACATTGTGTTGTTTTTCCAAATAGGTAAGAGGAAGATGATCCTCTTCAACCAATCTTGGTAGTAAGGGAATGTCTTGTATGTGTGTTGTTATTGATTTCTGAATCCATGTATAAAGTTCTCTCATTTTATGTTATTCTTAATTATAGTGCATTTTGTTGGATTTGTATGATTTATTGATGCCTCTTGCATGATTTGAAGGTATATTTGAGTATCTTGATGAGTAAATATGATAAGGATTGGTTTGATTTGAGTTAAAGGACCTGAGAACTCTGTTTTCTACAAGTTTACGCGTGGTAATTGATTACACGGGACTTGTAATCGATTACCAAGCTCTTAAGTGCGAAATCGTGATTACGAAAATCTGCGGTAATCGATTACATCTTGTGTGTAATCGACATGTAGATTCTGTCTAGCTTGTAATCGATTACAAGAATGGTGTAATCGATTACCAAGCCTATGATGTTACGAAATGGTGCTTCAGGAATCACGTAATCGATTACAACTTGTGGGTAATCGATTACGGAGGTTCTGTTTAATTGTAATCGATTACCACGTACGTAATCGATTACACTGTGGCCTTGAAGTTACGAATCGTGGTTCTGGGAATCATGTAATCGATTACAATGAGATTGTAATCGATTACAGAGATTCTGTTACGTTGGTAATCGATTACCAGGGTGATGTAATCAATTCCCAAGACCCAAAAATATGATTTTTGAGCTGGAAATGATTGGAATTATGGTTCCTTGTCCTTTGTAACTTAAACATAACCTAAAAAATCTGGATTCAAGGATTTTACTTTACTTAAATGCGATAGGAATATGTATTCATACCAATAGAGAAGAAATGATTTTGAAAATGGAATTCTTGGATCCATGACATGAAAATTGTGGTATGTGTGTGATAAGGAACATATATTGATGCTTATATTGGCCTATTGTGGCATGTTATGTAATGGTATGAGATTATGGATCATACATGTTCATGCATAGTGTCTTATGCATTGTGAATGTCCTGTGGACTGTAGTAAGGCCAAGTTGCCTAGGAGATTGAACACACCTTGGTGCGGGTGCGAATAGACTAGTGTAGGTCGTGTTATGACCTTGGGGGCATCGGGGTGCAGGTCCCTCACATGGACAGTTTAGAGCTCCTCTGTGCCGTGGGGCAAACCGATGCAAACACACTGACGATCCGGACTTGACACTGTCCTATATCGTGATCTAGTGTAGAACGTCTGTACAATGCCATGATTGTGCACGAGAAAAATTATTGATAGCACTGGTCTCGGCAGCCGAGTTACAGACATGTCTCCTGATCTTTCTTTCCGACTATTTGAGTCTAGCTCCATGGAGTATGAATTGGGAAAACATGCATTGTGCGTCGTTCATTACTGGTCTTATAAACTGTAGAGCATGGATACTTGTAAATGATTATCTGATTGTTGTACTAATTTCTAGAAATACTATTGTGATATGTCTGCTATTGCTTACTGTTGTTCTACCTTTACTATAAATATCACTGTTATTATTGACTCTGATTATTGCTTAGAATTGAATTGTTTTTATTATAAATTCCTTTGTTGCTATTGATGAATATATGAACTGTATTGCTCGGTGGGCGCTTTGCGCCGTGCTATTTTCTTACTGCCAATAGTGGTAATGAATGACGGGTGTCTCACCTCTTTCCTATATTTCTGCATTCTCTGTTTTATATTCATATTTGATAAAAGATCGTGAAGAAGATGATGAGGAATCACACCTTGCCGACGGGGTTGGGAACCTGGACAATATTTCTTCGATTTTCGTAGGAGTGCAGCTGCGTGGAGGCATTGATGCCTGTTGTATCAACTGGGACGCTGAGTGTCATGCGCATATGGGGTTGCGGACTTGTCTGCTGGTAGTACCCATCCCTGGGTTACTACTTCTCCCCTTTAATATTTTTATTTCCGTTGTATTTTATTTAACTCTGTAATTATTATATTCTATGTCATCAGTGATTCGTGTAAGTTGGCTATGAAATATATGTATAAGGAATGTGATATCATTTCATTGGTTGTATTAAGGGTTGGATACATTTATATTTCATTCATGGCTCGTATTTTCTATTTATGCATAAATGTGAAAAACAAAAAAAAAATAAACTCGTAAATTTTGAAACTACTGTTGTTATGACTGTGACGCACCTGGATCTAGTAACTGTGGTGTAATGACGATTGCAAGGTAGTTAGTATATTCAGGGGCGTTACACATATGACTACCAGCAATATTTGTCTTATATGTGAGGTGCCTGACAAATCTACTTTACATGTGCTTTGAGATTGTTTCCCATTAGAGTCATCTTGGAACATGCTTGTTTGTCCTAGCAAATTATCTTCCTTTTTCCAAGCTCCTTTGCATGATTGGTTGGTGCTGAATCTTTATGATCAATTGGGGTCTGGCCATGATGTTCCATGGTCTTTTTTGTTTGCCACTATGTGTTTGTTCCTTTAGCACATAAAGAATCATTTTGTGTTTGAAGGTATTAATGAGCCAACTTTGGATATTACTCGTCGAGTGCATTTCCTTGCGAAGGACTATCATCATGCTCTCTCAATTATGAAGCAAGCCAGGTTGCTCATCCCCTCATACAAAACTATCCATATTTCGTGGCAATCTCATCCTGTTGGATGGTGTAAAATGAATATTGATGGTTTAGTTTACAATAAGGATAACTTAGCTACTTGTGGAGGCATCTTAAGGGACTCTCTGGATGTTTTATCTTGTGCTTTATGGTAAATATTAGCAAATGTATGATCACCATGGCAAAGCTCTAGGTTGTGCTTTTGGGTCTCTGGAATGTGTTTAACCTAGGTTATAAGTAGGTGATCTTGTTGGGGGTAGATTCTCTTTGTGCTTTGAATTTTATCTAGTGTGGTTATGCTTTTCATCAACTTGTTACACTAATTGTGAATGAGATTAGGGAGATTCTCAAGGTGGATTGGCAGATCTTATGCCAACATGTGTACAGGGAGGGGAACAACTGTGCTGATATTCTCACTAATCATAGATACCACTACCTTTATCGGGTACATGCTTGCAATTCTCTTCCTTTTTTTCTTCCAGTAGCCTTGATGGCTTATTTTAGATGTGTTTCTTTTGTTCATGTTGTTTCTAGTTAGTTCTGGGTGTTAGACTCATTATTCATTAAAAAAAAAGTTATTAATTTATGAATTTGGGTATTTTTTTACTGTACAACATGAAAATGTCTTAATATAAAAAATAAATACACAAATTTTATTACAAATTCATCATTAATTATTTTATAAAAAAATATTTTGCATCTTTTTCTTTATAATATAATCTTCTTTTGTTATTGGCCAAAAAGAAATAAGTTTTATATGTAAATTTATATAAAAGGTATTGATTTTTTTATAACATAGAAAGTTTTAATTTAATGTATAAATTTAGAAGCAACTTTTTATAATTAAAAAGCACTTTTTTTAGTACAACTTCAGTCTATGAGAAGAACTCAACCTAAAAGACTAGTTCATTAGGTATGGGAGTTTCATGACTAAGAGTAAAGCCAAAAAAATTACTTTGAGTGGGCTAAAGGTTAATAGGTTCTAAATATTTTATGAGTCTCTTTTTTCATCAGTTCTTGACATAAGTTAGTAATTGATAGTATCTAAATTCTTCAATTCTCAGTGTTCTTGTACATCAAGCTTATGATGCACCTTTCTCACTTAGAAAAATCTATGATAAAATTTCTAAACAAAAGTAGATATATCAATAATACTATAGGACTTGTAAGAATATTTGGGATCTATGGTTTTGCTTAATATGAGAAGTTTCGTATTAAGTACATTTACTATATATTAAAATTTTTCAATTAATAATATACAAAAATTGTAAATATATCTATTCAATAGTAATACTTTATTGTTACATTATTCTTTTGACGACAAAACAAATTATATTAGTGAAAGAAATACTTATATATGTAATTGTTACATAAGCAAATAAAATTATTATGACATATTTTATTATAATTATACTTTTTTAGAGATAATATGTAATATCTTTTTTTTTTCTTTGAAGTGCCAAATAAAAAGTTATATGTGATATAATAATATGCAAAATTTTCAAAGCTGGGGGGATGGCATTCCCTAGATCCCCTTGGTTGTGCCCCTTGACTTAAGCATATGTTTGGGAGTTTTAAATATAATGGAAGAGAGTGACTCATAATGGAATGGAATGGAAATACAAAGAATGAAATAAAATAGAACATATTATTCTATTATTTGGTAGTTAATAAGTTAATGAAGGAGAAGAGAAGAATATTTAAGTCATTCCTTCTTTGACCCCCAAATTGAGAGAATGGACAAAATTTGGAGGCTCTGAGTGGCAAAGGAAGGATTCCTTGACCCTCTTTGCCAATCAACTCCATCCTTTAAAATAACTTCTTATCACATTATTATTAAATTTTGTCGTGACATTCCTTGTCACTCCCTCCCTTGCCATCCTCCAAAACGTACCATAAGTATTACATTGAGCTTTCTCATTTACTCAATGTGAGACTTATAACATAGGCACCCCTTCACTCTAACGACACTAACTCAGTGGTAACTCTTTCCTTTTTGGCGGCATCACTCATCTATCAATATTCGGTACAACATCCCTCGCGAGATATTGCACCTTAATCTAGTCTATAGATAGCCCTTTCTGTAGACCAATTTGTTGGGAGAATACCACATCCCCTTCAATCTATTTAGGAACACCACATCCCATTGAATCTATATAGGAATACCACATCTCCTTCATCACAAACATGTATAAATACAAGTAATTGGGAAAAGCATCACAAATAAGTTACATACATTAGTTTAACATGGTTTGACCCAACATGCCTACATCCACGAATAAGAAGAGTCAAATGTACTATCAAACAAAGCTAGCCTACAATCTTACAAAACAATCTCTCTCACATTCTTATTCTCATTCTCATAACCCTACCAATTCCCAATACCAGTATTTATAGCCCACTACTCTTCCTCTCGCTCTCCAAGTAAGCTTACTTAGCCTCCAAACAACTCTCCTTAATTTCCTATTTAAAAAAAATCTCTATCATATCTCAATATTAATTACCTTCAAATTTAAATCAACCAATAAAATAGGAAATTAACCATAACAATCTTTATTGGAATTTAGGTCGTACCCAACAATCTTCACATTGAGTCAAATGCCATCATCAATGAACAAATCTTCAAATCTTCACAAATCTTCAAATCTATCAAAACCTCAAAACCAATCTTCAAATCTTCAAATATACTATTATTAATGAAACACGCCGCTTAACCTCCATCCAAGAAGACTTTCGACAACATCTGCTACCATTCATAACACTTAATCTTCCAAATCTTCAAATCAAATCTTTGCCATTGCACTGTCATTATATGGAATACACTTCTTGACTTCTATGTTAAGAAGACTTTTGACAAACTTGCCACCATCATAAAGAGACATGCCACCTGACCTCCATTGTCAAGCAAACTTTCGACACAAGGGCCCAAGGGACCGTACCATCGCCTAGATCCTCAAACTATCAGCTTTGATACCACTTGTTAGGAGAATACCACTTCTCCACATTCAATCTCTTATTAGGGAATACCACATCCCCTTTATTGTATGTGGGAATACCACATCATATTGAATCTATTTGGGAATACCACATCCCCTTCATCACAAACATGCATAAATACATTGCCCACTACTCTTTTTCTCCAAGTAAACTTACTTAGCCTCCAAACAACTCTCCTTAATTTCCTATTTAAAAACAAATCTCTCACAAATCTCTATCATATCTCAATATTAATTACATTCAAATTTAAATCAACTAATAAAATATAAAATTATCAATAACAATTTTTATTAGAATTTGGATCAAACCCAACAATCTTCACCTTGAGCCAAATTCCATCATCAACGAACTAATCTTCAAATCTTCACAAATATTCAAATATCTCAAATCTTCAAATCTATCAAAATTTCGAAACAAATCTTCAAATATATCGTTATTAATGGAACATGCCACTTGACCTCAATGCCAAGAAGATTGTCAACATCTGCTGTCATTCATAACGCTTAATTTTCTAAATCTTCAAATCAAATCTGTGCTTACATTGTCGTTATATGAAACACGCCTCTTGAATTCCATGTCAAGAAGACTTTCATAAATCTTCTGCCATCATAATGAGACACAACACCTGACCTCCATTATCAAGAAATCTTTCAACACAATGGCCCGAGGGACCATATCATCGTCTACATTCTCAAACCTTCAGCTTTAATACCACTTGTTAGGAAAATACCACATTCCAAACTTCAATCTCTTGTTGGGGAATATCACATTCCCACCTTCAATCTATTTGGGAATACCACACCCCTTTTATCACAAACATTCATAAATTCAAGTAATTAGGAAAAACATCCACACACAAATCACACACATGGGTTTAATGCGATTCAGTCTAACATGCCTAGATCTACGGATGAGAAGAGTCAAATGTAGTATCAAACAAATCTAGCTTGCAAGCTTACAAAACAGTCTCTTTCACACTCTCATTCTCATAACCCTACCAATTCCTAATACTAGTTTTTATAGCTCGCTACTCTTGCTCTCTGAGCAAACTTACTTAGCCTCCAAGTAACTCTCCTTAATTTCCTATTTAAAAACTAATATCTCACAAATCTCTATCATGTCTCAATGTTAATTACATTCCTATTTAAATCAACCAATAAAATAGGAAATTATCAATAACAATCTTTATTGGAATTTAGGTCATATCCAACATAACTCTCAATAGAAGCATTAACTATTACGACTTAAGCCTATAAAGAGATCTTAATTCAAAAGACTAATTCATTAAGTAGAAAAATCTTATGACTTAATTATCACATTGAACTTTTTTATTTTGTAGGACTCATAACATTTTCTTTGTCAGAAAATTAAAAAAGAAACTATTTATGTTAGAGGCAGTGTTCTACAAATCGGATCGGGCAGACCAATCTGACCGGTTCAATTATGAACTGGTCTACTGACCAGTCTGGTCATGCATGTCAAACTAGTATTCTAAGAACCCGCTAAAGAACCGTTGAACCTGCTTCAAACTAGTCAATCGTGTGAACTAGTAGCAATCTAACGAATGAACTGGTTCAACTTTTGGAGGTTCAATTTTTTTCTAAGTCTACTAATCGGTCCAATCATGCATGTCAAACCGATATTCTGAAAATTGGCTTAAGAATCGTTGAACCGGCTTCAAATCAGTCAACCATGCGAACCAGTAGCAGTCTAACAAATGAACCGATTCAACTTTCAGAGGTTCAATTTATTTCCAAATCTATTGACCAGTCCGATCATGCATGTCAAACCGATATTCTACAAACTGGCTCAAGAACAGTTGAATCAACTTCAAACTGATCAACCATGCGAACTATTAGTAGTCTAATTTATTTCCAAAAATCTTAAAAGATGCAAAAACATGGGGATTAAACTCAAACACTTTTTGAACTTTGAAGCTGACACTCCAAACTACCCCCAGGCTAGGAGAATATGTTGTGATATTATGGGCGTTATATTATATATATTACTTAATAACTTCAAATATACAACATTTTATTTTTATTTTATTTTTTATTTTATTTTTTTTATAAGCAACATTTTATATTTTATATAATGTAAAAGATATATTAAAACATATTTAACTTATATAATATATACTTTAGTTGATATGATAATTTAAGTTTTTATAATTAGTATTTTTAAAATTATATTTATTCCTTCATTTTCTTTTTATTTATGTATTATTAATAGAATGATGTGTTAGTTTTAACATAATAAAAAATATTCAAGTATTTAATTTATGTATATAAAAGTTAATAACAATAATATTATATATATACGATATATCTAATATATATATATATAATTTTAATTTTTATTGTAGAATGAGAAGAATAAATTTTGATTATACAATTATATATATATAATCAAGATTAAAAATTACTTAAATTACTTAAAAGTTATGTGATCACTTTAAAAAATTATATGCATTTTATGTCCTAATATTAATCATTTATGTAAGATTTAATGATTAAAATTTACTTTTCTTATTTCTTATAATAAACACTTATCTCACTAAAATACATTATATATATATATAATGAGAAAGTAATTTTTATCATGAGAAGGTACGATGAAAATTGATCATATAATTATACATGAATGATTAAGATTAAAAATTATTTAATACCATACGCGACTATTTAAAAAAATCACATATATTTATATTATAATCTTAATTATTCATATATAAATATTAATCATATAACTATATATAAATGATCAAAATTAAAAATTATTTAATAATTATATAATTACTTAAAAAATTATATATATTTATATTTTAATTTTAATCATTCATATATATACATATATATTTAATAATTAATCCAATTTTCTGAACCTTGAATTAGAAATATGCTAAATTCATAAAAGTTATTGTCACTCTTTATAAACTGAGTGACGGTTTGCCACGTCTCCTCGTTTCTGAGTAAAACGACAATGATTGAGATAGTATAATTGGTTTGAATAAAGTATCTTCACTTTCTCTGACGACATCTCTTCCATCAAACGCGAACACAGCAACTTCTATTTCTCCGTTAATTCTCGCCACGTCATCACTACAGCACATGGGGTACCTAATCTAACGGTGTAAAAGATCGTTACTCTGGTTCTTCTGGCCACCATTTGTACAGCATAAGGCAAATCGACGAGGCGTGATATGTACGTTTCCTTTGGTGTTCTGTCGTTTCATGGCAATTGCAGAAGCCACATGGTTGATAGGTCATAGGTGTCGTTGTCGTGTGTCGTTTCTTCTGATATACGTCATTTTCTTCTTAATCCACTAGATCTTTTTAGACATTGATAGCTACACGAGGAGGAATCTGATTTTGCGAGTGTTATGTTTATGATTGGAGTTGCGTTATAATTTGACCATTCCAGAAGCAAAGGATTTTACGACACTTACTCATATTAGAGAAATCCAGATGTATAATATTGAAGTTAGAAAGTTGCAGCATGATGACTTGAAAGAAGTAATAAAAGTAAATCATCATCGTCCATTCTTTCACTCTATTATCATAAATTTAAGAACTCTATTTTAAAAGTAGTATATTTTTTTATTTTTTTTTTCATATAATCATTTTTTATCATATGTTCTAAATCAAGTTTTTAAATTAACAGTTTAAGAGTAATATAATTTATTAAAATAATATTTAAATATTATTATACGTTATTTTGATGAAAGTACATCTATTTATTTATTAAATATAAATCTTTCAAAATATCTTTAATAAATATAAAAATTAATTATATCTTATATAAATAGATAAATTAATTAAAAGATATCACAATTCATAATAGATTCTAATTTTAAATAATTACATTTAATACATATTGCATTCCATTCTAAAATATTCTTATAAATGTCATGACAAGTCTTAAAGATATGCATCTCATCTGATATACAGATTGTCTTCCTTGTGCACATGGTCTAACTTGAAAGCGTTAGAGTGGATTTTACAGGTATTTACCCTCTCGTACTACCACTAGAGCAGCTATGCTATGGAAGAGTTTATCTTTAACTACTTTTTCAAGTAATGCTCTGAATCCAGTTCAGAACATTGATCCTGTCTGTGGGAATGATAAACTTCAAATTACACCACCACCTATTCAAACACATCTAGATGAGGTATTGTTCCTCCACCACCGCCATGGCATACAAGCGCTCCTCTTCTTCTCCACAAAAAGAAAAAAAATTGCGCGCGTGCAGCCATGGCAGAGCAAGCTTTGCCTATCTTTCTCACATGAATCCACATGGTTGGACAAGGTAGCCATGGAGCACAGCGCAACAACACATATGGAGGAGATGCTCTACCCATCTTTTTTTTTCTCAGATCTCCCCACTCTACAAATCAAACAATCTACATATCTCTTAACTCTACAGCAGTGTGATCACCGTGACAATCCCCTGGTTCCATGTTGAGGTAAGTGGTGGCGCCACGACGCCGCAATTCGCGAGTAGGCCATAATTGTTGCCATCCTCTTCAGAACCCATAAGGATTTGCAGAAGCAATCCTCTATGGTCAAGGCCAGCGACACGATGGCCGCACTGGGCACCGATTTCATCACCACCGACAATTCCCTCTCTGGCTTGTGGAGGCTCCTCTGGACCACAGAGAAGAAAACCCCAATAGATGCATCTCTTCCTATCACCTCATGGATTTCACGGATCCAAACCGCGTAGTACAGGACCTGCACCATGGCATGCTGTCCTCCGCGTCGCGCCTCTTCTACTACGCCTTCTGCTCCTCCATCATCCCTCTGACACGATGCAGCAAATATGAAACGATGGCTCTAAGTTAGAGTGAAGCTAGGGCAACTGCCATTAATGGTGGATTGAGGCGCTGCAGAACACTTCAAGTAGCAGTTCGAACTTCCTATGGTCACCACGAATCGCACAAAGGGGATGGGAATCCAACGAGGTAATAGAGGCTGGGTCATCGTTGCTATGAAGCTTAGTCGTTGCCATTAATGGCAGATCGTATGACGCTAGGTCACTGCAAAAAACCAAACTAAAGTACCTATTAATCCAACACCAACACCAGATCGGTTCGAGCTATTGGGTGGAACAACACTGCACAGGAAGAGGCTCCACAAAAGTCGCGAAGATGATGACCCTGAGAGCTTCTCAGTCTCAGATCTGAACACCCGCACTATTTCGAAAGACCCCAACAGGGCCCTTAGTTAAAAGCGCATGATGGGTTTCCAACAGGGAATGCGTCGTAGCCATCTTGCAAGCAGTAGGAAAGATTGTGCAGCACGTCAACGTGGCCAAGGAAGGTAGTGCGTGTGCAGAGAACTCGCTTGCTCGGAGATCCTTACTATTTTTGGTACAACTGTTGCCATGAAATTGTATAACCGCGAGCAAATACAAAGTACGCACATGGAAGTTGATCGCCACCTTTGCCATCAGCGACGCCTTATTCCCTCTATTTTACAAACAGTAGAAATGAATTTACACTAATAGAAACTGTTCTTTTTCAATGTTGTATCTACTTTTTTTGCATTGGCACATTGTATTTGTCCCTTTTTACACCGCAAGTGCACGGGTCAAATATGTAATAAAGTTAAGAGTCAGATATCGTTCCCACGAGAATTAAGGTTATTTTTAATGCAGAAAATTAACCAATAGTTTAATTAATTCTATTCAAGAACATTTAAACTTAGAAAAGGAGCTCAATTAAATTAAAATATTTAAATGTAGTAAATTAGGAATTAAAGTGAATGAATATAAAATAAGGAATCCTTTTTCACCTCTTGCTTCAATTGAAACATGCAATCCTTATAAGTAATACAAATGAGATGATTAGGTTAGCTTGAGAATCTAACTTAGTTAAAAGCTGGTGTCTATGTCAATCAATCATGCTTCATTTACTTAATTTACTATATTTCTATGAGAACTAGAGTAAAATCCACTCATTAAGATATATTCTCAACCAAATACTATGCATGGCTAAGAGGTATATTTTTATCTCATTAGCGAATCAACTTATCTCGCAATCAGAATGAAATCGAGCATGCATCAACCATACATATGATCTCAAATCCAAATTCTTATGTCTAGGTTCATTAGATTTCAATAAATCACTTAAAAGCTTATCAAGCTATCAAGAGCATTAAGATCTGTATGATTAAACAAAACCAAATCGTGTATATAAACTCAAAGGATTACAAAGTCAATCAATATCCATAGGAGAATCCAAAGAAATCCCTACACACAGCTTAACTAGCCATGAAGCACAAAAATACAAACATATTCATCATGTTCATGGTGCGTTCATAGTGCAATAAGAGAGAAAGATGAAAGGAAAGGAGGAAAACTCAATAGATGTAGTCTTGTATGCTTAAATCATCCTTTTTGTAGAAGATGACCTCCAACATTGGCTTCCTCTAGGTCTCAAAACCTAAAATCTAGCAGTTATGTTCTAAAAATGATCAAAAGCTGCATAAAAAAATGATAAAACAATATTTATAGGCGACAGAAAATAGAGTCACGCCACGGCATGAACAAGCCTCTGTCGCAACGCGTGTTCAATTTAGGTCACCACGCTGCGGCATAGAATTCATTACGCTGCACTGTGCAAACTTTGGAGCTCTCTATCTGAGACAGGGGATGCACGACGCCGCGACATGAACATGCCTGCGTCGCAGTGTGATTAGCTAAACTTCACACTTGGCTTTCTCTTGGGCTTTCTTATCCAAATAATGGTCCAAATCTTCTAAGTTTCTGCTTGTTTGGAACCCTTTCTATAATAGAGAAATCACCAATTTAATACAACTGTAAACGTACTCGATTTATCAAAGATTTGGAAATATCTCATCATAATCATAATGGAAGACATCAAGATTGAATTAAATGAATATGAGGCTAAAGTCTTCCATTCATGCATAAAAATAAGAACTAAGCAATCATTTAGCACAGACATATGGCACAAATAATTACATATTGTGGAGCTATCACACCTTCAAACTTGGATTTTTGCCAGTCCTCGAGCAAAATAAAGTACACTTACAATGATCAACCTTTCTTAACCTACATTCAACAACTTTTACATTCCACTTTCACTTAAACCAAACTAGTGTATGATGATTGCATAAAATTTCAAAGAACTCATATACCTCACAATCAACTTCACACAAGCACAATTCTCATCATGCTAACAATCACAGCTTCCTTTTATACAAGATATATTTCCCACAATCATGCAAACAAAACTTCTTTTGCTCAAATCATACTCATTCAGATAAGTTTATGAGCATATACATGAATATAAATCAAAGAATCCACAATATTGTAATTCAACTCTCCTCCACTAATGTAAATCATACATAATTGAGGATCAAAAGGGTCTTTAACAACTTGTAATATAAGGCTGATGGTATGGGTTAAAGAACAAAAGGGAAAGGAATTAACACAAACATTGAGACACATAAATATGAGATTTCAAGACTTGAGCCACCATATAACACAACAGGGTATGCAAAATGAAATAACAAGACTCTCTAGAACCACTCTTTCATTTGTTTTACCTTTTGGATTTTGGTTTTGGATTTTCTTTTCTTTTTTCTCTTTTCCTTAACCAATTTCTTTTACAACACATGGTTCCTTTAAATCACTTCCATACTGACACAAGCACTCATAACCTTCAATCACAGCACTCAAGTCAAGAAATATCATATTAACCTTCAATCACAAGACTCAAGTTATCATATCATGCACTCAACAAACAATGATGGTAGGAGAAAGAATGCAATGTTTTCACATGCATTAGAATGGTTACATGGGAAGGAATATGTAGGTGATGAAAAACATATAAGGTCAAATATAAATCAAGCTTCAAATAGGACCTATGGATATAATCATGTAAAGGTAAGCTTTTTAAGGCTCAATCGGTCTAAACAATAGTCTATTCATTTCCTCAATTATGCACAATCTAGGATTTCGCCTCAAAAGAGTTGAAAAATAATTTCAAGGATAGTTGAAATTTTTTACATGTACAATCTATAGACTTTCTCTAGACAAGAATTCTTATCATTTTCAAAGTTAAACAAGCATGCAAGAGGGAAACACATCATGCATAAAAAGAAACTAGGTTGCTCAACATGTTTCAAAGATTGCATATGGATTCACATAAATATGAAGGTCAATTTTGCATCCATATATATCATTGGGCAATCATTTTACATCCTAGTTACATTTGGCAACATGATATCCTTTAAAATTTTCCAACATTTATAATCATGCTTCAACTATTATGACTCATGTTGTGAAAGGGAACGACAATTGTATCTTGAATAAGATTTTCATGAAATTTTCATCAAAATATGTTCTTATGGATATTCATGAAATCATAAATAAACTATACTAAAACATATACATATAATACCAAAAATAAACAATACTAACATATAATCACAATAATGCTACCTCATATATATGCATTAAAGTAAATAGTCATAGACACCCCCCAAACCTGAGGGAAACAGTGACATCACTATATACAAAGGAAAACATACAATAGTATATAAAGGAAAATACAACGAAAGAAAATGCCCTGAATGGCTAGATAGCTGCATCATCATTGTCTGTGGCCTCATCATCTACATCATCATCGTCAGGTATGGGCTCAGTATCGTCATCTAGAATGGGCTTTGTATTGTCCTTTTCATCTGCATGTGCATGTGCAACCTGTGGATGTTGTGGCGACTAGGGAGGGATAGGAAAATCCTCCATAGGAAGCTGTAGAGGCTCGACCATCCACTGTTGCGTCTAAATGGTGTATGTTAGCATGGCTGTCATATGGGCTACATGGCCCTCCATGTGTGCTCACCATGCTGATTCATATGTTGACACTGTTCTGGGCTCTACGGGGGCCTGCCTCTGTCTGACTGATGTTGGTGCTGCTAGAGCTGCTCCCAACCTTTCAATGAAATAATCATTAAGAGGTTGTTTCACATCAGTCTTCTCTTCATGTGGTCCTATCTGTACGGACTGCCTCCGACACAATGTTTGAAAAAGTGAAGAAAAGAAAAGACTCCTACACTTTCTTATAGATCTTGTAATCTACTCCTGAATAATACGAGCGACGTCAATAGAGCAGTGCTCTAGGATACCATATATCAGAATCGCCCTGTCACGGGTAACCTCAAATAAGTTATTTGACGGGAGGATCCTCATGGAGATAAAATGATACCAGGCCTTGGCCTTTAGGGTGAGGCACGATCAGAGAAAGAACCGTGGGTGGTCAGTTTGAACATTATGCGTCAAAACTACTGGCTAAGACTCCTGATTGCAGATCTTAGCAGTGACTATGTAACATCGCGTGGACTATGTAACATCAATGCCGGCCCTCCGGCTCCCAAACTCCCAACAAAGGAATGATGAGTACTCACAAATCAGTGGAGGAGCAGGCAAGCTCAATGCAGCTCTGATGACCATTGCGGAGTAAGAAATAAGGCGTCTACGCACCCTAGCTGAAGTAGTCCCCAGGGCCACAAAAGTCGTGTTCACATAAAATTCGCGAACCAGTGGAAGCACACTTACCTTAGGGTGTTTAGCAAACTCCCCCCACTGAAGCTGACAGATAGTTCTCTCATTATCGTGATGAATTCTCTCCTTAAAGGAGAATCCACACTCAATGATGATTGATTTGGTAGTCAGTGTCGTATATCTCTAGGCAGCAACCGTAGAAATGAACCTCATCTCATCAAATGTAAGAGGGGGGATGGCTCCCTGTTGCGCTAGCTGCTAGAACCTCTCAGTCTTTTAGGACCTATGATATAATTGAATATTCAAATGTATAAAACACATTAAAACAGGCAATTCTAGAAAAATCTAGGCCACATGCTGCGACATTGAAACCTGCGTCGCAGCATTCTTGAGCCACGTTGCAATATTCAACCTAATTTAAACTCATGCTACAACATTCAATGGCAGTGCTGCAGCATTCAAACAAATTCATACACACCCCGCAACATGATCACAAACGCCACTGCGCGCGTACAAGCAGAATCCAGTGAATACACAGAATAGGAAAAAAATCATTCATTCCAAACAGAAGACTTATACATAAACTAACCTAAAACATAAAAAGACCTAACCCATTACTGAAATTCTTAACGTAAACAAGAAAATACAACATAGAAAATTGCAAAGCTAAATAAAATGAAAAATAAATACCCAAATCACAAAAAATTAAAATAAAGTAAAACTTACCTTGAATGGAAATGAGAAATGAAGACAAAAGAGGTAAAAGATGCAAGACAACCAGGGATAAAGATTCAGAGGGAAAACTGAGGAGACTTAAGGCAAATGGGAGCAAATAGGAGACGCACGAAACTTCGCGGCGTTTAACCCAAAATGGCACATCGTGTTGTGGCGTTACAAGTTGTACGCCGCAACATGCTTTAAATTCCTTCCTAAAATAATTATTTAAATAATTACTATATATATATATACACACTAGTATGCCACAACGTATATATATGGCACGTTGCAGCATTAAACTCTCTGACATTTGGTCTGATAAGGTCGCACCCCGCGGCATTAACACTTATGCTGCGATGTTTTGCTCTCAGCCTCCAATCCCTGATAATCCAGAGACTTTCAAGCCGTGGCACGACAACAAGCGCGCCATAGTGTACGTTTAAAACAGAGATGCCACGACATAAACCTTTGTGCGCCGCGTCAGGTAGCTCTCAGGTTTCAAACCCTGATATGCCATAGACTAGTGCGCCGCGGCATGACAAGTTTTACGCCTCGACGTGAGACATCATCCTACACAATTCTGCAGCAAAATCAGCTTTGTTGCCACTTCTGCTCCAAAATAGTCCTCAACACCTGCAAAACATCTCTACAAGGTCAGAATACATAATGTAATACAAAAATATACTAAAACCACAAATTCAAGGTATTGACATATTCAAGACATAAAAGTAAAGAACTTGGGTTCCCTCCTAAGAAGGGCCTAATTTATAGTCCCAGTAGGACTTTATCAGTAGTTCCACTTGTAGTTGCTAATAGGAGGAAGATCTTCTTCCTTTTCATCATGATAAGCTTCAAACACTTGTAATGGCAAGGATTTAAGCTCCAAGTTTGGAGCATTCTCAATGGGAGGGCTACATGATTTAACCTCCATGCTTGCATTCACCTGCTCCAACTCATCTTTTCCCTATCACTAACTGAGATCACCTGACTTTCACTTAGAGCAAAAGGTATACTTGCACAAAACGCCTTGGATGGCATCCTATTGAATATATTCACCAAAGAACATTCTTCTTAATCTTGATGACATTTCATAGCTTTGAAAATGTTGAAATTGACCTCTTGATTTTGCACCCTCATGGTGAGTTCTTTTTTCTCTACATCAATAAAAGTTCTTCCAGTTGCAAGGAATGATTGACCTAAGATCAAAGGGACCTTGCTATCTTCCTCCATATCAAGTATGACAAAATCTGCAGGGAAGATGAACTTGTCCACTTTAACTAATACATCCTCCACAATTCCCTTCGGACGAGTAAGGGTTCGGTCCGCCAACTATAGGGTAACTGAAGTAGGCATAGCTTCCCCCAAATCGAGTCTTTGGTATATGGAATAGGGTATAAGATTTATATTGGCTCCTAAATAGCATAAAGTCGCACCACTAAACTTCTCACTAATTGCACATGGGGATAGTGAAGCTTCTGGATCCTTGAGCTTAGGAGGAAGTTTATTCTGCAGGATAGCATTGCATTCCTCTGTAAGGGCAATAATTTCAAACTCATCAAGCTTTCTCTTCTTTGACAAGATTTCTTTCATGAATTTAACATAGCTTGGAATTTGCTCCAAAGCTTCAGTAAATGAGATGTTAATATGCAGCTTCTTGAACACTTCTAAAAATTTCTGAAATTGGTGCTCAAGCTTTTTCTTTACTTACCAGCTAGGGAATGGTAGAGGGTGTATATTAGGTTTAGTCTCCTTTGTCTTGTTCACTACCTTCTCCTTAGTAATTTCATGATTCTGCTGAACCTCCTTGCTCATTGTCTCATTTTCTTAGGCAATTTCAGTTTCTTCCTCTAGCAACCTTGCCTTTGGATTCCTTTCTATAGTTGTACCACTCGTCAATGTTATAGCATTGTAGTGTTCATTGAAGGCACCCTTTGAATTAGTGACTGTATCACTTGGTAAAGTTCATGGGGGCCTATTATTGATAGCATTTGCTAACTACCCTACTTGGGTCTCCAATGCCCTCACTGAAGTAGATTGGCTTTGAAACATTACACTATGCTTAGCCAATTGGGCAGCAATCTTTGTCATATAGGAGTCAGTCTTAACCATCATCTTCATAAACATATCTTCCAAAGAGGGTTTCTTATCTTGCAATAGTTATCTTGATTGGGATGAGAATCCTGGAGGATTGTAAGTCCGCTCATTTATAGGCACTGAGGAGAAAGCTCCTTGGTTATCCCTCTAAGAAAGTTGGAATGGTTCCTCCATCCTTGGTTATACTGGTTTGAGTATGGATTCTTCAGTTGAGGGCGATAGTTCCCTATATATTGTACACTTTCTGACATTGAAAGGCACCTATCGCTCGCATGGTTGTCACCACACTTGTCACATAATACAAATGGGCTCTGGTGAGGACTTTGTCCTATACTGTTCAGCATGTTTGCCATTGCTGCTACCTGAGCTGATAATGTTGTTTAAGCATCCACATTATGGACTCCTGTCACCTTCTATGAAGTATTTCTAGCTAAGGGCCATTAGTAGCTGTTGGCGGCCAATTCTTCCAATAACTGAAAGGCATCATAAAAAAATTTGCTCAATAATAAACCACCAACAGTTGCATCCACTATTGGACGGTGGTGTGGTAGCAAATCCTTGTGAAAGGAGTAGATTTAGTGCCACTCTGGTATGTCGTGATGTGGGTACCTTCTAAGTAGATCCTTGTAGCTCTCTCATGCTTCATGCAAGGACTCAGATTCAGTCTGGGTGAAAGAAGTGATATCATTCACTATCTCAGCTGTCTTGGCCAGTGAAAAATATTTATTGAGAAATTTACCACAAATATTAGTCCAAGCACTTATTGATTTCGCTGGCAGAGATTGCAACCAGCTCTTGGCTCTGTCTCTGAGAGAAAAAGGGAAGAGCCTCAGGTGAATGACATCTTCAGAAACACCATTATGCTTGAAAGTATTGCAAATTTTCAGGAAATTTGACAAATGAGCATTGGGATCCTCGCTCGATAAACTGCCAAATTATACAAAAGTTTGAATCATTTGGATAATGACCAGTTTGATCTCAAAATTGTTGGCACAGATGGGTGACCGTCTGATACTTTAATGCAAGTTCTCCATTTGGGGAGTTGCAATCTCCCTTAGAGGCCTTGAGATTGGGATCACCTACCATCTTTGTACCTTAATCACAAAATAGAATGAAAACTTAAATTAATATGAACAAAAACAAACTTGAATTAAAACTAAATAAACTCGTTGTTAATATTAGCAATACAGAAATAAGTCATGGTCCCCGGCAATGGTGCCAAAAACTTGTTTATCCCTTTTTAGGCCGCAAGTGCACGGGTTAAACAAGTAATACAATTAAGAGTCAGATATCGTTCCCACAAGGATTAGGACTATTTCTAATGTAGAATATTAACCAATGGCTTAATTAATTCTATTCAATAACATTTAAACTTGGGAAAAGAGTTCAATTAAATTAAAATACTTAAATACAATAAATTAGGAATTAAAATGAATGAATATAAAATATGGAATCCTTTTTCACCTCTTACTTCATTTCAAACATACAATCCTTGTGAGTAATACAAATGAGATGATTAGGTTAGCTTAAGAATCTAACTTAGTTAAAAGTCTATGTCTAGTTGTTGGCTCTTTTGCTTACCGCAAGTGCACAGGTCGCACTTGTAGTGTAGTTAGGAGTCGGATATCATTCCCACGAGGACAAACATTAAATTCAATACTAAATAGAAACTAATAACTCAAATATTTCTATTCAAGGACATATAAATTGGAAAGATGTGTATTAAACTAATTAGAAGAACTTAAAAACTATCAAATTGAGTTGAGATAATGATTTAGAGAATAAGGCATCCTTTTTCACCTCTTATATCAATTGTTAACAAGTAATCCTTACGAGTAATATAAATGCAGTGGCTAGATTAGCTTGGGAATATGATTTAGCCAAAAGCCTATGTCTAGGTCAATCAATCATGGTATCACTTACCTAATTCACTATGTTTCCATGAGAACTAGTGTAAGCTCCACTAATGAACGATCTATTCCTAATAATTACTATGCATGACCAATAGGTATATTTCTATCCTATTAACGAATCATCACATCTAAGCCAATTGAATGAAATAGAACATGCATCAATCATACACACGATCTCAAATCCAAATTCTATGTCTAGGTTCATTAGATTTGAACAAATCAATCGAAAGCTAATCAAATATTTAAAGCATTAAACACTATATGATTGAACAAAAATCAAATCATGTATATAACTTAAAGAATTACAAGATTAATTAATATCTATAGGAGGATCCAAAGAAAAACCCTATAAACAGCTTAGCCAGCCATGACAAACAAAAATATATCACAAATACTCATAGTCATGGAGATGGAAAAGAGAAAGGAGAAGAAAAGAGAAGAACAAAGCTTAAGGGAGTGATCCTCCAAGCTTCAATCCTCCACCAAGGTGAAGAGAGACTCCAAACTTGGTCACTTCTGCTTCCTGCTGGTCTGAAATGCTAAAACTTGACCGCAGCTTTCTAAAATATGACCTAACTCTCGTAAAAATTTAATGCAACAGTATTTATAGGGCTCAGAAAACAGGGTCACGCCGCGACATTCAATTACTTACACTGCAGCACATTACATTTTAGGTTGGAACACCGCGACATTCCCATCATCATGCCACAGCATGCAAAAAGCGTAGCTCTCTGACTTTGATGCAGGGGAGGCACACGCAGCGGCATTCACATGCCACGTTGCGACATGACAAGCTGATCCTTGCACTTAGTTTTCTTTTGCAATGCTGATCTAAATCTGAAATGATTCACTTAGTTGGAACCTTATCTGCCATAGAGAAATTTTCAATTTAATAATGATAATCTGCTAGATTATCTGTTTTTCCAAAGCCTTTTGAGGGGATTTCACCGCTTAAGCCCAACTTTTAACATTGTTTTGACCTTAAAACAGTTTTGTTTTGTCTTTTTAGTTGATTTATGTTAGTTTGTTAGATTTAGTTCATTTTGATTAGAATTATTGGTGCTTTAGCTCATTTATCATTGTTTTGATTGCAGGCACCAAGAGAAGTATGATGAAGCTCAATGTGGCGAAGAAAAGCACTCAAGAAGAGAGAACTTAAAGCCTCCTAGGAAGATCAAGAGCAAGTCTGCTGAGCTCCCAGCGCCCAGGCGCTACAGAAGGAGCGCCTAAGCGCCCTTAAGCTTCAAAGGAGACACGCTGGATGTTGAGCGCCTAGGCGCTCAAAACGAAGCGCCTAGGCGCTCACGCTCATGACAGCAAATGCGTTCTGGACACATAGCGCCTAGGCGCTACAGACGAAGCGCCTAGGCGCCCTTATCAGACTATAAGTGTGTTTTTCTGACCTAATTTGAGGGGTGCTGCGTGGAGAGAAGAGGGGGGAGCCGTTTTGGAGCAGAGAAACACCCTATCTTGGGTGCTCTACGGTGGATTTGAAGAGAAGAAGAGTGGGAGCTCAGATTTTCTTCAATCTTCCATGGAGTTTTGCATCTTCTTCCCTATTGTCTTAGTTTCTATTTTTATTTCTATGTCTAGCTAAACTCTCCCTTGTTGGGATTAGGTGGATTTTGATGGATCTTGATTGTTATTGATGTTGGATTTAATTAATATAAGTTGCTATCTCTATTTTGAGTTTATGATCTCTTCTCTTAATGCTTTCTAAGGATTGATCCTCTTTGGAATGATTCTAGGGTTGTATGTTGAATGGAAATTTGATATATGATTTGTGTTATGAGATTATGAACCTTGCTTATCTCTAGGCTAGGAATAGTCATTGATTTGCTTGTTACCTCTTTGAATTCTAAACCATAATGCTTGTTATCTCTTAGAATCACCTAAGGAATTAGGGTTTTTAATTGAAAACAAAAGGGTTAACTACCTAAGGAATTAGGAGTTGATTATTTAAGAGAATTCGGTAATAAAATAGGAATAGTAGCTTGTATTAATTCCAATTGATATGCAACAAGTGAAATCAAATGAAGCTTGATCCCAACTCTTTCATTAATTGATTGTTTTTCATTTTGCACACTAAGTGTTTGATAAATTTCTAACTAGAAAAACCCAAAAATATTGTCATTGCTTTTGGTTCTTTTGATTTTGTTATTGTTATTGAAACCTATTTTAATTCAAATCTTGGTTTAAATAATAGCTAACTTCGTGAATTGGTACTTGGCCATCGATCCCTGAGAACGATATCCGGTTTCTCACCGTTTTTATTACTTAACGATCCGGTACACTTGCCGTGGTCACATCAAATAATTAGTGCAAATGTACTCAATATATCCAAGAATCAGAAACATTTTTTTAGAATCATGATGGAAGACGTTGAAATCAAATCATATGAGTATACAACTAAACTCTTCCATTCATGCATCAAAACAAGGACTAAGTAGACAATAAAGCACAGATATGGGGCCTAAATAACTATGATTTGTGGAGTTATCACTAGGTCAATCAATTATGTTTCATTTACCTAATTCACTATGTTTCAATGAGAACTAGAGTAAAATCCACTCATTAAAATCTATTCTCAGCCAAATACTATGTATGACTAAGAGGTATATTTCTATCCCATTAGCAAATTAACTTATCCCGCAATTAGAATGAAATCGAACATGCATCAACTATATATATGATCTAAAATCCAAATTCTTATGTCTAGGTTTATTAGATTTCAACAAATCACTTAAAAGCTTATCAAACTATTAAGAGCATTAAGATTTATATGACTGAACACAACCAAATCATGTATATAAACTCAAAAGAATACAGAGTTAATCAATATCCATAGGAAGATCCAAATAAATCCCTACACAACTTAGCAAGCCATGAAACACGAAAATACAAACATATTCATCATGTTCATGGTGCAATAAGAGAGAAAGATGAAAGGAAAAGAGGAAAACTCAATAGCTGTAGCCTTGTATGCTTAAATGATCTTCCATGTAGAAGATGACCTCCAACCTTGGCTTCCCTGGCTTCTTCTAGGTCTCAAAACCTAAAACCTAGCAACTGTGTTTTAAAAAATGATCAAAAGCTGCGTAAAAAATGATAAAATAGTATTTATAGGCGACAAAAAATAGAGTCACGCCATGACATGAACAAGCCTCTGCCGCGACGCATATTCAATTTAGGTCACCACGTTGCAGTGTAGAATTCATTGCGTCGTGGCGTGCAAAGTTTAGAGCTCTTTGTCTAAAACAAGGGATGCACCATGCCGCGACATGAACATGTCTGTGTCTCAACATGATTGGCTGAACTTCACACTTGCTTTCTCTTTGGCTTTCTTATCCAAATGATAGTTCAAATCTTCCAATTTCTGCTTATTTGGAACCCTTCCTGTAATAGAGAAATCACTAATTTAATACAATTGCAAATGTACTCGATTTATCAAAGATTTGGAAATATCTCCTTAGAATCATAATGGAAGACATCAAGATTGAATTAAATGAATATGATGCTAAAGTCTTCCATTCATGCATAAAAACAAGAACTAAGCAATCATTTAACACATATATAAGGCACAAATAACTACATATTGTGAAGTTATCACATTGTTTGAGGAAATAGTTGTTAGGTTACAAACGCGATTAAGTGGTCGTTTTAGAATTCTAAGCATTATAGTATTAATACTCATTGCACATGGCCTGATACCCCACATGCCGAAGTTTCTTTTCAAATATACAACTATTAAACAAGAGTGAAGAAATTGCCTGAAGACCTCCCACAACACAAAGGTTCAACCACAAAGAACCTGGGATCCCAACCACTTTGGTAGTGCTTCTATCCCGGCCAAGAAGGATAAAATACTTCGGTCGTGACCTCGAATCCATGAGTACTTTGGCCTGACACAACCCATAAGGTTACCACATATTGGCGAGGTCCGAGAAATACAAGGCCCAAAGAGGATCAATTGAATAATATCTATACGTGATGGACAGACATAAGAATCTACTTGACCATTGTCCAAGGTCAAGGAGCGCATTCAAGGGTTTTCACCCATACCCTTATGAGCCCAACCTTGAACCATAAACCAACTAGGTTTACAAAGGTTAAGCATATTCTTATACTTTATACTTAAGTCTTGAAGGACCTTCAAGTCAAACTCCACCTTGAGAATGTCTACTGAGCCCGTTCTTTATGGGACATGGAATTTCTTAAGTCTCAAAGGACGTTTAAGCCAGACTTCGCATTGAGAATGTCTACTTAGCTCATTCTTTATGGGATCTGGAATTTCTTAAGTCTCAAAGGACCCTCAATTCGAACTCCGCCTTGAGAATGTCTACTGAGTTCGTTTCTTATGGGATCTGGAATTTCTTAAGTCTTGAAGGACCCTTAAGACGGACTCAGCCTTGAGAATGTCTATTGAGCCTGTTCCTTATAGGATCTAGAATTTATTTCAATGATTCAAAGACCCTCAAGCCAGAAAACACCTTGAGAATGTCTTGAGCCCGTTTCCTATGAGATCTGAGGTCTCTTAAATTCCAAGTTAATAGGAATAACCCACAAAACCAGCTTGTGTGTTTTGGTCACGAGTTATGAGTCCATACTCAAATCCTCAACACTTGGCCATAGTCATTTTGTGGTTGTGAAATTAATTGGCAACCCAGATTACGACATTTGTTCTCTGCCATTAGGTACCTACTGTGAATGTCTTATGTTAAACTGGTTTTGAAGTAAAAAACTCCTAAGTATTAGGCGATTTTCCGAGCTAGACCGTAAACATTAAAGACTCCGGTTATTGACCACTTTAAATTTTTTCTAAGTCCTAAGTGGAATTCTAAGTGCTCAAAAATTTGGGCTTTAGACCCAGTACGGACCATGGAGAAAGAAGTAAACACGGCAACAATTCTAGTTCATTCTACGAATCACAATTGCATACTAGAATGTCCGCCTCAAATCAAATGACGCATGGACCTTGTCCAGACTATGACATGTCTATGAGTGTCATGATCAAATGCATCCAGATTAGAGCTCATAACCCAATGGAGTAGCACGGATTACAGCTTCATGTAAGGCACAAATTCTGTCGCCTAGGGCCATTGAGACTTGCTACTTCACTATATTGGCCAAGCACCAAGCTGGGGGCAACTGTTCTGGATCATGATTTGGGATTCTTTCCCATAGGTCAACCAGACACGTGTCTAGCCTGAGTCTGTCATTGACAACCTAGTAGGAATTCACTTATAGTGTGCAGTTGAGACCCCCTGAACTATATATGAGGGCAACATATGACATACCTCAGATGACGGAATAACAACGTAAGTAGAGCGATTTGACTCTAATCCCGACCTTACACGTCAACTCTGGAGGCATACTATGATATATCATGGACCTCAACCCTTTGAAAAACATCATGTGATCTGACATTAACTCTAACTTGGATCCCTTTGTTCATTGTGTGTTGTGTGCTCCTACTAAATGCAGGTACCTTGACACTTAACTATCTCATCTAAGCACCAAGTTGGGGACAACTGTTCTGAACCGAATTTTAAGGTTAGTAGTTTAGAAGCAACTTGACCCACCAGAATAATACCCAGATTTATTATGTGTTATCTTGATGAGTACATCTACCTATTTATTAGACATAAATCTCTTAAAGTATCCTTAATAAATATAAAAGCTAATTACATCCCACATAAATAAATAAAATTAGTTAAAAGATATCACAATTCCTAAGGGATTCTAATCCTAAATAACTGCATTTAATGTAGATTGCATTCCATTCTAAAATGCTCTTATAAATGTCTTGCCATGTTTCAAAGGTATGCATCTCATCTGATATACAGACTGTCTTCCTTGTGTACGGTCCGACTTAAGCGTCAGAGTGTCTTTTGTAGGTACCCATCTCTCGAACTACCATTAGAGCAGCCATGTTACGGAGGAGTTCACTTTCAACCACCTTTTCAGGTAATACTCTGAATCTAATTCAGAACAATCATCGTCCATTCTTCCACTGTATATTATAAATTTGAGGACTCTATTTTAAAAGTAGTAAATTCTTTATCATATCTTCTTTTTCATATAATCATGTATTATTATTTAATTTTTTTCATCTTTTTTTCTTATATGTACTTTTATTTTTAAAAAAAAAATTTTTTCCTTATTTCTGTAATTATTTTGTCAATAATTCATTTCTCAATTAATCGATTTTTTTTCTCGTAATTATCTTCAATCAAATTTTAAATTTCAAATTTTTTATTTTCTAATTAATTTCAATGTAAAAAAAAACTAATATCACCTTTAAAATTAAAATTAAATATTCTTTAATTAAAAAAAAAAACTAAACATGCCCGTGCAAGCAGAGACTTACTTACTAGTTGATTTACTAAATATATATACATTAATAGAGATGTAGTGTTCACATATTATTCCAATTCCATTTTTTAGTTTTGATAAGATAAAAATGATTTTCAATAATTATGTTACTATCTACTTAGCAATTCTACATATGTTGATTTAATTTATTTTTTATTTTATTATAAAATAATAAAATAATTATTCTCCAAATTATTACTTCAGTAAACTTATATATAACCGGGAGAAAATAAATTCAAAACTAACAGCATTATAATAATACAGACAAATAAACATATCTCTTTTATTTCATTTTCTTAGAAATTTTAAATTTCTTATTATTTGGATAATCATTTAATATCGACAGAGGGATATAACATATGTATATTATCACTATCGTTAAAAGAGTTTGACTTATATATATATATATATATATATATATATATATATATATATATATATATATATATATATATATATATATATATATATAGATTTTTTGTATTGGTCAAAATCTTTTGATAAGGTAATAATATATGATATATTAAATATTTTTTATAATTAAAATTTATTAATTTGGAAGATTTAGTTTTTAATAGAATACATGACCATTTTTTGATTCATGTAGTCAATCCTATTGAAAAAAGATTTGTATTGTTATTGTAATTAAATTCTTTTAATGATATTGCAAATAATATAATGTTTAAGAAAGAGCAAAGTATGATTGGATGACCTAAACTATTTATAATAAACCAATTAAGGGACTTAACTTCTATTATTATCAATTAAGGACATTAACTTTATTAAAATATAATTCTATTA
This sequence comes from Ormosia emarginata, assembly GCA_029884605.1. NCBI lineage: Eukaryota > Viridiplantae > Streptophyta > Magnoliopsida > Fabales > Fabaceae > Ormosia > Ormosia emarginata. The sequence goes on from JAQQTP010000049.1 coordinate 13,744,815, forward strand.
ATAAAAAACGTTCAAAAGATTAAAATATCTAATTTGATAAATGAAAATAATTTATAATATGAAGACAATATATGTCATATATGTCCTAAATTTTATTTTTTAATTGATAAATATTATTAAAGGATTTTTTTTATTAAAGTTGAGATCTTTAATTGGTAATCAAAACAAAGTTTAAGTCCTTAATTGATAAATTTTAAAATTAAGATTCTTAATTAGTTATAACAATAAAGTTGAGATACTTTTTTGATACTTTTCTCGTTTCAAGAAAGATACTTGTACAAATTATGAGGGGTGTATAGAATTTGAATCATTCATAAAAGGTTACAGTGATCCCGTGTTGACAACTTAGTTGATAAGATTTAATGACATGTAGGAATAGTAACATGTTCGATCTCCTTAATTGTCCTCTATCTCAATTTCTTTTCTCTTATCCCTCACCCCTCCTTTGGGCCCTAGTAGAGTATCCCTCCACCAAACTTCTAAGATGGGTCTTAGGCTTTACTGGAAAAAAAAATTACTGTGAAAGTAGGGTGTTATCAAATGGCTTGCATTGAGTATGTGAGATTTGAGTATCATTATTCATAATTATGTTATACTAACAATTAAATAATGAATAAAACTAAAAAGCGATATGCGAACAACAATAAAGAGGAATGAATGATTGCATAATGATGCTTCTGAGCTTCTCCCAAAGTTATGGGACATTGTCGAGTGCTTTGCACATGGTCAAAAGAATCGTCCCAAAACTATATATATATATATATATATATATATATATATATATATATATATATATATATATATATATATATATATATATATATAAATATGGGTCATTTCTAGTGAGAAGAATTTTTATTATGAGATGATGAGAAAAGTAAATCTTGACCATACAACCATACATAGATGGTCAAGATTAAAAATTACTTACGTGTCATATATATATATATATCATATATATATATATAGGATCTTGCTCAGGTGAGAGGAGTGTTTATTGTAAGAGGTGAGAGGAGTAAATATTGACCATTGGATCTTATATGAATGATTAAGATTAGAACATAAATGCATGTGACTTTTTTAAGTAATCACATGACTTGTAAGTAATTTTTAATCTTGACCATCCATGTATGGTTGTATGGTCAAGATTTACTTCTCTTTACTCAGGTGAGAGGAGTGTTTATTGTAAGAGGTGAGAGGAGCAAATATTGACTATTGGATCTTATATGAATGGTCAAGATTAGAACATAAATACATATGACTTTTTAAAGTGGTCACATGACCTTTACGTAATTTTTAATCTTAACTATCCATGTATGGTTGTATGGTCAAGATTTACTCTTCTCACCCTCTCAGAATAAAAACTCCTCTCACTAGATATGGCTTGTATATATATATATATATATATATATATATATATATATATATATATATATATATATATAACGACGATGGTGCAAGGCTAGATACATGTAAAAGACACTTTAACGTTTAAGTTAGACTATGCACAAAGTGAGTAGAGTGTTTAAGGTTAGATGCATATCTTTTCTACCTTGTGTAATATTTATAGGAATATTATATATATATAACGACGATGGTGCAAGGCTGGATATGCAACGCCCCTTTTTGGGAGGGAACGTCACATTGTCAAATAAAAGAAAATGCGGAAAAGTAAAGTTTTTAACATTAAAAGACCTGATTCATTCGTTTAAGTTTAACTTGTTCAATTCTTAAATACGTAAGCAAAATAGCATAAATATATTTTTTTTGTTTTGATAATCATTTTAACCATGCGGAATGTAAATGACGGTGAAGGATAAAATAGTAGGCAAAACTCACATCTGAATAACATGCATATATATATATATATATATATATAATGTGCTGACATCATTTACACTTAGATACAAGCCTGAATTATCCAAAAAGCAAAACTATACCTGCCCCAAAGGATTATACAAATATGCCCCAGAGATACCAAAATATACAGCCCACAAAAATACATCAGGCCCCAAAAATAAAACACTGGTAGCCATCAGTAGCTACCAGTAAACTCAGTCTCTCAGATGAGGAGGGACCGTATCCGGGTCCTCAGCAGGATCCTCCTCTTCAGAGGAAACCTCCATGGGAACCACAGAACCACGGGCAGGAGCCCGAGCAGTAGAATCAAAAGAGTCCTCCCAAGGGGTGTAATAACGATCACCCCACATCTCACGGATGGGCAAGTAAAACTCCAGTCGCAGGCTGATGTGGCAGGTGAGGACAGGTGCCTCATGACGTCTCCAGGCTAGGGCGATCGACACATCTCCCAAGTAGACACAGCGATCGGAACTCAAGTTGATATGCTAACACTCCGACCCTCCGAGGAGGGTCAGACGCACATCACCAAGAAATTCGTGCATACGTGCCGCCATTGTCTCAGTAGAAGCTAGTCTCGTTCAGGCCAGAAGCCGGGAAACTCGGGATCTTCCGCCTCCTTACCGTCGTCTTCGATCAATACAGTATACACACATATAGCAAGTAACAGAGATACAAGAAAGAGGTAAGACATCCTACCATCATTACCAATTATAGCAGCTAGAAACAGTACGGCGCCACGCGCCCAAATAGCAATTCAGAATATCATATTCAACTAATAAGCAGTAATTCTAGCAGTAAGTAAATAAATAATTCCAGGCAGATAGTCATCTCAGTAATAACCAAATCAGTCATAGATATAAAAAAATAAATATTAACAATGACAATGTATATCATGACTCACATGCATGCTTTCCCAAATTCCTACTCCATGGAGCTAGACTCAAGCAGTCGGAGAGAAAGATCAGGAGACATGTCTCGTAACTCCTACGCCGAGGCCAGTGCTATCAATAAATTTTCTCGTGCACAATCATGGCATTGTACAGACATTCTACACTAGATCACGATATAGGACAGTGTCAAGTCCGGATCGTCGGTGCATTTGCATCGGTTTACCCCACAGGCAGAGGAGCTACCAACTACCCATTGTGAAGGACCCGCACCCCGACGCCCCCAAGGTCATAACAAGACCCACACTAGTCTACTCGCACCCACATTAAGGTGTGTTCAATCTCCTAGGCAACTTGGCCTTACAACAGTCCACAAGGACATTTCACAATGCATATGATACTATGCATGGACATGTATGATTCACAATCTCGTACCATTACATAACATGCCACAATAGGCCAATATAAGCATCAATATATGTTCCTTATCACACACATACCACAATTTCCATGTCATGGATCCAAGAATTCCATTTTCAAAATCATTTCTTCTCTATCGGTATGAATACGTATTCCTATCACATTTAAGTAAAGTAAAATCCTTGAATCCAGGGTTTTTAGATTATGTTTGAGTTACAAAGGACAAAGAACCATAATATCAATCATTTTCAGCTCAAAAATCTCATTTTTGGGTCTTGGTAATCGATTACATCACCCTGGTAATTGATTACCAGCGAAACAGAATCCCTGTAATCGATTACAATCCCATTGTAATCGATTACACGATTTCCAGAACTACGGTTCGTAACTTCAAGGACTTGGTAATCGATTACACAACCGTGGTAATCGATTACCAATCGGACAGAACCTCCATAATCGATTACCCACAAGTTGTAATCGATTACGTGATTCCCAGAAGCATCATTTCGTGACATCAGAGGCTTGGTAATCGATTACACCACTCTTGTAATCGACAAGCTAGACAGAATCTACATGTCGATTACACACAAGATTGTAATCGATTACCAGATTTCCAGAATCACGATTTCGTACCCTTAAGAGCTTGGTAATCGATTACAAGCCCCGTGTAATCGATTACCACGTGTAATCTTGTAGAAAACAGAGTTCTCCAGGTCCTTTAACTCAAACCAAACCAATCATTATCATATTAAATCAACAAGTTACTCAATATACCTTCAAATCATGCAAGAGGCGTCAATCAATCATACAACAAATCAATCCAATAGCATAAATCAATTAAAATCAACACATAGACATACTAATCACAAAATCCAAGGATAACCCTCATTAGGGTTTTTCCCCCAACAACAAAATCAAGGTTCCTAGATGCTAAAAGAGGTTGAGGAGGAGTGTCTTCCTCTTACCTAAGTGAAGAAAACAAAGGAAGAACACCAAGAACCTCCTTTGAATTTTCGGATTTGAGCTCCAAGAATCCTAAAAATGGTGACTTTGTTAGAATCAATGCCAAGGCTTGAAAAATAAGCCATGGATGGCCAACGTGAAGACCATAACCACGAAAATGGAGGAGAAAGAAGAGAAGTCTTGAATCTTACCCAAAAAGCTCAAAGCTTGGAGCTTGGAGAAAATGGTGAAAATGGTGGAATCTCAAGATGCTCCAAACAAGAAGGATGTCTAGGAGAGGAAGAGGGTTAAGAGAGTGTGGTTAGAAGAAAATTTTGTGATGAATGAGGGGGAAGAGGGCTGCTGGTGCCTTGGGATTTCTGGAGAGAGGGAGGAGAAAATATCATGAGGAAGAAGAAGAAAGAAGCAGAAGAAAGAAGAAATAAAGGAAATGCTTTAGGAAATAAAATCAATTCCCCCCCTCCCAAAATGTTGTCCAGCCGTGCATGAAGGAGAGAGAGGAGGGAATGGGCTGCTTTTGCATGGGGAAGGAGGAAGAGGAAATTTCCAAGAAACTTCCTCCAAGCTTCCATGAGAAGCTTCGCACGTTCCTCGATAAAGTGAAAGTAAAGTTATTTCCTAATCGGGCACACTAACACAGATGAATATTTACACTGTCAGTACTATTTTTCCTCCAGTGTAGAAGAGTTACTGATGATGAAAATAATATTTCATTATTCATCAGATGATTTTACAATACCACGATTTCATTCATTGGGTAAAACCTCGTAAAACGTAAACTTCGTAAATTGTGCCCGGCCTCGAGTTTAGTAAGATTCCCCGTTGACAAGTCCACAATTTAGAGTTTACCAGCCACAGAAAAGACATCGCATCTTTCTGGGTCTGCACAGCGCACACGCAAAATGAGAAATATATTAAAATATTCGACGTTTCCAGAAAATTTTGAAAGAATTCACATAAATCACAAATATTAGAAAATGACTATTGGTGGTGAAATAATTAATTTTCGGAGCGTTACACTGACCTCAGCGATTCTCAGCTCAGTGTGTACGTAAAACGAGGAATATATTTAAATATTTATCGTTTCCGAAAAATTCTAGAAAAATTTCTAAAAATCAAGAATAATATAAAATGATCATTTGTACTTAAACAGATATTTTTCGGGATGTTACAGGATACATGTAAAAGACACTTTAACGCTTAAGTTAGACTATGCACAAAGTGAGCAAAGTGTTTAAGGTTAGATGCATATCTTTGCTACCTTGTGTAATATTTATAGGAACATTATGATAGATAAGAATCGTGTTTAAATCTACATTAATTGATAATAAATGTTGTTAATTAGGATAAGAATCTATTAATATTATTATCTCTTATAACTAACTCCTCTATTTATGAGAGATTCTATGAGAGATTTATTCCTTATAAATAGGTATATTTACTTATCTAATAGCACTCATAAATATCTGGAATCTAACTCTAGCGGGCCGGGTTGGTCTTGGAAAGCTAACCTGGACCCCGGTCCAAAACAGTTGCCTCTAGCTTGGCGCTCAAATATGATAGCTGAATGTCAAGATATTCGAGATTATCAAGAGCAAACGGCGCACAAGAAGCAAAGGAATTCAAGTCATGATATAGTTGCTGGATCTCGTAATGTCTCTAACGAAGGGTCAAAGTCCGTGATACAAAGTAAAATCGAGATGCCCCTAGTATTAATGAATTCGGCCAAGATCCGATATAGATCATTCTGCCTTAAAGTCTTCACATCATTATCCTAGATTCGTATTAGATTGCCCATATATCAATTTTGGCAGTGGGGCCTATCCATTAATCATGAATTCCTTGAAATAAAATTCTTGATCTGTATTATAAATTTGTAGAAACAACATAGCGTTGATATGATGTCTAGTATGAATAACATCTTCTATGGCATGTGTCACTTCAAATATGACCGATGTCCTTTTAATTGCTATATCAGGTTCGTATCGCCAGTGACATAAAATGAGTGGAAGCTATTGTTTGATCTTCATGCCACCATGGTTGTCGTTTTCAAACTAAATGCAAAAGGAAGCATTTACCCCTACACATGGTGGTTGTTAGGGGTTACCCTGACACCTATAAATAGGAATAAGGGATTACCACCCTTCACTTTACATCTTCTCCTTCGTCTGCCTCTGCTTCTAGCGGTCAAAGAAGTTTTCAGTGAGCTCCTGGTGGTGGTTATCAGCGGTCTTTTGCTTTTTATCCTTTCGCATCCACTTTCCCTTAAAACACAAGGTATTTTCCTCTTCTCCTCATTTTTTTTGCAAAAATCCATCGTGATAATGAGAGTGCTAAATAATAGTGACGGGGAGGGTAGTTTGTTAGATATTTTAAGTGCTCTGCAGCCTTAAGTGCGGCTGAGACAGTCTCCTCATGGTAGAGGTACTAGTAGGAGACAGAGGCCACTATTCAGGGGGGTATCCTAGAAATGATATAGAGGGCAGGCAATGAACAAGGTAAAGGCCATTACGTTCGTTCTCCATACTCACGGGGAAGTTAGAAAGTTATAATAAAACCTCTTCTGATTCTGACATGAGTACGACCTCTGTAAGTAACGCCAATAGTTTGAATATGGGATGACAGAGGACGGTGACATCAGAGCCAAAGGAGTATATATTCCTAAGGAATATCAGCATGTACCAATAGGTTGAATGCGAAGTTTTAGGGACATCGTCAAGTGTTGAAAACTCGAAAGACACCTGGGCTAAACAGGAGTATTTTCATTTCACTAAAGGTCGACTACGAGACAATGAATTCGTGATTTGGGCTTGGTCGGATTAAGAATAGGTCTGTTTAACCAGAACAGTGGGCGACCACTTTGTTTATATATACGAAGCATTATTCACCTGCATCGAGCTTTTCTTTTCATTCTATGACTTCCAAATTGGAGTTTTAAGCCATCTATGGGTGGCTCCAACATAACTTCCCCTAAATGCTTGGGGCTTCATTCGAACTTACGAGCTTATCTACAAGACTTTAGGATGGTTGTACTCTGTGGAGTCCTTCTTCTTCCTCTTCACCCAATTCTCACCCTATAATAATAGCTTCTAGAAAAGGTGCGTTACTCTGCACCCTCAAGCAGGGCACAATGTATTTAAACTATATCAAGAGTCTTTCAAGAACTACAAGAAAGACTTCTTCCGCATAGAAGGAGCTCCGGGGATAACATATTTTTATGTTAACCCAGAGGGTGTACCAAGGATATATTTATATTGGACACAAATGGTGTAGGATCAGAGTCAAGAAGAAATAGAGACTTTGTTGTCTGTGTTGACTAAAGATAAGGCATTGTCTGTGTTGACTGAAGATAAGGCCGACGTTCTCAATTTTTTAGTTAAGTAGGCCGACAAACGTGGGATCATTTATTGTAAAGATGTTTTATATGAGCCCTCTGATTCTTTAAGACCTTTTTTAGGTATGCCGCTATGAGTATGTTGATATATTTGTCTTGCATGATTTTTTCTAAGTGTAGTAACATTGTTTGTTTCTATTTTGTAGAGAGTATGGTGCCTCCCAGCAGGCTTGAAGCTCTTACCCTGTGCTTAGCGCAACGAAAGGCTAGGGCATCGGGCTCCGAATCCTAGCTAACAGTGGCAGTCCCTTTTCCCCAATCTCAACCCCAAGCCGCAACGTAGGAGCTAAATTCCAGTCTTCTACTCAACCATTTTGGTCACGTAAGAGGAAGGGAGACAACCGAAGGGAGCAAAGAGTGAAAAGGCCAATGACCGAGGTGGCTCCTATTGATCTTACCATTGGCCACGAAACAGAGATCCTGAAGGGCACCCAACTCTAGTTCGCTACTAAGTCCATTTAAGGCAAGGGGTTGTTCTAGGACGAATCATAGACAACGCCTTCCTTAATCAAGCAAATCAAGATGTCTTGATTAAGCAGGACCTGATTGAAATCATTCGGGAAACACAGTGTAACAACCTAATATCAATATCCTAGTATATCTGACATATACTTGGATAAGTTGTATCAGTCATGCTACTTATAACTTAAACATCAATTAATTCATAACATTTAAATAAACAATTATGGAGAGTTATATCTAAAAGTCATACATATATACAACTTTTACATCCTCAAAGAAAATATAAATGATCACATAAACTTTGAACTGAAAAAATTAAAACTAAACTATTCTAGTTCTTCTGTTTTCTTCATCTTTTTACCATCTTGTAGAGCCTTGACTTGAATTTACATGGAAACACAGCGAGGTGAGAAATTATAATTCTCAGTATGAGTAACCAATACCAGCATTTAAATATTTATACTGAATAAATAAATTTTTAAACATCTTAGGTCAAGTTATTCATTAACATTGTATAAGCACTATTCAAATATTAACTCATAATGAATAACACTACTAGCATTGGATTAACAATTACAATAGATAAATAAGTTTTTACTCACTATCACTAGAACATTCACATTCTGACTCTATGTAAACATTCATCTAGCAATCTCATAACCTAATACTAAACTCTTACACATAACTTAGCTATTCTTGATAATTGTGTTCCCTTGTATATATCTGTGTAGAATAGGCTAACTAGCCCTTAGACTATCTAGTGAGGAGTGGACTATTCTATCATACAATAATGAATGTACTACTTCCACTATATACTTGATGATGAGTGGATTGTTCCATGTACTACTTCCACAACATCATACCAGTAACTCTGGCCTTATTGATGGGGACTCTTTTGGAATAATACTTAACTCATTCTAGCTCATCTTTTTCTTGGCATAGGACTTAACTCTTCCATAGCCTAGCATAGGATTTAACTCGTCCCTAGCCTAGCATAGGACTTGACTCGGGGACTTCACCTTTGGAATAATTTTCTAACTTATGCAAGGTCAGGGGCTTGCCTCACTCCCTTAGTTAGGAATTGTGTCTCTTCTCTCACAACTCTACCTATAGCAAAGTACTTTTTTCACTCCTTTGCCAGGTTAAGGGGCTTGCCTTGCTCCCTTAGTTAGGAATTGTGTCTCTTGTCTCACAACTCAACCTATAGCAAAGTACTTTTCTCACTCTTTTGCCAGGTCGAGGGGCTTATCTCGTTCCCTTAGTTAGGAATTGTGTTACTATGGTTCAACTTTAACAAGTAAAGGAACCACTCTTTACTATGTTTAACTTTAATAGATAAAAGAACTAACTCTTGCTATGACTCAACCTTAGTAAATAAGGGATCCAACCCTTGGTAGCTCTATAGTTCAACCTTAATAAATAAGGAAACCAATTCTTGCTCATAACTCTACCTTTTGCAAAGTGCTCCTTTGCAGGGTCAAAGGGCTTATCTCGCTCCCTCAGTTAGGAATTGTGGTAAACTATGATTCAACCTTATTGCATAAAGGATCAATTTCTCTATGGTTCAACCTTATTACATTAGGGATTCATTTCTCTATGGTTCAACCTTATTGCATAAGGGATCCATTTCTCTATGAGGGAACCAACTCTTGCTATAGTTCAACCTATAAGGGAACCAACTCTTGCTATGTTAACTCATGTAACTCCACGTTGCCTATGGTCCTAGATACATAACTAAGGCAAGGCACTACTTGGTGATGCATCAAAATCCTCAAAAACAACAAAAAAAATACTTGTGTCGTAGCACAAATTCAAGAGTGCCGCGACATAATGGGTTGTGCCGCGGCCCCTAGCGCTCTGGACTGATTTCCTGCCTGGAAGAGACTAGAGTGTCGCAGCTCTCCTTAGGAGGTGCCACGACTCTGTTGGCCATGGCAACCATCACCCAAGAAGGGGGTGAATTGCGTGATTACAAATTTTCAAAGCAACTTTGAGAAATTATGTATTTTAATATTTTCAATCAACACATGTACCAGAATAAGTCTAACAAAGATACAACTATTGTAGATTACTCAAATACAACTTGGCTTATAGGATAAATCAAGCAAATAAGTTAGATATGAAGTTCTTAAAATCAAAACATCAAGATGACAAGATATGCAATAAATAAATATATTGCACCAAATATTGAAATTAAAGAGCGTAGGGAAGAGAGAATCAAACTCAAGAATTTATCCTAGTTCAGCCACCAACCACTTGTGGCCTACATCCAGTCCCCAAGCTTAACTTGAGATTTTCTTCACTATCTCCTAGACTTCACGGGTGCTAGGAAAACCTATAAACAATAGCACTCTTCACACCTTAGGATACCTCACCCTTGTGCTAGAGCCTCGAACTCTTCAAGTTTCACAGGTGCTTGAAAAAACCTTTACACAATAAAGCACTCACTACACCTTTGGGATACCTCACCCTTTTTGTTTGAGTCTCACTATAAGGGATACCTCACTCTTTTCTCTCTTGAGGGATACCTTATCCTCTTACAATGATTTCAAGATGAAGAGAAAGATTATAAACTCTCATAAGAGTAGATATATAACTTAAAAAACAAAGGAATAGAAGGATCTTGCAATAAAGAGCTCAAAATATGATTTTGATGATTTAAGGATCAAACCAAGTGTTCTAGAGGTTCTTAAAGATGTAAATGCTTCAATATACACTTATTTATAGAGCCTAAGTAATAAAATAGTCGTTGGTAGTGTTTAGAAATGATTTTTTATGAAAACTAGTCATTTATAGTCATTAGGAACGTTTCTGGGCACTTGCTAATTGATTACATGGATGTTGTAATCGATTATATGGCCTCTGCCAGAGTTGTAATCGATTACAGGACTTGTGTAATCGATTACATCACCTTTGGTTTTGAAAATTAACTTTAAAAGATCATAACTTCTTCATTTCTTATCCGATTAAAACAAATGATCATGCATTGGAAAGATCTTTGAGTCTATTTTCAAATGAAATAAGTTTCATAAAAAAACTCAAAGTATTTTGAAAGTTATGATCAAAAGAGTAACCAAATGTTAGTTTTTCAAAACTCAAACTTGACTATTTTTCATAGTTTAAAGCAAATGGTTATAACTTCTTCATTTCTTATCCGTTTAAAGGAAATGATCATACATTGGAAAGATATTTGAGTCTATTTTCATATGAAAGAAATTTCATAACAAAAATCAAAGTATTTTGAAAGTTATGATCAAAAGAGTAATCAAATGTCAATTTTTCAAAACTCAAACTTGACTATTTTCATACTTTTTAACTACCACCATGACTAGCTTTTCAAAATATGTTTCTTGGGCATTTTAACATGTAAGAACCATTTGTAAAGATTTAAAAACATATTTGAGCTCTTTTCTTGTAAAACCTCTATCTTTACATAGGAGAAAGCCTAAAAGGAAAATATATCAATTCTAGTCCTTAGGCTTCTTGATGCAATCTAAGCTTCCAAAAATTTATTCTCTTCAAATCTTGCAAATGCTTAGAACATCTTATCATTCTCATTCTTCTTGAGTTGAGCATGATTGTGATCTTTTGTTTTCTTGTTGCAATGCTCACTCTTGGTACTTGGACTATCCTATAAAGTATTGCTCACTTAAACAAACATAATTAATTCAAATTCATAATTCAATATCTTCATATGCATGATTCATAAATGTATAACTCTAGTTAGTCTAACATACATATAAGACTTTCATTGACACATCCAAATAAGACATTTATCAATTACTAATATATATGCTCTATATAGGATGCAACAAAGAATACTTTGTGCATTTTCATTTAAATATAGTTAAATCCAATATTAATTTCGTACAACTCATATAACATATTATTAGATATATCCTATAAAAGATGCTATAAAAAATATGCATGATTCTTATATGAAATATAACTAGGTGGAGCATATGATCATGCATGATCCAATATAAGCTATTAAGCACATCTATGTAGCATAAGCATCTATTAAGCATATCTATGTAGCATAATCATCATTCTTTTTGTCTTGTATTTGTCATCATCAAAACTTAACATATTAAACTATTGAGGCAAACTTATTTTCACAATTGGCTCTCCTTCAAAAAACTGGTTTCTACAGAATTCTGCAAAAACCAACTCGAGAACCACCATTCCCAAGCAATTCCAAGGGTTTCCAAATCATAACCATGATCCTTTAACTCCTCTATATATCAAATACATCACATGTATGATTTCTAACCATCTAAGCATGAGTTACCAAACCAAAACCCTAATTCCAATATCCATTTCACCACTGTCAACCTAAGTAATTTATGGATACAACAAGGATTTAAACCATAAATCATGCATTGATCAACTAAAAAACAACCCTATTTCAAGATTCCTAAGAGTTTCCTCCTCAAACTCAAGGAAACTCATCCTAACTATAACCCATTCCAAGCTCACATGATAACATACATGGAGGGAGGAAGAAGAAAATGGAGGAAAAAGATGAACACCCCTACCTCTTGTGTAGATGATGACCTTGAAACCTTTGTCTTCCTCTTGATCTTTCCTTCTTCCTCTTCCTCTTCCTCTTCTTTCTTTTTTCCCCTTTCTCTATTCTCTTCTTTTCTTTTTCTGTTTTCTGGTTTGACTATAAAAAGGGAGGGATAAAAAGAGAGAAGTAAAAAAAAAGGATAGGAACAAGTTTAGGTGTTGAAACTTATATCTGCTAAGGACACTTAAATTATACTAAATCAAGTTTTTTAACTTCCAACAACTTTAGAATAAATCCTAGGATTCATCTAAATTATTGTTTCACCCTTTTTCTAATTTTTCATATCTGCTGATAGTTAATCTGGTATTAAAAGGCATAACCAGTATACTTAAAAATACCAAACTAACTCTGATTATCTTCAAATTTTAACTACATCTTACTTAACTCATTTATGACCTAGAGACTAGTTATCCATACTTGTTTCCCTCAACTTAGCCTTTAAAGCCATTTTCTGAGTCTTTTTAGGTTGCTTTTCACATTCAACATTGCAGGAAAGTGTATAAACTAACTCGGTTTGTCACAAAATTGAACCAGCATGTCAAGCAAGTATTAGGCTACCTCTATAACCATTTACAAGGCTAACAAGTTATTAAAGGTGTTATATTTCTCCCCTCATTTTTAAAATTTTGTTCCCAAAATTACTTTCCTCATACAACAACCTTGGGTAACTTTGCTTAATATAGGACTCCAATTTCCTAAAAGCTTCTTCAGTGCCAACTTCACCTTATGCTATCTTCTAGAAAAAAAAGGCACCTGGACACATATTCTGTTATGTCCTTGCTCACTCTAGGCCACTAAAACATGATTCGAAGACATTGGTATATTTTAGTAGCCCTAGATAGATAGTATAACTATTCTTGTGAGCTTCCTCTGGAATCCCTTCTTTGATTCTTAACTTTCTTGGAACATAAATTTATATCTAAACTTTATTATTTTATCCTTAGTCATAACAAAATCCTTTTGGATTCCTAAGAAGATCTGCTCACTAATGTCCCTTAGAGCTTCATCCTCCTTGTGAGTTTCTAAAATTTGAGGCCTTAAATCATTTACTATGCTTACTCTGCTTACTATATGACTATGCGGCATCATAGTCACCGTTAGACTCAAATTCCTGAAACTCTAAAGAAGTTCACTCTCTTGGATCATCATCAAGGACACATGTAGGAATTTCCTACCCAGTGCATCAACCACTACATTGGCTTTACCCAGATGATACTATAACTCAAAATCATGATCCCTTCATCACAACCAAGTTTTGTTTAGCATTACATTCATCATCTGTGCCTCATGTTCAGCTTCTTCTTATCAAACAAGTGTTGCAAACTCATTTGATCACTGAACACCTCAAGTTCTTACTCTGTAAGAAAACTTACCGAATCTCAAAACCAACTACTAACTTAACTCGTACCAAATCTATAAAGAGTTCTGTTTCTCTCTTAGATGGTAACTCATTTATCTTCCCAGGAAATACTTCTAGATGTCTTTTTATCACAGATATATTCCCTAAGACTTGCTCAACTTCCATATATAAGGAGAAAAGGAAAACATATCCTTAAATCTCTTCTACTCTGAAGTTATTCACTTGTTTAACTTTCAAAACATAGAATCTAAGCAAATAGACATAAAAGAATCATCATATATAAACCTTAATATTTTATTTGATAAAGTCAAACAACATGGTTTGCTAGAAACCAAAACCATGCCTAGTCTAACGTCTATGTTAAGAAGAGATAAGCTAATAAGATTCACAAAGGAAATCTTACTTTTAACTTTGCACAACAATCTAAACTTTTTAGGGAATTTGTGACTAATTTTTCTATTGGTGTAGACAAGGATAAAACATGGGAAAACTCAAACATAGGTAAATCTAATCTCTTTATATACTCATATGAAATCAAGGAGCAAGAATACTCCTGAATCATACAATACAACCTAGAGATCATCTTTAACTATGTCCTTTCCTCGTATAACATTGGGAGATTGAGTCACCTCCTTACTACTTAGAGTATAAACTCTTACTTTAACTTGAACTTCAAGGTTAGGCACCGCTCCTTGCTTCTGTGTACACTTGAAAAAAAGTGCTCGGATCCAGTCATAAGTATAACATACTTTTTGTCTAACTTAACAAGGTCTGCCACCATGTTATCTCTCTTGTCTATCACACTTTGGTCCCTTTATTTATGCTTAAACTTACTTACCTTTATCTTGAGGATAACTAGGTCTAGAAGTACACTCCATATACCTATCATCATCTCTCTTGCTCTTGTGAAAACCTTATGACTTTTGTTTCACTTGAGATTAGCTGTAGGGCCCTCAACTGTTTTATTTGAATGGCACTAATAGCACTATTTTGCCTCTTTCGATCAATAAAAAATAAGCCTCTCTTTTCCTATTTCGACTAACCAAAACTATACTAATCAAACTACTCTCAAGTCAGTTTGATTCCGTAACTTACTCTGTACTCAACTCTTACTTCTTCAAACTTAGCTACATACCAACTTACCAACATGCCACCTTGTTTAGGTCTTTAGAGCTCTATCTCATTTGCATCTTGTTCACTAAAACTCTGCCTCTCTTTCTAACGTATAGGAGACAACCAAAACTCTAAGGTCATCTAAACAAACCATAACTACAAAGATTTTCTCCATTTTATTAAGCCATCTTCACCTATTACAAACAGGCCTTACTTTCCCTTAAAGGATGTAGGGTTGACCTTTATAAACTTTGAGAGATTTGGGAAGTTTTGGTCTTTTACTACCACTACTCCATACACTAACTGCATTAGTGGTACTAGCTGCTAAGATAAAATTTCTTCCATCATTTCTAAATCCCTGCTTGCAATAGTCATCTACTTTCTCCTAGCAGTTACCATCTTTAGAACACTTTAGCCATATTAGTTGAACCTTCACTAGAAAAATTCTCATTTCTCCTAGTTCACCTTGGTGAAGTAATGGTTCCCTATACACACTACGTGTGATAGTAACCATTAACACTCAAACCTAAGGCTTGTCATGTAATTTTATCCACACATCTTACATATGAGACAAGAAATACATAACACTTAGCGAAAAAAACTCTAAACTTACCTAAGCCTAGTCAGTTCATAGCCCGACTCAATAGATTAATTGCTCTGATATCATAATGTAACAGTCTGATACCAGTATCCTAGTATATCTGACATATACCTAGATAAACAGTATCAGTCATGCTACTTATAACTTAAACATAAACTAATCCATACCATTTAAATAAATAATTATAGAGAGTCATATCTAAAAGTCATACATATATACAACTTTTACATCCTCAAAGCAAATATAAATGATTACATAAGCTTTGAACTGAAAATATTAAAACTAAAGTAATCAAGTTCTTTTGTTTCCTTCATCTTCTTACCCTCTTGTAGGACCTTGACCTAGATTTACATGGAAACACAGCGGGGTGAGAAATTATTATTCTCAGTATGAGTAACCAATATCAGCATTTAAATATATATACTGAATAAATAAATTTTTAAACATGCTAGGTCTAGTTATTCATTAACATGATATAAGCACTATTCAAATATCAACTCATAATGAATAACACTACTAGCATTGGATTAACAATTGCAACAGATAAATGAGTTTTTACTCACTATCACTAGAACATTCACATTCTGACTCTATGTAAACTTTCATCTAGTAACATCATAATCCAATACTAAACTCTTACACATAACTTAGTTATTCTTGAGAACTGTGTTCCCTTGTATATATCTGTGTAGAATAGGCTAACTAGCCCTTAGACTATCTAGTGAGGAGTGGACTATTCTGTCATACAATAATAAGGGTACTACATCCACTATATACTTGATGATGAGTGGACTGTTCCATATACTACTTTCACAATATCATATCTAATGATGAGTGGATTGTTCTATGTACTACTTCCACAATATCATACTAGTAACTCTAGCCCTATTGATTGGGACTCTTGTGGAATAATACTTAACTCATTTTAACTCATCATTCACCTAGCATAGGACTTAACTTATCTATAGCTTAGCATAAGACTTAACTCGTCCCTAGCCTACCATAGGACTTAACTCGTCCCTAGCCTAGCATAGAATTTAACTCGTCACAACTTCACCTTTAACAAAGTGCTTTTCTCACTCCTTTACAAGGTCAAGGGGCTTGCATCGCTTCCTTAGTTAGGAATTGAGTCTCTTGTCTCACAACTCCATTTATAACAAAGAGTTTTTCTTACTCTTTTTTCAGGTCAAGGGGTTTGCCTTGCTCTCTTTGTTAGGAATTGTATCTCTTGTCTCATAACTCCACCTATAAAAAAATGTTTTTCTCACTCCTTTCTCAGGTTAAGGGACTTATCTACCTCCTTTAGTTAGGAATTGTGATACTATAGTTCAACTTTAACGAGTAAAAGAACCACTTTTTACTATATTCAACTTTAATAGATAAAAGAACTAACTCTTGTTATGGCTCAATGTTAGTAAATAAGGGATCCAACTCTTGCTAGCTCTATGGTTCAATCTTAATAAATAAGGAAACCAACTCTTGCTCATAACTCCACCCTTTGCAAAGTGCTCCTTTGCAAGGTCAAAGGGCTTATCTCGCTCCCTCAGTTAGGAATTGTGGTAAACTATCATTCAACCTTATTGCATAAGGGATCCATTTCTCTTTGGTTCAACCTTATTGCATAAGGGATCCATTTCTCTATAAGGAGACTAACTCTTGTTATAGTATAACCTATAAGGGAACTAACTTTTGCTATGTTAGCTCATGCAACTCCATGTTGCCTATAGTCCTAGATACACAACTAAGTCAAGTCACAACTTGGGGATGTATCAAAATCCTCAAAAACAACAAAAAGCTACTTGTGTCGTGACATAAATTCAAGAGTGTCGTGACATAAATTCAAGAGTGTCGTGGCATAATGGGTTGTGCTGCAGCTCCAAATATTTTGTGCCATGACCTTGAGTGCTCTAGACTGATTTCCTACGCTAGCAGAGACTGGAGTGTCGTGGCTTTCTTGGGAGGTGTGGCAGTTCTCCTTCAAAAAATTGGTTTCTGTAGATTTCTTGGGAGGTGTGGCAGTTCTCCTTCAAAAAATTGGTTTCTGCAGAATTCTGCAGAAACCAACCCAAGAACCATCATTCCTTAGTAATTCCAAGGGTTTCCAAATCATAACCATGATCCTTTAACTCCTCTATATATCAAATACATCACATGTATGATTTATAACCATCTAAGCATGAGTTACCAAACCAAAATCTTAATTCTCCTATCCATTTAACCACTTTCAACCCAAGTAATTTATGGATATAATAAGGATTTAAACTATAAATCACGGATAGATCAACTAAAAAATAACCCTATTTCAAGATTCCTAAGAATTCCCTCACTCAAACTCAAGGAAACTCATCCCAACCATAACCCATTCCAAGCTCACATGATAACATACCTGGAGGGAGGAAGAAGAAAATGGCAAAAAAAGATGAAGAACACTCTTACCTCTTGTGTAGATGATGACCTTGAAACCTTTGTCTTCCTCTTGTTCTTTCCATCTTCCTCTTCCTTTTCTTTCTTTCTTCCTCTTTCTCTCTTCTCCCCTTTCTCTCTTCTCTTCTTTTCTTTTTCTATTTTCTACTTTGACCGTAGAGAGGGAGGGATAATAAGAGAGAAATAAAAAGAAATAGGATAGGAATAAGTTTAGATGTTGAAACTTATATTTGCTAAGGACACTTGAATTATACTAAATCAAGTTTTCCAACTTCCAACAACTTTAGAATAAATCCTAGGATTCATCTAAATTGTTATTTCACCCTTTTTCTAATTTTTCATATATGCTGCTTGTCAATTCGATATTAAAACGTATAACCAGTATGTTTAAAAATACCAAACTAACTCTGATTATCTTCAAATTTTAACTGCATCTTACTTAGCTCATTTATGACCTAGAAAGAAGTTATTCATACCCGTTTCCCTCAACTTAGCTTTTAAAGTCATTTTCTGAGTCTTTTTAGGCTACTTTTCACTTTCTGTATTGCAGCAAAGTGCCTAAACTAACTCGGTTTGTCACAAAACTGAACTGACATGTCAAGCAAGTATTAGACTACCTCTATAACTATTTATAAGTCTAACATGTTATTGAGAGTGTTACACATAGGTCTAGGCCCAGCATAAAGTTAGATGTCTTCTAGGGTGAAAAAAAGGAGCTGGAGCTAATGGTGGCCTCGAAGGATGGGCATCTAGTCCAAGTGAACGAGTAGCCTCGTCTACGAAAGGCCGAAATAACTAGGCTCCAGAAAAAGGTGAGGAAGGCAAAGCTTGGGATGAGACCCTAAAGGATCAAATCTCTTCAACCGAGTCCATCTTGACTGCACTTCATACTGAAAAGGAAATTCTCAAGAAATTCGTGGCAAAGCTAAAAAATGATGTCTTGTATCTTGAAGATGAGTAGGCTACTTCTGTAGACAATTCTATTGCCAAGCACTTAAATTCACCTGTGTAACTCGTACCTCGTTACCCAAGGAACCGGATCATAGAAGGTGGTCAGAGAAGATTACATTGTGGATGCCATCTCTGAGCTATCCTTGTGAACTAGGTCCTGCAGCAGATTATGGTAAGGAGGAGGGTGACGAGAGTGAGGACGGTTGCCAAGAGGAAGAAACCGAGGTAGAAGTAATCGACCACGAAGAGCCCAACCTACCGGATTTCTTTTTATTTTTGTTCTTCCCTCTGCATGAGGTTAATTTTGTGCATGTCTGGACTAGTCCCAGATTTCGGGCATATCTTTTGATAACTTAGAATTTTTCCTGCTTTTACTTATGTGTCTCCATATTACCTTTTTTTGTTTTTCCAATCGAGATAGATCCAATGCCTTATCTCAGTGGTTTTTCAACTGACACTTAGTAAGTATACTTAGTAAATATTGGTATACTTTTATTTGTGTAGTAATATGTGTTCCGAGTTTGATCCTTATGATAGGATTTAGATGACTTGCGCTTAAAATTTTTTAGAAAGATGACATTGGATCTAAGACACGATTACTTAAAAGTGTTAATGAATTTAGGTGCTTATTCTTCGCTAAAGTCTTCTGACACTTAACTAAATTTCTACGTGTAATTTTGATGCAAAAGCCTTTTAGGATGGTATCCTTTTTCCATATATCGACAAATATTATTGTCATATCCTACGCATCGATCAGATACTCTTAATTACTTTAAACATGCCTTAAGTTTATTGGTTAAGTTCAGGCTCATTAGGACATGGGTTAAAACCTTAAACTTGCTTCTAGACTATAGAGAATGGTCAAGTGGGTTGCCCTTTTTGACCTTCATTGTTGCATCAAGATATCTTACCCAAGATAGAACTTGTATTCCTTGGACCTTTCTAAGGTGCAATAACCTTGTGGGTTACAATAATTGTAATCGTGCAAAATAACTAAGTATTGAAAATGTATTCATCAATTTATTCATGTTGGAATGCGTCACTTACACAATAAAAACATAAAATAAAGATAATTAACTTTAATACTTTCTGAGTTTATCAGCTTTTTAGAAATACTTGATACTTTTGCCAGTGAAAGTCTCTAAGGTATAGGCTTCAGTGTTTGCCTTGGAAGTGATCTGATATAGTCCCTCCCAATTCGGAGCTAGCCTATCTTCTTTCATGTTTTTGCCTCTAATATACACCTTTTGCAAAACAAGATCGTCAAGTACAAACCTTTGTGGTATCACTTTGGAATTATATCAAGCTGTGATCCTCTGTTTGACAATGACTTCGCGAATATGGGCAATGTGGAGATGTTCATCCAATAGATCCAAGTTATGGCAGATGAGGTCTGAGTTTGCCTCTTCAGAGAAATTTCGCCTCCTCTAGCTCAGTTCTCCAATCTTGACCAGTATCATGATCTTGCAACCATAGGTTAGCTTGAAAGGATTTTCCCCTATTGAGGATTGGAGCATGGTCCAGTATGCCCATAGGATATGGTTGAGTTGCTCCATCTAATTTCCTTTTACTTCATCAAGTCTCTTCTTGATCCCATGATGAATAATTCGGTTAGCGGCCTCAGCTTATCCATTAGTCTTTTGATATTATACTGAGGTAAAATGTTGCTTGATCTTGAGCCTAGTGATGAGATCCCTGAACTTTTGGTCAAACTAGGTACCGTTATCTGTAATAATGGATTCTGGAAGACTGAATATAGTGATAATATTCTTATAAGTGAACTTCTGTATCCATGCTGAGGTGATGGTGAACAATGGTTCTGCCTCAATCCACTTAGTGAAGAAATCCACAACTACCACTAAGTATTTAACCTGTCTTAGGGCCTGGGGGAAAAGACCTAAGATATCCATCTCCTATTGATAGAAAGGCTATGGTACAGACAATGTAGATAGCTCTTCTAGTCGGGCTAGATAAATATCTGAGAACCATTAACATTTTTCACACTTCTGGATCTGTTCTATACTGTCAACTTCCATACTAGGCGAATAGTGTCCAGCCATTAACACTTTCTGTGCTAATGACTTTCCTCTGAGGTGGTGGTCACAACTTTTTTCATGGATTTCAGCCAAGACATACTCAGCTTCTTTTGAGCATAGGCATTTGAGGAGGGGAAAAGAAAATCTTAGATGGTATAACTGATTATCCAAGACGGTGTACCATGCCATTATCCGTATTAGTTTCTAGGCTTCATTTTAGTCTTCAGGCAAAGTGCCATCACGGAGATAGGCAGCTATGGGTGTGATCCAAGTTCTGTTATCTTCCAGTAGGAGGACCTCGGAGTCCATAATACTTAGTGCAAGCAGTGCCTCCTGGATCACAGACCTGTTATTACCAAGGCTTTTAGTGCTAGCGAGCTTTGACAAGATGTTAGATCTTGAGTTCTGTTCCCTGGCGATGTGTTCCACCTTAACACTATTGAAGTTCTCCATTAGCTTTTTCACCTTGGCTTGGTATTTTTGCAATAGAGGTTCTTTAGCCTGGTAATCACCTCGAATTTGGGGTGTTGCTAATTGTAAATCATTGTATATGAATATATCTGTGGCCCCCATTTCCTTTTCCATGGTGATGCCTGCAATACACTCTTTGTACTCTACCTGGTTATTTGAAGTCAGGAACTTAAACCTTAAAGAATGTTCGAGTGTGAGCCCAACTCCATTTTCTAGTATGACCCCGGCACCACTCCCTTTGGGACTTGAGGAACTATCTACATAGATGGTCCAATAATTCACTCTAAGATGGTCAGAATTTGGTGTAAGTTTTACTAAAAAGTTGGGTAGCACTTGAGCCTTTATAACTTGTCTTAGCTTTTAAGTTATGCTAAATTCAGACACTCTATGGACCAAGCGATCATTCTTCCAACGAGGTCTAGCTTATGTAGTACCTGACGGATTAGTTAATTCATCTTAACGATCACAGGGTGGCACTAAAAGCATTGTTATAATCAGTTGGTTGTGGTTAGTAGCGCTAGATCCAATTTCTTAATCTTCTAATACTAGAGTTCAGGGCTTTATAGGACCTTACTCACAAAATAAATAGACTTCTAACCTTCATTAGTTTTTCTTATCAAAACTAAGTTGATTGCTTCGTTGCTAACTGAGATATAAGCATATAAGGTCTCTCTGGGATTTGGCCTCGTCAGGATTAGGGGTGTTGCCAACATTTTCTTCAACTCTTGGAATACAATATCGTACTCTGGGGTCCACTCAAAGTCTTTCCCATTTTTTAGAGTTTTGAAAAAGGAAAGAGACTTTTGAGTAGCCTTGGCTAGGAAACGAGCAAAGGCCATTATTCGTCCTATTAGTTGTTGTACCTCCTTCATGGACTGTGGACTATGCATATCAAGAACAACCTAACATTTCTCCGAGTTAGCTTCAATGTCATGGTTCATCAATAAAACCCCCAGAAACTTACTAGCTTGTACCTTAAAAGCATATTTATCTAGATTCAATCTCATGTTATGCTTCCGTATCTGGGTAAACACTTCTTCCAAGTCTTCCACATGGTTACCGAACTCTATTGTCTTAACAATCATGTCATCAATATAAACTTCCAACATCTTGCTAATCTGTTCTTCAAAGACTTTATTCATTATACGCTGGTAAGTTATGTTTGTGATTTTTAACTCGAATAGCATAACTTGGTAGCAATAGCTTCCCATCTCAATTATAGACGCAGTCTTGTCTTCTTCGTTCTCCGAGTTCATGGGAATTCGGTTGTAACCAAAATAGGCGTCCATAAATGAGAAAATATGAATCCGGATGAATTATCTATAAGTTTATCTATATTAGGGAGGGGTTAAGAGTCCTTTGGGCATGCCTTATTTAAGTCGGTGTAAACAATGAACATACGTCACTTCCCATTAGCCTTGTTTACTAAGACCATGTTAGACAACTAAGTGGTATAATAAACTTCTCTGATAAACTGAGCGTCTAGAAGTTCCTTCACCTATTTCTGTATTACCTCTTATCTCTCTAATTTGACTTTCCTTTTTCTTCGTGCCACTGACTTAGTTTCTTTTTTTTTTTTATAGAAAGTCAGTGGCAAATAAACTTCGGGTTCAGCCCTAGCATGTCGGCAAACGTCCAAATGAAGAGATATTTGATTTTCTCAAGAAATTTAATTACATGAGGTTTTTCTTCTTGATCTAACTGCCCTCTAATCTTGGTTACTTGATCTGGCTTAGTGCCAAGTTGAAAAGGTTGAAGTTCTCATTTAGGTTGGGGATGCATATCACAAATATTTTCACAAACATCCAGTTCAGTCAAGAGGACGCTGACGAGGTCCCGTAGTGACTGAGGCTGAATTGTTGCGGTTCGCGGTTTCTTGGAAATCTTCAGGCTCTCACTGTAGCATTTCCAAGTTGTTGTCTGGTCTCCTTTAATCGTGATGACCTTGTCATGATGGTCAAGGAACTTCATAGCCAAATGGGATGTGGATATCACATCCCCAAAAATGTAAAGTGATGGGCAACACAAGATGACGTTATAGGCAGAAGAGCAATCCAACACAAGAAATATGACTTTAAGTGTTTTAAACAAAGGGTCTTTTCCCAAAGTCTAATAAGTTGCAATGTATCCTACTAAGGTAATCTTATCACCTGTGAATCTAATCAACTTGTTGGTATACGAGATCAAATCTTTCTTTGATAGTTCTAGCTTCTCGAAGAGATCTAGGAACAAAATATCAGTCGAGCTCCTTTGGTCAACAAATATACGCTGAACTTCGACATTCCTTAGTATCCCTGAGATCACCATGAGATCATCATAGTTCGGCATAGTGCTACCATAATCTTCATCTGAAAAAGAGAATGCCAGGGTCTTCCTAGGTCTGTCTTCAAATTTTGATACCAGATGGAAGACTAAGTGCAACATAACTCAAAGAGCTTTCTTTCTTACGTTTCCTAATTCACCGCCACCTGCAAAACCCCTCGAAATGGTATTGATTGCCTGGGTTGCTTCCATGTGATGGTGTTCATTATCCTAGGTGGGATTGTCTAAGGGTTGTGTCCTTTCTTGGTTTTGGACATTATCCCGAGATGGACCCATTCCAGGATTTTCATTCCTTGGGGGTGACTGCATTCTCTGATATGGAGATGAGCTTCTCTAAGGACTGTGGCTTCTTTTCCTATAATTCATTCCTCCTCTCTAATTATCATTTTGGGATTGGCAAACATATTGACCCAGATGGCCATCCCAAATTAGGGATTCGATGGCATCTTGAAGGCTGATGCAGTCCTCAGTGTTATGTTCGTAGCCTTCGTGAAACACACAATGCTTAGACTTATCTTATGTTTTCTCAATGGATGAGGATTTTGCACATCTCTGAACTCTGTGTTCATCACCTCTTGGTAAATTTGTGGCCGAGGCATATTGAGGGGAGTATAACTTTCATACTTCACTATTAGTAGTGGCTTTGAATTTCAGGATTGAGGGGGAGCCTGACCAGGTTTTGGTTTGGCATCTTCTCCCTTCTCTAGATGCTTCCTAACGCAGATAACATCCTCTATGTTGATGTACTTATTAGCCCTAGCTCAGAACTCGTCCATCATCTTGGGCTCCTTTTTAGCAAGCGAAAAGGAAAATGCTCAAGGGTGGAGGCCTTCCCTCATAAAATGTAGGCTGAGTCTCTTATCCTAGTCACAAATGTTTACTACTTCTTTGTTAAATAGGGATATATAATCTCGAAGTGATTCCTTTTTTTCCTGCTTGATATGAAAAAAATATGAAATGTATTTCAACTACACCTTACTAGTGGTGAAGTGCAGCAAAAAGCTCGAGGACAAGTCTTCCTATTCAATAACGGACTTCGAAGCTAAAATGGTAAACTATCTCAAGGCAGCTTTCTTCAAAGAGAGAGAGAAGAAAAACACGACAAATGAGTGGATCTCCTCCCCCAACAAACAACAAAGCAAAAACATAAGCATCCAAGTGTTCTTAGGGGTCCATAATCCCATCATAGACTTCAATATTAATTTGGTATTTCAAGCGCCTAGGGATCTCATAGGCCATCAATTCATCAGAGAAAGGTTGATTCTGCTTAATCGATTTCTTTTGTCCGGATCTTGTTTTTAATTTTCTCGCACCAAGTTATCAGTTTTTATCCGTGTTCTGTTACCCTGGAATTTTCTAAGTCATATCCCCTATCATGGGCTGGTTCCCTTCCATTGTTGCGATTCTTTTGGGGAACCTAATTTTTGTCCTCCATTTCCTAGTTAGCAGCTCTTTCCAGGTCATAAATACATTCATCCTGGAGTCTGACCAGGGAGATTAGTTCCTCTCGTGATAGTTCAGGTAGATGTGATTCGCCATGGTGGGATCAAACTCCCTCATTGTTCTCCCTCGCGCCTAAACGTTGTAGCATCGATATCCGCAGTTTGGCTTCACCTGAGGGGGCTCTGTGCAGACCAAGTCGATGTGTTGTTGAAACGTGCCGCGACTGAGGGGAGAGGTTTTTGCAGGTGTGAGAAGTCTTTTCCCCATCATGCCTAGGTTTTGGTTGATTCAAAGCAGCATAAGCGTAGTTTTTTTTTTGTAGTGACCATGGTGGTGGTAATGGGAATTGAAGTTTATCGTCCCCACAGACAGCGCTAATGTTCTGAACAGAGTTCAAATAATTACCTAAACAAAGTTGATGAAGGTGGATTCCTCTATAGCATGGTGGCAGCGACGGTGGTGCGAGGGGTAGGTTCTTGCAAAACGCACTCTGAGGCTCAAGTTAGATCGTGTTTGCTACATTTTGTAATATTATATGAGCGTCATGATAGATAAAAATTATGTTTAAATCTACATTTATTGATAATAAATATTGTTAATTAGGATAAAAATCTATTAAGATTATTATCTCTTATAACTAACTCCTTTATTTATGAGAGATTCTATGAGAGATTTACTCCTCCTACATAAATATATTTACTAATCTAATAGTGCTCATAAATATTTAGAATCCAACTCTAGCGATATAAGTTGGTCCTGAACATCTAACTCGAAACCCGGTTCAAAACAATATCAATAAGAGATTTTGTGATTCATGAAACAAACAAACAAACAAAACAAATCAAAATAAAGGAATGCGAACGTTGATTGTATTTTCAATCGTAAATTCGTAATGACCAATTTAAAATTTGTTAACTAGCATGATCTTTATGGAGAAGGGTTTTTTTCCTCTGCAAGGGTTTTCTATGCCCATCTTTTTTTAATTTGTAATTCTTTTCTCTTAGTTGCATATCTGTATTATCTAAAATGTAGACTGTCAATCGTCTCTTAAACAGAAATTACCGTCCTAACAACATTTTTTCCCCCTCATTGTTAGTTGCTTGCAGTTCTCTCATTCCTACTGCTGATTGAACCAGTTGGACAAGCTTTTTGTGAATCAGAGTGTACTCATGAGGTTTAGGTAGTATTGGGAAAGAGTTGGCCGTGGAATGCACGAAGATTGGTGCTCCTTCGCACATATTAGCTCTAGCCTTTCTTTCCATTTGTTTGGTTTATGCTTTGTAGGACAATGTTTATGACCAACTTGTTTTGCTTTTGTTATGGGATTCTTACGTATTTCACCAACTGAAAAACTCTCCTAAGACCATATCAATAAAGAAAAAATAAAAATAAAAACTCTCGTAAGACACTCAACCTTGTTCCTTCATATAGACATGCACGAAAGCATCTACCTCAGTGTACTCAACAAGAGTGGTAACATATTTTGTAATTTGCATAAACTATCCTTAGCAATTCTCAGCCCTTAGAGTAAGTTTGGCATTCCCTTAAAAATCGGAATGAAACATTCAAGGGTAAGTATTATACGAAAATTTGTAAAGATACCCTGAGTCTTTTTCCCAATTTTAAGAGGATACTATGCATTTTTTAAGAAATTATGTGCTACCATTATTTTATTAGTGTGTGGTGTTTATGAAGGCACAAATGGCAACTGTGGCAGTCAGTTAATATTGGTATAAATAGTTGTGCAGAAAGTGGTAATGATAACACTAAAGTTGTATTTGAAATAAATAAAAATAAAAAATAATTTGATTTAATTTAAATTGAATTGAATTAATTTGATTTAAAAATTAAATTTTGTGTTTGGAATTTTTGAAAAAAATAAGATTTGAATTGATTTATAAATCAAATTTTGTGTTGAAATTCATTAAAATGAGAATTGATTTGATTTGATTTTATTATTTTACATTTTAACTCTTATGAAAGGTTGTTAAAAGTAATTATTAAGGGTAAAATAATCTATTTATTTCAAATACTAACAAATTATATCAAAATTGATAGAATTTCTAAAACAAAAGAAATAAAATCTATAAAATTTTAAAATCAAATTATTTTTCATTTTAAATATTTTAAAAATAAAATTTAATTAAATTAAATTTATAAATTAAATTATTTTTTATTTTTTTACATTTTAAATACACCCTAATGGTAAGAAAATGATGCTGAAAATAACACCAATAGTGATGGTGGGTGACAGCAGATAGTGGCATTTTCTCAATAAAAAGTAATAATAAGGAAAATGTTCATCTTATGCATGCATCAATACCATTTTTAACACCCGTTCTTATTCATGG
The DNA here is from genome assembly GCA_029884605.1 of Ormosia emarginata. Lineage (NCBI taxonomy): Eukaryota > Viridiplantae > Streptophyta > Magnoliopsida > Fabales > Fabaceae > Ormosia > Ormosia emarginata. The sequence goes on from JAQQTP010000049.1 coordinate 13,772,446, forward strand.
GTGACCAACCGCTTTTGTTTTGCTTTTTTTTTAAGTATATGTCATTAGCTAACTTCCTACGGTTGGTTAACCACTTTTTTGTTCTTCGTTAACTTTTTTTCACGAACATAGAAACCACGTGTAAAATCTTGTGTCATTAACCAACTTCTATACGTAATTAACCACTTTTTTGTTCTTCATTAACCAACTTTGTTTCTATGCTCGTGAAAAAAATTGGTTAATGAAGAACAAAAAAATGGTTAATTACGTACAAAAGTTGATTAATGACACAAGATTTTATCACATAATTTTTATGCTCGTGAAATAAGTTAGTTAACGAAAAACAAAAAGTGGTTAACCAGAAGAGAAGTTGGTTAATTGAAAGCATGATTTGGCATCGCTCATTAGTGAGTCCGTGAACAATAACCAATGTTAATGTCGCGATAAGATTATCGGGGTTGGTAATAATAATAATAAACTGGAGTGTGGCAATAGTAATCGCAATGATAGTAGTAGTGACAAGTGTATTCATCATCAGTGGTGACAATAGCAGGGACAATGGCAGCAATAGCGAACGGGGAATTTTCATGGTATTTTAATAAGTTTGATATTCAAGTGAATTATTAAATATTTATTAAATATTAAATTTATAATAAATATTTAAAAATAAATAATTAATAAAATATTTAATAATTTACTTTATGTATCAAATCTTTTAAAAAAATAAGATAAATACTATAAAAATTTCCTCACAACACATGACTGTTCAAGTATCAAACATAAGTGATTAAAGCTACTATAACAAGTGCAAGGTATTATATTATATATGATACATTTTAGAGTTTTAATTTAACTTAAAAATTAAGAGGTTATTGATTTTTTTTAATTCCTTAAAATTGTCTTAAAAGAATTATAGTTTAAATTTTAAATGACATAAACAAAAAATGAAATTTGAAATTAGAAGGTCAAATTCTATATCAAAGGTTCAATTACAAGTCGAATTTTGAGTACCAAACAACACCTAGGGCGTCTCTGAATATGATGATTAATTGATTATCACATTTGATTGATTAAAACATTTTAAAAAATGACTTTGGTTGCTAACAAATGGTGGCTAAATTCTAGCAATCCACGACAACGACAAATAGGGTTGCACACAACTTAGGTTAATTCAGGTTTAAGGGAAAAAAAAATCTAAACTAATTAGTTAAAGTTGGGTTGAGTTGAGTTTAAATTTTTTTTTCCAAGTAACCCAAACCGATTTGAGTCAGGTAGTCAGGTTGTTTAAATTTGTAAACAGCGAAGGGATAGAGAATTATATTGACAAGAATGAAACTCACAAATCAAATCTGTGAAATCAAACTCAAGCATCTCAGCAAACGAAAATCATAACTATTAAAAATAAAAAAGGATAAAACAAAATAAAATGAAAAAAAGGAAACAGAGGGGAAGGTTCTTCTTCTACAGATCTGGCGGTGCGGTGCGGTGCGGAGGTTGAGATTGGAGGGGTGGTCGCACAGTGCCATAACGCGGTGGCTGTGTAGGGGAAGACGACGATGGTGACATGCGGCGGCTCAAGCTACTGAGGGGTTTGGTTGCAGATTCGGTCACGGTGCTCCGGATCTGGGTTGGTTGACTCGTGGATCTAGTGGTTGGATCGCGGATCTAGTGAGAGAAGTGGCAGATCTAAGCTGTGGCGCAGCTTGAGCTGAAGCTCGCGGTGGCTGGGTCGCGACCATGGGTGGTGGTTCGTGTGCAGAGGCGTCGGCGTGGATATGGCTTGTGGCAGAAGGGGGTTGGGGTTGCAGATCTAGTCACGGTGCTCCGGATCTAGGTTGGTTGACTCATGGATCTGGTGGTTGGGTCACAGATCTGGTGAAAAAAGTGGTGGATCTAGGTGGTGGGGTAGCTTGAATTGAAGCTCGCGGTGGCGGGATCACAGCCATGGGTGGTGGTTCGTGTGTAGAGGCATCGACGTGGATATGGCTTGTGGCAGAAGGGGGTATGGTCAACAATGGTGGAGGTTTGATGGGTTGGTGGGTTGCGATGGTGGCAGAGGAAGGTGGTGATGTGGTGGCCAGAGTTGCTGGTGGCGTAGTGACACAAATGAAGGTGGCAAGGAGGGGAGCTAGGGTTCGATTCAGGAACGTGGTGGAAGAGGAATAATGAAAATGAAAGTCAGAAAGTGAACTGAAGTTTTTGTAAAATGTTGGCACAAAACGACAGTATTTTATTTCAGGTCATCGGGTAGTCGGGTCAGGTTCACGAGTTGCATTTGTAAAGCCATCACCCAAACCAACCATTGATTGAGTTAATTGGATTTGACTCAATATGACCCGATGACTCGAACTAACCCAAGAATACAAAGTTAGATTGGGTCGAGTTGGTCGAGTTGATCGAGTTGGATTGAGTTATTTGCAGCCCTAACGACTAATAGTGAATAGATCCTGAACGGTTAGTGACAACTATGATGGACAGTGGTAGGAATGTCAAAATGGGTCAAGCCCGATGGGCTGGCTTGAATAACCCGACAAAATGGACAGACTGGGCTAACAAAATATCAGCCCGAAACTTACATGGCCCGATTGGGTTAAGCCCGAATAGATCGGGTTAGTCTGTTCTTTTAACACTATATAAGACTAAATGGGTTGGGCTAGTAAAATACCAGTCTGAAACTTACATGACCCGAATAGGCCGACTCGAAAATGACCTGACCCCAAATGAGCTTGTTTTGACACCCCTAGACAGTGGTGACTCCTAATGGTTAGCGACATTTTCTAAAAATGATGTGATGGTTGTTAGTAGTTAGTAATAATGTGGAGATTGGGAAAATGCCTTTTAAAACATTTCACATGCCAAAATATCATGATATCATGTGTGCATTGGAAATTATTATATGTTTTTGGAATAATAAAAATATATATTTTAAAAAGATTTTAATTATTAATTTAAGTTATTTTTAAAAAAAATTATAAATTTATTTAAAGTTACTTGGTAAATATTATTATAAAACATATTTATTATTATTTCAAATAATACGATACCATTTTTTTTTGGGGTAAGGTAACAAACCCACTTTTCCTCTTGGGAATGAAAGCGTAGGTGGGAACATGGAATCATTTATACATGAAACGTTTTTCAACATCCTATACCAAATATAGAAATTCAGCATTTCAATATAAAAGTTTCATGATAGTGTTCCATATCAGGATTTCGAACTCGGGCCTACCACAACTTGGCCTAGTAAATCTTATAACTTACACTTTTGGCCCCATTAGATATAGATCAAATCTCTTATATAACACTTTATCTTTAAATATTAGGGAATAACTAGATAAAATCCCTCCTCAATCCCTTTATACTAGGAGTTAATATCTTTAGGGTAGCTTCTGGGAAATACCCATCCTTCATATAAAGAAGGAAAACCCACGCATCTTCTCCTGTATAATCTAGCCTTTCTAATAATACTTTTAATTTTAGCGTTAAAATATCTTTTGTAGGTATACTCTCCACACTTTGCTGCCACACTAAAAGTTCCATCAACCTTCACCTATTAATTCTCATGACCAAGTATCCTCTCTGCAATAAATTGTTGCCAGAAAGAAAATTTGAAAAACAAAATAATTAAGAATAAAGTTATAAAACTCTATTATCCTTCTTAGGAACGGATCCTCAAGTCTTTTAATTCTTACATTGCTATGCTTCGCCTTCGACCTTTTTAAGTGCAGGCCATAAATAGGTATTTGGGCAAAAAAAAAATATGCTTCGTGTAGGAAAAATAATAAAAATAAAATAAATAAATATTTCAAATTAAAATAACACAAATATAACTTATTACAAATATTGATTGAGACGTAAAAATACATTGAATTTAAGAGTATTTCATTATGACAAGTTGATGATTCAGTATAGACAATATTTAATTAATAAGAGGATATAATATTTAATTAATAATATTGTATATATATATATATATATATATATATATATATGCAGTAAGCTAAACAATTAAGTACTGAATATGCTTCTCTTATTTATAGTATCAGCAGTACAATAGAAAGACTATGTCAGTGCTATCACTGTTAAATACAAGAGTCTATGGAAGCTATGAGTCCTATGCAAAAGGGAAAACCTAGCAGAGGTAATCAGAAGAAAAAGCCAATAGAGGAAGAGAGATAGATAGCAACATATTCCACACCCTCCCACGTCTTTTTCTCTTTCCTTTTATGGCACATAATCAGAATATTTTCTGTTAGCCAGCTTGGCTCTTGTACTGCGCCTTGGCTCCTGAATTCGTGGATCATTGGCCACCTGTCCCCCTCCTTTAATCAGTCCTGATGTCACCCTTGCATTGTTGTGGTGGTCCTTCAATATCATAACATCACTTCCCCCATTGAAAGTAACCTTGTCCTCAAGGTTAAGGTTTGGAAAGTCTTGTGTCAAAGAAGTGAAATCCTCCCAAGTAGCTTTAGTTGCAGGAAAACCTTCCCATTGAACTAAGAGTTGCTTGACCTGCTCCCTATTGTGAATAAGGACACGGCTATTGAGAATAGCATAAGGGAGTGGAATTGGGCCCTGCATTTCAGTCATGAGTGGTAGAGGCATATACTGGGAATTAGTGTCCCCTTTAAATGGTTTGAGCAAGGAAATGTGGAAGACGGGGTGAATCCTGGCTGCTGGTGGCAAGAGTAATTTATATGCAACAATCCCAACCTTTTCCAGAACTGAAAATGGCCCAAAATAGCGAAGGCCGAGCTTCTGATTCTTGCAGAGGGCAACTGAATGTTGGCGATAAGGCTGAAGTTTAACCAAAACCATATCCCCATTATTAAGTTCCAATAGGCGTCTCTCTCTTTATCGACATACCTCTTCATGAATTGTTGAGCCTGATGCAAATTGGACTTAAGTTGGAGAAGCACAGTGTCGCAAAGCTGCAACAGAGTTTGGAGGTCAATGGGGTCTGTGGCACTATACTGATAGCGGACCAAGACAGGTGGGTCACGGCCATAAACTGCCTTGAAAGAAGTCATTCCTATGTTGCTATGGAAGGAGCTATTGTACCAAAATTCTGCCCAAGGAAGTAGCTTAGACCAGGATTTTGGATTCTCAATAGTGAAACAACATAGATAGAGTTCCAAGCATTTGTTTAGGGCTTTGGATTGCCCATCAGACTGTGGGTGATATGCGGAGCTCATAGCCAAGGTTGTGCCACTCAACCGAAATAAATGACGCCAAAATTTACATGTGAAAACCTTATCCCGATCCGATACAATGCTCTTTGGAAACCCATGTAACTTGACCACAATCTGCATAAAAGTTTTAGCAACTGATAAACTAGAGTAATCGGCCTTGAGAGGAGCAAAGTGGCTATACTTAGATATCTGATCAATAACAACCAGAATAACTGTGTACCCTTGTGAAGAAGGTAACCCAGTGATGAAGTCCATGGCAATATCTTCCCAAATTTGATTAGGAATAGATAACGGTTGAAGGAGACCCACTGGGAGGGTAGTTGCTGTTTTGGCCTGCTAGCAGATGAGACAATGGGACACAAACAGTTTGATGTCCTTATGCATGTTAGGCCAAAAAAATTGGCTTGCAATTCTGGCTTTAGTGTGGGCGATGCCGGCATGTCCTCCCATAAAAGATATATGAAATTCAATGAGGACCTTGTTAATCAATTCCGGTAGAGCCGGTAAGACCAACGTAGATTTCCAGTACAGCATGTTCTCAACCACATGATAATTGGGGTATAGAGGATGGCCTTGAACATATTGAGTCCGTATTTCACATAAATGTGGATCCGTAGTTATAGCTTGTTGAATTTAAGCCAACAACTTATATTAAGGTGCAGAAACAGCCATAAAGAAAGAGCGAGATAGGGCATCTGCAGCCAAATTATCCTTACCAGGTTTGTACTTAATGGTAAAATCATACCCCAAGAACTTATGGAGCCAAGCTTGTTGCTCCGGTGTTTGAATGACTTGATCGGTGAGGGATTTGAGGCTATATATATCGGTGCGGATAACAAACTTGTGGCCAAGGAGGTAATGCCGGAACTTTGCCAACGCCTCAGTGATGGCGTACATTTCGCAGACATATGCAGATTGCTTCTGCATTCGAGGACTCAATTGCTTTGAAAAATAGGCGATTGGATGAGAAGCCTAACTTAGGATGGCACCAATACCGATACCCGATGCATCTGTCTCCAACACAAACAGAAGTGAGAAGTCGGGTAGAGTAAGGACAGGGGCTGTTGTCATGGCCTTCTTCAAATTCTGAAATGCAACCGATGCTTCCCGTGACCATTGAAAGGCATCTTTTTAAAGAAGTGAAGTCAAAGGAAGGGCTAACACAGCATAACCTTTAATAAATCGCCGATAGTACCCGGTAAGGCCTAAGAACCCACGCAACTGTTTCAAGGTTTTAGGCTCCGGCCAATCCAACACCGCCTGAACCTTAGAGCTATCCATCTCCACCCCTTGATTGGAAACTGTATGGCCAAGATAGTCCACCCGTGTCAATCCAAAGCTACATTTGGACAGGCGAACAAATAAACAGTGATGCTGCAACAACTGTAACACTTCCTCTAAATGTGTCAAATGTAATGACCAAGAAGGACTGTAAACTAAAATGTCATCAAAGAAAACCAATGCTGATTTCCTTAGTTGTTGCTGGAAGATGTTGTTCATGAGACTCTGAAACGTGGCCGGAGCATTAGTGAGACTGAATGGCATAACCAGCCATTCATACAGGCCTTGGTGCGTTCGAAAAGCTGTTTTGTACTGATCCTCAGGTTGAACCAGTATCTGGTGATAACCGGAGCGTAAATCTAGCTTAGAAAAATACACGGCGCCGTAAAGTTCATCCAACAATTCATCGACTATCGGAATAGGGAAATTATCCTTGACGGTAATAGCATTTAAGGCTCTGTAATCTGTGCAACATCGCCAAGTATCATCTTTCTTTTTCACCAACAAAATTGAAGAGGAAAATGGGCTTGTACTAGGACGAGTAATACCTTCGGATAACATGTCTTGGATCATAAGTTCAATCTGCTATTTCTGGCTATGTGGGTAACAGTATGGCTTAACCTTGACAAGGTTGCTACCCTCTATCAGGGGAATGGCATGGTTGTGGGATCGGTTTGGAGGTAACCCGGTGGGAGTGGAGAATACATCTTTGTATTTAAGTAAAAGGCTGGTTAAGTCAGAGGGTAGGTCATTTGGGAGTTCATGGTTAAAAGTGATGGGCTCTGGAATTTGATGGAATTGGAGGGTAAAGCATTCGGCTATGGCATGGGTAGAGGTCAGTCTTTTGATGTGGTGGAATTGGGTAGGGGTAGGGAGGTTAGGTTTCTCACCATGGAGCGTGATAAAAGAGTTACCCAGGTAGAATTTGATGGTGAGGGCGTTGTAATCAGCGATGTGGGGGCCCAAGGTTACCAACCAAGTCGCTCCTAAGACCAAATCAGCTCCTGCAATTGGCAGTAAATACACAGGGAGCTGGAGAGAGTGCCCTTGAACTTGCACAACTAGTTTACTGATGAAGCCTTTAGCCGTAAGAGTATTACCATTACCCACAAGAACCTTAAAATTTGTAGCAGGTTCTACAGGTAATTTGAGGAACTGAGCAAGCCTAGGTTGGAGAAAATTATCGGAGCTGCCACTGTCAAGGAGAATCTGCAATTTCACTCCCTGTATTGAGCCTTGAAATCTTAAGGTGCCAACGCTACTTGAACCCTTGAGAGCATTAAAAGAAAGATGGTGGTCCAAGGTGGGTTGGGGTTCGGTTGAAGGGGTAAGTGGTGGTGGCTCAGGTTCATGGTCAATGGGTTCGTCATCTTCTCCTTATAATAAGAGGTATTGTTTATTAGGACACCTATGAGAATGGGAAAATTTGGCATCACAGAAGTAGCAGAGACCCTTGTCTTTTCTAAGTTATATCTCTGCTGGGGTGATATTTTTAATTGGGTAAGTTTTTTGGTTTTGTGGTAAGGAAGTGGTCGACGGTGTGGGAAGGAGGAGTGGTAGGTTGTTGTTTCGGGTAGCAATGTATTGTGAGGAAGGGCTAGATCTGGTAGGGTTAGGGGAAAAATATGGTTTGGGCTTAATGGGGTATTTCTCCTCAAATAAATGGGCCAGAGACACAGCCTTGGGAATGGAAAATGGGGACTGGGCCAGCACGTCACGGTGGATTTCGGGCCACAACCCACTCATAAAGCAATCCAACATCGCCTGTGGGCTAAGGCCTTGAACTCGATCGGCAAGGGATGTGAAGGTTGTGTAATACTCACTCACCGCAGTCTGGGTGAGCTTGAATAGAGTCGACCGAGGACACTCAAACGACGATGGTCCAAATTCCAGTTCCAATGCACGGGTAAAACCCACCCAAGACTGAAATGGGTGTGCTCAGGACAGCATTTGGTACCACGACACCACCTCATTCTCGAGGTGCACGACGGCGATGGTAAGACGTTGATCATCTGGGGTTTTGTAATATTCAAAGAACTGTTCTACTTTGAAAATCCACTGCAAAACATCAGAACCATCAAAACGAGGGAAATCCAACCTGATATTCCTTACCTGAAATGGTTGCAGACCTTGGGTATGCAATGAGTTCGAGCCACCAGAGGAAGAGGAGTGTTGCAGTGTTTCAAGCGTAAGCTCTATTTTGTCCATACGCTACAAGTCAGATTCACGATGTTGAAGGTAGTCCTGGTGACGCAATTCCATCATATCCAGGAGCTTCTTCAAGTCAGCTTGGACATCTTTCAAACGAGTATTCTCTGCCATGGTGGCTCAATGAAAGCACCAAATGTAAGGAATATATATATATACAGTAAGCTAAACAATTAAGTACTGAATATGCTTCTCTTATTTATAGTATCAGTAGTACAATAGAAAGACTATGTCAATGCCATCACTGTTAAATACAATAGTCTATGGAAGCTATGAGTCCTATGCAAAAGGGAAAACCTAGCAGAGGTAATCAGAAGAAAAAGCCAATAGAGGAAGAGAGATAGATAGCAACATAGTGGAATTGGGTAGGGGTAGGGAGGTTAGGTTTCTCACCATGGAGCGTGATAAAAGAGTTACCCAAGTAGAATTTGATGGTGAGGGCGTTGTAATCAGCGATGTGGGGGCCCAAGGTTACCAACCAAGTCGCTCCTAAGACCAAATCAGCTCCTGCGATTGGCAGTAAATACACAGGGAGCTGGAGAGAGTGCCCTTGAACTTGCACAACTAGTTTACTGATGAAGCCTTTAGCCATAAGAGTATTACTATTACCCACAAGAACCTTAAAATTTGTAGCAGGTTCTACAGGTAATTTGAGGAACTGAGCAAGCCTAGGTTGGAGAAAATTATCGGAGCTGCCGCTGTCAAGGAGAATCTGCAATTTCACTCCCTGTATTGAGCCTTGAAATCTTAAGGTGCCAACGCTACTTGAACCCTTGAGAGCATTAAAAGAAAGATGGTGGTCCAAGGTGGGTTGGGGTTCGGTTGAAGGGGTAAGTGGTGGTGGCTCAGGTTCATGGTCAATGGGTTCGTCATCTTCTCCTTATAATAAGAGGTATTGTTTATTAGGACACCTATGAGAATGGGAAAATTTGGCATCACAGAAGTAACAGAGACCCTTGTCTCTTCTAAGTTATATCTCTGCTGGGGTGATATTTTTAATTGGGTGAGTTTTTTGGTTTTGTGGTAAGGAAGTGGTCGACGGTGTGGGAAGGAGGGGTGGTAGGTTGTTGTTTCGGGTAGCAATGTATTGTGAGGAAGGGCTAGATCTGGTAGGGTTAGGTGAAAAATATGGTTTGGGCTTAATGAGGTATTTCTCCTCAAATAAATGGGCCAAAGACACAGCCTTAGGAATGAAAAATGGGGACTGGGCCAGCACGTCACGGCGGATTTCGGGCTGCAACCCACTCATAAAGCAATCCAACATCGCCTCTGGGCTATGGCCTTGAACTCGATCGGCAAGGGATGTGAAGGTCATGTAATACTCACTCACCGACGCAGTCTGGGTGAGCTTGAACAGACTCGACCGAGGACACTCAAACGACGATGGTCCAAATTCCAATTCCAATGCACGGGTAAAACCCACCCAAGACTAAAATGGGTGTGCTCAGGACAGCATTTGGTACCACGGCACCACCTCCTTCTTGAGGTGCACGACGGCGATGGTAAGACGTTGATCATTTGGGGTTTTTTAATATTCAAAGAACTGTTCTACTTTGAAAATCCATTGCAAAACATCAAAACCATCAAAACGGGGGAAATCCAACTTGATATTCCTTACCTGAAATGGTTGCAGACCTTGGGTATGCAATGAGTTCAAGCCACCAGAGGAAGAGGAGTGTTGCAGTGTTTCAAGTGTAAGCTCCATTTTGTCCATACGCTGCAAGTCAGATTCACGATGTTAAAGGTAGTCCTGGTGACGCAATTCCATCATATCCAGGAGCTTCTTCAAGTTAGCTTGGACATCTTTCAAACGAGTATTCTCTGCCATGGTGGCTCAATGAAAGCACCAAATGTAAGGAATATATATATATATATATATATATATATGCTTCTCTTATATATATATATACAATAGAAAGACTATGTCAATGCCATCATTAAATCTTGAATACAATAGTCTATGGAAGCTATAGTCCTATGCAAAAGGGAAAACCTAGGTAATCGAAGAAAAAGCCAATAGAGGAAGAGAGATAGATAGCAACATATTCCATACCCTCCCATGAATGGCACATAATCAAGCTGCCTTGGCTCTTGTACTACGCCTTGGCTCGAATTCGTGGATCAATATCCCCCTCCTTTAATCAGTCTTGATGTCACCCTTGCATTGTTGTGGTGGTCCTCCAATATCATAACATAATTCTAAGAACACAATAATTATATCGTAGAATTGTGCACAAGAACAACATAAAAAGAATATAAAAGAGATATAATTTTTTAAATGTTTTTAGGTAAAGTACTAAGTCTTAATATATTTTTTTTGTGCGCAAGCTTAGGGGGAGACCCACCACCGGGGTGGGGTTAAGAGATGTCCCACAAGGAGCCCATGGGAGAGGAGAGGAGAGAGGAGAGAGGAGAGAGGAGAGGGGGAGAGAATGGGATAAAAGCATATTGATAGGGATTAAACTCTTACCACACTCTTTGTAATAATGTGATATTAATCATTGGGGTAAAGCCACGTCCTCAAGTCTTAATATTTATAGAAGTAGTATAAACATGCTCGTTGGTTTTCCAAAATACATAAACAACTACAAAAATTGTTAGAGGAAATTCGTTAAAAATCTCCACTCTTTAATGTGTAGCAAGTTGGATATAGATCGAATTTGGAACGATTATTTCGTTCCTAAATAGTTTTTTTTTCATAAAATAGTTGTTTATAATATGTTTGATAAAATTAATTTCAAGTTTTATATAAAATTTAATGTATTATAATTTTTTTCATAATATTGAAATTTCAACTTATAATTTAGATTTTAAATTATTTATTACACTTTGAAATATAAATACTATTTTGTGATCAATCTAATAATTTTTTTAATTATTTTATACATATTTTCATAATTTAATATATAAAAAAATTTTTTTATATTATTTAAATAAAATAGATTAGTTTAAAATTATTTTTTAACTAATATATTTAAACATAAAAAATAATTATATTATAATCAATTATAAAAAAATTTATATAATAATTAATTATTAAAATAATTAAATTTTTACACAAATCTCAAACACACATAAAATACAACATGTATTGTCCAACGTGCTCCCCAAAAGGATAGGAACCCTAAAGTATAATAAGAGATGTGAACACCACTAGATGGACCGGTATTTTGTGAGGTAGGATAAATGTCCCACGGGTAAAATGAAGGAAACAGTATATAAAAACTGGTTGCTAAATTGGTTGCTGGAGTGAGAGAGAAAAAGACAAGGTTAAAACAAATTTTAACTCTGAAATAATTATTTTATTATAATAAAAATACAACACTTCGCTCATCACCTGCCCATAAACAGGCTCAATCAACTATACTGCTTGGGCAAAAGTTTCAAAGCAATGGACCGATGGCCAGACTTCAGGCCCATGGATTTCAAGTATTGGCACCCTTGGGCCAGGATAACAAATAATTCTGAGTCTGACATCCAGTGTGGTTTGGCCTTAGCATTCATTTAGGCCTACCTTGTCTTGCATGCTTCCAATTCTATTGAACAAATGATTTGAACAGTGAACACTATATCCACACCAATATTTGTAGATACATTTAGATTTGTCTACTCTTAAATTATTAGTGAATTAAAATTTTAATATATTTTAAATTAAATAAAAATTAAATATATTTTTACTTATTCATTTTATACATAAATTCACTTTAAAATATTTTTTTCCTAAATTTAAGAAATTATTAAATACTCTTGAAGTACCACCTAATATTATACTCATTGCACTCATATTATGACATCTAGTCATAAGACCCACCACTCAAAGTTCACCATGGTTAACTTTTGTGATTAATAACAAAAAAAAAACTTAAATTATTTACATTAGTAAAATTTAAAGAACCCTGTATCCATGTCCCTTACTATTCCATTACTCCATCAAAATACTCAACGCCTGAAAATACAAACGGGTTCATATCCACTAAACAGAGGGTATTCTTTGCTGGGATAAAGTTAGTGAACCACCTTTTGTTTTAACAAGGGGCAAAAGCCCAAAAGACGTCATTATCCTCCGTTAAAGACGGCACCGAGCACGCAATCCTCAAGGTTATTTTTTTTAATTGCTTATCCGTAACTCACTGCACATGTTTCATTTCATAGTAGTGCTTTTGAATTGCATCTGGTTTTAGTTGTTTGTAACCTGAGATTCTGCTGCATTTTGATTTGATTTTTCAAATAAGGTTGTGCCACAATGTTTGGTTATTTTAGTGGTAATCGTGAGATGCTTTCAATTGCCTAGTTCATAAATTTTAGCATTGAAACGACTATGGTTCGCCAGACGAGCAATTTTGCAGGGAAATGGTGCCGGAAAAGAGTAGGACGAGGAGTGACCTTAAAGAGGGACAGGGCTGGCAGCTTTGGGGAAGATTATCCGGCCAAAATGATGTTTCGCCATCGTAGTAGCTGGCTGGCGATTTGGTCGGAACATGGTGGCCTAGAACCAGTAAGTTTGGTGGTGACGGGAATGGGGAAAGAGTTCTTTTTTAATAATAAAAAGACAAATAAATAATTAACCATAGTTCGGTATTATTTTTTTAATTTTAGTTAAAGATTTAAAAATATTATGTGTACACCGAGTTTCATAATTAGATGTTACAATCTAAATGGAATGAGTATAATCATAAGCCAAAAGTACCTAATAATTTCTCAAATTTGATTGCTCTTTCTTGTTGGTTTATTAATTTGTTATGTTAGTCTTTTCATTTGAATCACGTGTCTTTTCTTTAAATATCATTTTCTCTCTTTCAATCTACATTCTTATGCATATCTTAGAATTTTTATTTTTTATTTTTTTGTTTTAAAAGATGCTGGATTATAAAACAAACATAAAAGATAAAAAAATCATTTTAAATACTTATACATTTAAAATATTTGCAAATAAAAAATAAAATATTAATAATATATATATAAAAAATACAATATAATTAATATTTCTTAGAATATCCGTGCAAGACACGAGTTACTAGTTATTATACAAAATTTAGACACTCGCCAGTTTTCACAATAGGAGTTCCACCTACGTAATTTTTTTTTTAAAAAAAGGAAAAAAAAAGCTCTAAAGAGGGCCACTAATCAAACGACATTGGAAGTTCAGCAGCCATTCGAGAAATAATGATTTCAGTGGCTCAGTACCTCATTTGAAAGATAAGGCAGCCAAGAATGGAAAGTGAAACAAATGAGATATTTCATGAATCATGTACCATAGCTTCGGTCCCCTGCATCTCCAAGGCCAGGAATTATAAACCTAGACCAGAGAAATAAAATACATTAATAATGTTGCAATTCTATAGATTAGCTAACTTCCAATAAATAAATATAACTATAATATTGTGAGGCACCGACCCTTTGTCATTAACTGTGGGATCAATTATTCCAGTATACACATGAAGCCTGCAAATGTTATAATTAGAAACTCGAGATATTGGTTGAAAGAAAGTAAAAGAAATTTAAAGTTACAGTGACTACCCGGGGAACTGCTCGCTCAGCTTTTGAAGGGCTGGAGGGGCAGCGACGGCTGATATCTGCAATATCAGAAATCAATAAATTAGGCAATCGATGAAAGAATATAACTCAATTAGCTATATCCTATATTGCACATGTATGAGTATTGAGAAGACCCATATGATGGATCAAGATCTTCTCATCACTCACTAACATGAGAGGATCATGATATAACAGAAAAGGACACAATTAATTATAGTTTAACTCACCATAATTTATGTAAGGTCTATTAATTTTATTTTTGTCTCTTTCTTTCTCATAACACGACCCTCTCATGTTAGTAGTACGAGAGGATACTACTAGTTGTTTCAGTCACAAAAGATTGAAAATTTTATAAAACATCGTATCATGCATATTGCAAATGGTATACAGGGCTGGCAATAAATCAAACCAACTCAAGAGTAGTTCGAAATTTGACTAGTTAATTAACTTGATGAACTTAGTTCGTGAACCAAATGAGTTAAACTATAGGATATAAAATAAAATGGCCACCTAAACAAATAATAAATCTATTATAATAAAAAAACGATGGTATATAAAATAGAAAGGATATTGCACTAATTGAAAAATATATACATTAAATAACACAAATAAATATTATATTACAAAAAAATTACAATTACTAAAATATTAAAAAAATGAAATCTTTAAAAAATAGTGATTATTAACATTATTATATTGTAAAAAATTACAATTATTGAAATATTTAAAAACAAATATGAAATTTAAAAAAAAATTGGTGATTATTTTTTTAAAAAAAGTTACCAATTCTACATTGGTTATTGTGTGGGGTCTGCGCATGCGGCAATGACTACGATCCTTAAGCAAGCCAATGAAATAATTAAATAAATTACTACCCAAAAAATTAAATAAAATACAAATAAGAATAAGGGACTTTGAGAATTAAATTAAAAGGTCACTAATCACTAATTTAAGACAAACATTAATAAATTGGAAAAAAAAATCTAAATATTATTTTAAAAAAACAAGTCTATAGCGCTTATTTTTATGAGGTCCACACAGCAACACTAACTACAATGACTAAGTATGCGAACTCACCATTGAATCTTCACCATGAATGTTGACACTTGGTCTTGTGGAGCGAACAATGGCTTTGATGATTACGAACTCGACATTCTTTGCAGTCCAAACCCTCAAAGCTTCATATTCAAGCTTATCTAAAAACTCCGCATCAAATGCATTTGGGCTTGAATTAAACAATATTATTGTGAGTATGCCACCTTTGATTAGTCATGGCTTCCCGTACTTCACATTGAATTTCCAATCTTGTTGCACTTCGATAAATTGCTTCCAATGTGTATTAATAAGAACCATGACATTGTAGAGCGCATTATCATCATGGTCTCACGAACAAATGTGACTTGGGTAGTAATTGTGTGGACCAAGACTTCTAGCCCAACATGTCTTCCCAATACAAGTTGAAACTTATAGGATTAAGCTCGTGGGCCTATGAGGACGTTGGGCATCTGGTTGTATGTTAAGATTAGCCTAATTAATCAATGCATCTAGAATGTAGGAATGAATGATGTCGTTGTTGGTTTGAAGATGAATGACAGGTTGTGGTTGATATTCTCATAGGTTATCACTGATAGAATTAAGTCATGTTTCACATACTTCACATGTTTCATAGCTGACTCATAAGTGATGATTACAATTAGTGTTTACTTATTCAATGTATTTACTTATTCTATGTACCACTTCTGTATATAAATATCAATATACTTATGTGTGAATTTACACACAATTCCTCTAATTTTGTATGGTATCAGTAGTAGAATAAGATCTTCAAACCCCTATGCATCACACCAGTTGTTTCTGGTGTTTTTTAACTTCCAAATATTCATGCCTCCACTGGTTGCAACTTTTCCACTGATGCCATCACTGCCTGCAACCCCAGATTGGAGGCAGAACCCACCAACCGACCTTTTCGCCGCCGCATGCTCCCCCACAGGCATGTTCTCTCCATGCGCCGGCACATGAGTGTGTGGCCGACTTTATGCGCACCAGACTTTGTCGTCGTTCAAGCTACCCTCCAATTCTTTTCCGACCTTGGCTTCTGCTTCTACGATCCATAAACTTAATTCCTAACCCTTTCCACCCATTGCCCACTGCTCTTTCTTATTGTTTTTAGACTAGAACACCTGCACATCTTTTGCCCAACAACTTGAGACCTTGCTAAGTCCTATTTTCACCCATACCAACATGTCTACCTCTGACTCACCTTTTGCCGTCAGCTTCACCACTGTCCTGTTGATCCTATGTGACAAATTGATGAGGGTAGCCAATTACACATCTTGGGCTGAGGTTGCCCCATCTGACTCATTTGATGAGGTTTCCCTCTTTGCTGCTGAGTATAATGAGTACATCCGACTCAAGGCAGTCATGCAATCCACTACACCTGTCACTCAGACTGGTAATCCTGCAGCCTTTCTTTCACAGTCTTCATCTTTGGGACCTTGGATCCTTGATTCTAGCGCTTTTGATCATATGTTTGGTAACAAATCTCTTTTCTCCAACCTTACCTATATAAATATACTACCTAGTGTTACTTTAGCCAATGGTTCTCAAACCAAAATTGTAGCCTTTCTTTCACGGTCTTCATCTTTGGGACCTTGGATCCTTGATTCTGACGCTTTTGATCATATATCAGGTAACAAATCTCTTTTCTCCCACCTTACCTATATAGATACACTATCTAGTGTTACTATAGTCAATGGTTCTCAAATCAAAATCCAAGGCATTGGTCAAGCTAATCCCCTTCCCACTCTATCTTTAGATTTTGTACTATTTGTACCTGGTTGTCCCTTCAATTTGACATCTATAAGCAAACTCACTCATATCCTGCCTTATTCTGTTATCTTTGCTAATGATACCGTTCTTGTACAAAATCAAGGTACCAAACAGACGATTGGAGTAGGACATGAGTCTCAAGGCTTGTATCACCTCACTGCTCCAGCCTCTCCTATTGCTTATTCTGCCATTGAGTCACCTGAAATCGTTCATCAACGCTTGGGAAATCCTAGCCTATAGAAATTACATGTTATGATACCTTGTTTTTCTAAAGTGTCAACACTAGAATGTGACTCTTGTCAGTTAGGAATGCATGTCCATAGTTCATTTCCTGAAAAAGTCAATAAACGAGCTAACACTCATTTTGCTTTAATCCATTTATATATTTGGGGTACTAGTCGTGTCACTTCTACATTGAGTTATCAATATTTTGTTATTTTTGTTGACCATTTTTTCTTTTGTACTTGATTATTTTTAATAAAAAATTGCTCTGAACTTTTTTTCCTTATATTTAAAGGTTTTTATTCAAAAATTCAAACTCAATTTGGTACCTCTATCAGAGTTCTGCGAAGTAACAATGGCCGCAAATATTTTTCTGCCCCATTTCAATCTTTTTTTATTTCACATGACATTTTACATCAATCATCATGTGCTCATACCCCACAACAGAATGGTGTAGTCAAAAGGAAAAATCGACACCTAATCAAAATTGTTCATACCTTGCTCCTTCACTTTAATGCACCACTTCATTTTTGGAGTGATGCAATCATGACTACATGCTATCTCATTAATCGCATGCCTTCTTCTGTCTTCCAAAATCAAGTGCCACATTCTCTGTTGTTTCCCCAACCAAGATCTCTATTCTCTTCCTCTTTGTGTTTTTTGTTGTACTTGTACATGACCTTACTCCAAGAAAAGATAAATCGGTTGCCAAATCCCTTACATGTCTTTTCCTAGGCTACTCTTGATTGCAAAAAGGTTACTAATGCTACTCTTTATATCTCAAACGATATGTTGTCTCTGTTATTGTCAGCTTTTTTTAGATTTGTCCCTTCTTTCCATCCACCTCTAATAGCCATCATGACCTTAATAGTATGCTCCTAATTGGTCCTTCTCCTATTCAAGTTAGTCCCACACTTGTCCCGAAACCTCCATGGATCACATATCAGCAGAGACCACGTCCACACCCTGTTGATACATCCATTGAGCCAGTTGATCAGACAAACATTCACGTTGACTCAGATCCAATCCCCAATCCCTAGTCTTCCTTGTGACTCATCTTCTACTCCATCGGACTCTTTGGCTTCGCCTCCTGCGCCAAAACTACTCATAGCATTACATAAAGGTATCAGGTCCACTCGTAATCCTAACCTTATTTATGCTAGTCATTTGAGTTATCATCGTTTATCACCTTCCTATTATGCCTTTGTGTCCTCTTTGGCCTTTGTTTCTATTCCTAAAACTACAAGTGAAGCTCTATCTCATCCAGGATGGCGACAGGCTATGGTTGACAAAGTGTCTATTTTACACTCTAGTGGTAGTTGGGAACTTGTCCTCTTACCTCCTTGTAAAACAACTATTGGTTGTCAATGGGTGTATACTATTAAGCTAAGTCCTAATGGGAAAGTTGATCATTTGAAAGTCCGCTTAGTGGCTAAAGAATACACATAAATCTTTGGCCTTGATTATGGGGATACCTTTTCTCCTGTCGCTAATGCTTCGGTTCGCTTCTTTCTTGCCATGACTACTATTCACTCATGACCCCTTCATCAGCTAAACATCAAGAATGTCTTCTTACATGGTGAATTATAAGAAGAGGTCTATATGCAACAACCACTAAGATTTACTACTCACGAAGCACCAAACTTAGTCTACTGACTATGCCGATCTCTCTATGGACTTAAACAATCTCCTCACATCTGGTTTGGGAGATTCAGCTTTGTCATCCAACAATTCGGCATGACTCAATGTGCGGTTGACCACTCTGTGTTCTTCCGACACTCTTCACCTGACCTTTGTATCTACCTTATTTATGTAGATGATATTGTCGTCACAGGAAATGATGAGACTGGTATCCAACATCTAAAGCAACATTTGTCAAACCATTTTTAGACGAAAGATTTAGGCCCTCTAAAATATTTTTTTGGGAATTAAGGTTGCTCAGTCTCATTCAGGAGTTGCCATCACGCAAAGACAGTATGCTTTAGACATACTTGAAGAAACAGGAATGTTGGATTGCCACCCTAATGATACTCTGATGGATCCCAACGTCAAATTGCTACCAGGTCGAGGGCAGCCACTACCAGACCCTGGTAGATACAGACGTCTAGTTAGTAAACTTAACTACTTTACAGTAACTAGACTAGACATTACTTTTGTTGTAAGTGTGGTAAGCCAGTTTTTAAATGCTCCTGAAAACAAAGGCAATGCTCAAGTTATTGGCTATTTTGATGCTAATTGGGCAGGTTCACCATTAGATAGAAGATCAACCTCAAGGTATTGTGCCTTTGTTGAAGGTAACTAAATCTCATGGCAGAGTAAAAAGCATAACATAGTTGCTAGATTCAACACAGAGGTCAAGTATCACGTTATGGTAGCAGCAACATGTGAACTTACGTGGGTAAAGCAATTGGTTCAACAGTTGAAATTGGGAGACGTAAAGGAAATGAAACTAATTTGTGACAACCAAGCTGCATTACATATTACTTCTAACCCAATTTTTCATGAAAGGACTAAACATATAGAGATTAACTGTCATTTTGTCAAAGAAAAGGTTCTTTCATGCGAGATTATTACTAACTTTGTCAACTCCAACGAAAAGTTAGCCGATATATTTACTAAGTCCCTTAGAGGGACTCAGGTTGATTTTATTTGTAACAAGCTTGGCGCATATGACATTTATGCTCTAACTTGAGGAGAAGTGTTAGAATTAAGCCATGCTTCATATGATTCACATGTTTCATAATTAACTCATAAATGATTATTACTAGATATTGTAATCATCACTTCATAGGAATTAGTATTTACTTATTCTATGTATCGCTTCTGTAAATAAATATCAATATACTTGTGTGTGAATTTAAACACAATTCTTCCAATTCTATAATCACAAATGATTTGGGAACCCTTTTTCTAATTATGGACAAGGCTCTGTTCTTGTCGTTTACCATCAAATTCATTCTGTGACGCCTTCGACCCCGAACGAAACTCACGTGGTCAACAAAATCATCATATTTAGAAATATACTCCCTTACAGTCATAGGGATCCTTGCACCTTGGACGCAAAGACAAATCATAAAAACCTTTCGTTGAGTTTCAAAACAATAAGGAAACTGCAGTAGGCAATGGAGGTGTGGTTAGCCATCCTCGTGTAGTTCTTGAGCAACACGTATATACAATAAAGGTCGAGTAGAATACACATTGGTCAAGAACTACACGAGGATGACCAACCATACATCCATTGCCTACTACAATTTCCCAATCGTTTTGAAACTCAATGAAAGGTTTTTTGATCTGTCTTTGCCCACGTCTTCTGCATAGTACCATCTTAATGTCCAATGTGCAAGGAGCCATGCGACTATAATGGAGTATATTTCTAAATATGGTGATTTTGTTAACCACAGTGAGTTTCATCCGAGGTCGAAGGTATCACAGAACAAACCTTACAGCGAGGTTTTGATGGCAGACGACAAGAATAGAGCCTTGTCCATAATTAATACAGAGGATCCCAAATCATTTGTGATAAACTATGAGAAGATCAACCACAACTTGTCATTCATCTTGAAACCAACAGCAGCACCATTCATTCCCACGTTCCAGGCATTCTAGCACATGTTAGATGCATTGATTAATTAAGCCAATCTTAACATACAACCATATGCCCAACGTCCTCACAGGCTCACGAGCTTGATCCTAGAAGGTCCAACCCGTTGTTGAGCCAAAAGTCTTGGTCCACACCATTATTACTCGGGCCACATTTGTTCGCAAGACCATGATGATAATGCACTCTGCAATGTCATAGATGACGTCAGCCCATCAGTTCTTATTTAGTACACATTGGAAGCAATTTATTGGAGCGCAACGAGACTGGAAATTCAATGTGAAGTACAGGAAGCCATAACTAATCAATGGTGGCATACCCACAATAATATTGTGTAATACATGCCCAAATGCATCTTATAGAAAGAAGGAATCTGAAAGTATGAATATTATTCCTTGAGTTATTGTGTACAGAGAAGGTTACAATATATAAGCTAATGTCATTGATTGCTATCCTAAAAATAAGGGAGAAAAATCAGCCCTAATAAAAAAAAGAACAAAAACATATCTGTACATATCTGATATTAATGCTGATATATTACAACACTCCCCCTAAAGCTGGTGAGTGAATATTTATCATTCTCAGCTTGCAAGTAAGACCTTGAAATCGCTCTGTGGGAAGCCCCTTGGTGAAAACATCCGCTAATTGGTGCTCTGAAGGGACGTACTCTGTAGTTATAAGGCCATCATCTAATTTTTCCTTGATAAAATGGCGATCAATCTCTATATGCTTTATCCGATCATGTTGAACCAAGTTGTGGACAATGCTGATTGCAGACTTATTATCACACAGTAACCTCATAGGAACTTCGTACTTTATTCTGAAATAATCTAGTATGATTCTCATCCATAACAGTTCACAAATTCCTTGTGTCATACCTCGAAACTCAGCCTCTGTACTTGACCTTGCAACAACATTCTGTTTCTTACTTCTCCAAATCACCAAGTTTCCTCCTAAAAACATGCAGTAACCTGAGGTAGACCGTCTGTCTACAACTGACCCGGCATAATCTGCATCTATATAGGTTTCAATGGTCAATTTTTGTTCTCTTTGGAATAGAAGTCCTCTTCCCGGGCTTGTCTTCAAATACTGGAGAATTCTATTCACAGCTAGCATATGTCTCTCACGAGGATCATGCATGAACTGGCTAACCACACTGACAACATAGGCTATGTCTGGTCTAGTGTGAGACAAATATATCAATTTTCCCACAAGTCTCTGATATTGTGCCTTATCCACCCTTGGGCTCTCTTCATTGTTTCCAATCCTGTGATTTTGTTCAATAGGTGCCCCTGTGTTTTTGCAACTTAGCTTACCTATTTCTTTAAGAAGATCCAGGACATATTTCCTATGGAAAATAAAGATGCCTTGTTTGGAATAGGCAACCTCTATCCCAAGGAAGTACTTCAGCTTCCCCAAGTCCTTCATTTCAAACTGTGCAGCTAATTTTTCTTTTAGGACCTGTTTCTCAACCTCATCATCACCGGCAATGATCATGTCATCAACATAAACTAGAAGAAGTGTAAGCTTGCCTTCTTTAGAATGTTTTATAAAGAGGGTATGATCTCCCTAGCTCTGCCTATAACCTAAGGACACCATAGCATTGGTGAACCTCCCAAACCAAGCACGAGGAGACTACTTGAGTCCATATAAGGCCTTCCTTAACTTGCACACCATATTCCCTCCACCGGTAGGTTCATATCTTGGTGGGATGTCCATATATACTTCCTCTTCCAAATTCCCATGGAGAAAAGCATTTTTAACATCAAATTGGTACAAGTCCCATCCAAAGTGTGCTGCCAAGGAGAGAATGATCCTGACTGTGTTCATCTTTGTTACTGGGGCAAATGTTTCCTCATAATCAATCCCATATGTCTGAGTGTACCCTTTTGCAACCATCCTTGCTTTGTACCGGTCTAGAGTATCATCAGACCGATATTTCACTGTGTAAATCCATCTGCACCCAACTATCCTTTTGTCCTTCGGCTTCTCAACAATTTCCCAGGTCTCATTCTTGTTCAAAGCACTCATTTCTTCATGCATGACTTGAACCCAATTCTTATCCATTAATGCTTCTTGTACTGAAGTGGGGACTCTGGTAGAATCAATTGCTAAAATAAAACTCCGATGCTGTACTGAGGTTTTTAGTAGACACAAATTGAGATATAGGGTATTTTGCACAAGTTCTTCTGGCTTTTCTTAAGGTTATTGGCAAGTCATCAGGGTTAGGTTCACAAATATCATGTAAAGGACTATTCAAAGGTTCAGAATCAGGAATGCTTACCTTTGGTTCGAGCGATTGAAGCTGCTGTTGGACCAAGTTGGGTTTTTTTCGATAATACACCTGCTTGTATCGATCTATAGGAACATATATTGATTCTTTAGGTGTCTCTGAAGTATCAGAAGATGATGCCACATCCTTCATCAGAGGAGGGACAAATAACTCAATAGATTCAGCCAGAAGAGGAACAAAAGATGACTCAAGGGACTCAGCTTCTTGGCCACTCTCCCCCTGAAGCTGAGGACGAAGGTGAAAAGACTCGAATTCATGAAAAGTGACATCCATGGACACATAGACACGACGACTTTGAGGATGATAACATTTGTACCCTTTTTTGTCTGGTGCATACCCTATGAAGATACATTTGATAGCCCTAGGATCCAACTTACCACGATATTAACTATGGACATGAACAAAGGCAACATAACCAAAGACACAACACAAGAGATTCTTCATGGTAGGAACGGAAAGGAAGAAGGAAGTCATGAGTTGCACAGGACTAAGACCATTCAAGACACGGGAGTGCAATCTGTTCATCAAGTATGCGGCAGTTAAGACAGACTTCCCCCAATAAGACTTAGGGACAGACATTTGGAATAGAAGTGCTCTTGCAATTTCTAGGAGATGACGGTTCTTCCTTTCTGCAACCTCATTTTGTTGGGGGGTATCAACACAAGTTAACTCATGTAACACATCATGTTCCTTATGAAATTTTGTGAAATGTTGATTCACATATTCCTTGCCATTATCAGATCGTAACCTTTTTATAGATTTTCCAAACTAGGTTTGAACCATGCGATAGAAATTCAAGAATATTTGAAACACTTCAGATTTATCTTTCATAAGAAATATCCATGTGACCCTAGTGCAATCATCAATAAAAGAAATAAACCATTTTGCACCAGATATATTAGAATTAGAGGAAGGTCCCCACACATCAAAATGAATAAGATCAAACGGTTCAATACTTTTATTATTACTTGGAGAAAAAGTTGTGCAATAATGTTTCGCAAACTGACAAAAATCACAAAGAAAAGACTCAACAGATTTTAAACAATTGTGGAAATAACGACCTAAGAAGATTGAAAGGAGGATGACCAAGGCGTTTGTGGTGAAGCCATATCTGAGATGTAGCGGAATCTGAACTTGTCTCATGACTGGATGTGGACACCGTCTGACTGGTACTACCATGAGTTTGATGTAGAACATATAACCCTCCCTGTTCCTTAGCAACCCCAATCATCCTCCCCGTGGTAAGATCCTGAAACACACAATGAGATGGAAAGGTCACTGTACAGTTTAAATCTCTGGTAAGCTTATGAATAGAAATAAGGTTATTTGACAAATGAGGGACATGAAGCACATTATGTAAAGGAAGGGAAGGTTGAAGTGAAATAGTACCACATCCTGAAACAGGAACATGGGAGCCACTAGCAATCGTGATGTGATGCTTACCAGATAATTTAGAGTAAGTGAAAAAATATGAGGGATGAGGGGTCATATGATCAGTAGCACCATAGTCAATAATCCAGAGATCCTCAGATACAGTACTAGAAACATTAAAGGAGAATGAACTTAAATTCTTACCAGTCATGGTTAGAGAACAAGTGCCAGAAGGCTTACTCATAGAATCCAAGAGAGTGCGCAAACGATCCATCTCGGCTTTACTAAGCGCCGGAATTACCTCCTCAGAAGGTGGTGCAGATACCTCTTCACCCTCAATAACCAAGTCGGACACAGTTTGATTAACTTGCCTTTGTTGACTGCCTTTGAAACCCCCAAAGCATCCAAGAACCTTGTCTCTGCCATGGAGTTTAAAACAAGTGTCCTTAGTGTGATCAGACTTCTTGCAATAAGGACACCAACGCTCGTCACGTTTGGCGGATGACTTCCAAGAGGATGATCCAAGCTTTTTAGATGATAACCCACCAATAGGACCTTTGCCGGTGGCCAAAGCAGAACCATCACTTGAATTACCCTTATTCAACATGACAGTCCAATACTCTCTTCCCTCCTAACCGTGTAGAACATCTCGGAGAGAGAAAGAAGCTTGTCCTTTCCTAAAATTTGAAACCGAATAGGATCATACTCAGAATTCAACCCAGAGAGAAACTTAAAGACCCGTCCACGCTCAATAAACTTGGTTTAAGTAGCAGCATCCTCAGTGCATTTCATCTTTAAATCCTGATTTTGATCCAGCTCAATCCATAAACCATTCAGAGTACTATAATAATCAATGACAGAAAGAGAGCCTTGCTGGGTATTAAAAATTGTGTTTTCTAATTCATAACACGCAGCAATATCTTGTTTCATAGAATAGGTTTGACTCAAACTATCCCAAATTTCACATCCAGAAGTAAAAAACATACAATTCTTACTAATATCTGGTGTCATAGAGTTACATAGCCAAGTCATAATCAAAGAATCTTCATCATCCCAAATTCCAAACTGTAGGTCATTTGCCTTTGGAGGATCCCCGACAATGTGTGACAACTTCCGACGACCCTTAAGAGTGGTGCGAATAACCTGGGCCAATTGAAGATAGTTCTTACCATTGAGGTGATAAGAAGAGTGTAAAACTGGAAGATCATTTGGTTTCAATGCTGCAACGGCAACAGGAGGCGGTGGAATGACAACCGGAGGCGGCGTAGTGATGGTGGAGGACTGGGTGTCTACTGTAGACATTCTGGTTGGACCCGAAAACAGTCAGAAAAGAATAGGGAGGAGCCGACGATCATAATGGTGGGGGTCGCGCGGTGAAAGGCGGTGTGGAGGGTGGTGCGTGGCTCTCACGCCCGTACAGTGCGGCGGCACGTGGTGGCACTTGGGTGGGTGGTTTAGGGTGGGTTTTTCGGAGGTGGCCGAAAAATTGCCCACAAGCAGTCTGACGAGGGTGGTGAGACAAAAAACGGCGGCGACGGATGGCGGGTGGTGGTTTTAGGTCTCAGGCAGCAATAAGGCTGCAATAGGAGACAAGAAAAAAAGGCAAAGGCAAGCCCTAGGAACGACCTAGGCTCTGATACCATATAGAAAGAAGGAATCTAAAAGTATGAATATTATTCCTTGAGTTATTGTGTACACAGAAGGTTACAATATATAGGCTAATGTCATTGATTGTTATCCTAAAAATAAGGGAAATAAATCAGCCCTAATAAAAACAAGAATAAAAACATATCTGTACATATCTGATATTAATGCTGATATATTACAACACATCTTATGCGGAGTTTTTAGATAAGCCCGAACAAGAAGCTTTGAGGGTTTGGACTGCAAAGAATGTTGAGTTCATAGTCATCATAGAGCCATTTTTCGCTCCACACGACTAAGTGTCAACATTGGCCTGTGGTGAAGAATCGACGATGAGTTCACATACTTAGTCATTGCAGTTAGTGCCACTGTGCGAACCTTATAAAAATAAGCGTTATAGACATTTTTTAAAAATATTTAAATATTTTTTTCCAATTTATTAATGTTTCTTTGTCTTAAATTAAATTAGTGATGTTTTAATTTAATTCTCAATTCCCTTATTCTGATTTGTATTTCATTTATTTTTTTTGGGTAATAATTTATTTAATTATTTCGTTGGCATGCTTAAGCATCATAGTCATTGCCACATGTGCAGACCCCACACAACAAGCGATGTAGAATTGGTACCTTTTTTTTCTTTAAATAATCACTAATTTTTGTTTAAATTTTTGTATTTTTTAACATATTTCAGTAATTGTATTTTTTTAACAATATAATAATCTTAATAATAACTATATATTTTTTAAAATTTTTAGTTTGTTACAGTTGCAATTGAAAGTCCCACATTGTACAGCAAACAAAACACTTCAGTTTACAATAAGTATAAAACCAACACTAGTATACTACTCAAGTCCCACTTCAGCTAACAAGCAATGTACTTAACTATGCAACAGCTACAAAAGCCAGGACACTTCGATAATTTACGTTGCATAGTTGTTGGCTTCTTTCAGTCGTGGGTCGTTGCTCATACGAGCCCCGTTCTTTTTTTTATTATTTTGAAATTTTATATGTTTGGACGACCGTTTTGTGCATAGGCTGAGAATAAGACAAATTTACCAGGTTTACGAACTAAACTAATTCATATTGTTTCATTTTAACATTTAGTTCATGTGATTCAAACTGATGAACCAATTCAAACAGTTCCCGAACTTAATTCGAGCAGAGTTGAGTTACAAAAAATGGTTAATATCGAACTCGAGTCGAGTTTTGAGCTGAACCATTTCTCATCGAGTCAAGCCAAAATGAACCTCAGCTCGGTTCAATTTGACTCGTTTCCAGCCCTAGATGTAATGCATAAAGAACAAACTCCAGTTATGTAGCATCAATGCTACACTTGACCAATTAAGCACATGGATAGAAATAAGTTGGCTTAAAATTAAAAGAATTCTGCTAACAAAAAGAAATCTAGTTTCTGAATATACAAAGATTATTCCTTACCACTTTAATTTGCTTGTTGCCAACTCCACATTCCTTTAAGAGACTCAGGGCGGCCACAATAGTACCACCTGCAATTCATATGAAAAACAAAATAATAATAAAGGTCAAACAACGAGGCCACTTCATGGCAAAACAGATGTTCAAGTATATGGAACACAAAATTGATGCAGAATTATCGTGGATTCACTAGATTGCACTAGGGTGTCCAAAATTTGAACCAATCCACTAACGCAACTCACTTCCAGCCCTTACTAGCAACAAGTTTGAATTGATTGAAAATTTCAGGAAAAAATTATTCAGTCTCAGGTTGAAAAAATTTGAAATCAAAACAAAAAAAACCAAGCTGATATGAATATAGTTCAATACTTCTACGTGTCTGCAAGTTTAATATCCAATTCTGTTTTGGAGGAAAAAAAAATTCTAAAGCCAAACAAGCAACCCAATCCATATACAGCCTTAGTTTGTACATGATGGCATACTCAAACTCATGTAACCATGAAGAGGCTGACACATAACTCAGTTGAGTACGAAAAACCCTAGCAACCCAAACATCTACGCAACTATGACAGAACTCCATATAAAATGTTGCTTTGAGTTTGAGGCTTGCATACATATACCCATGTAATAAAGAACTTGCATCATGTGAAATGAGGAAGACAAGATAAGAGGTTCAGTCACAAGGCATGCACTTGTATATCTTTGACTTACTGATCAACATCCAAAGAAATTCATTCTACGATAAAGACAGAGGTCAAAAGGCTCAGTCCTGATGGATGATATGATAGCATGAGAGTAAAAGCTCAAACAAGAGTAGACTATACATGCCTGTTGCCAGCATAGGATCAACCACAAATACTTTAGATCCTTCTGCAAACTTCTTGGGTAACCTGGAAATCATATATAGGAATATGTAACAAAAGGTGCTCAAGCATTCAGTAAAATAAGTCAAAAGCAAGAGAAGCAATTGGGCACTGTAAGCCACCCTTAGAAGTGAAAGGAGAAAAGGGAAAAAAGAAAAAAAAAAGGGGGGGGGGGGGGGGGAAAAAGCATATTTCTCTTTCAAATATAAATTTCTTACTTGTTCAAATATATAGTTGGCTGAAGTGTTTCCTCATCTCTGCTTATTCCTTTTGCAAATGGGAAGCAAAAATATATAATTATTGTTCAATTTAAGAAATTGACGAGATATGTACTCTAGTTTTAAAGAAGCGCATCCCCACAACTAACAATATTTAAACAAGTGATCATCTTATTAAAATGAATTATGAAACAAAAATATACAAATATGTAAAACCAGACTTTTTCTGTATAAATCATGTTTGTTGGATGTGCCTCTGAATTCTAGGCTTACAAAATAAGCAACAAAAAAGCATTTGCATCCTCTTGTTTTCATTAACTACTAGTACAGGTTTATCATTACCTAGATGATATGTTTTTGTTGCAGGCAAGATTGATGATGCATGTTCAGCAAGAGCAAGACCAGCTCTCAAGATTGGAATTACCTGAAAAGCTAGTAAAAGATTCAGGCGATAGCTTGCAGAAAGACACTACCCAACCACAGCAACAAGACCGTAAAAGGACTTAAGTTTGGGCAACTGGCAGATATTAATAGCATCAAAGGAATACCAAAAACATGAACATGGTTTTGGTTAAAGAAATTATATCTCTGAAATTCTTCACAATTTAGTAAAAATATGGTTAAAGAAATTATATCTCTGAAATTCTTCACAATTGAGTATAAATAAGAAAAATATCAATCAATATATGTAGAATGGGTGTATGTAACTGTCAGGCTACAAGAACAACTCCTGAAAATATTTAATTCTAAACAAACATATTGAAAGCAATATGCTACTTACAGCCACAGGCTCCCTTGGATCAATGAACTCCACTGAGGCAACACCCATTGGTGATTGAATCTCTCCAGAAACAGTAGGCTGAAAACAACGAAAATAAAGCAGAGAAGAAAAAAAAATGTTAATCCATCAGCATGAGTGTGATGATAGGTAGACAGAAATTATTAGATGGGAACATGAAACAACATCAAATCTTTCAACTATTAAAATATGAATTCAAGACACCACTTCTAACCAGTGGCAAGTTCCAGATTCTTGTATCACAATAAGGAGAGAGAGCGGTGCAGGATGCACACGCATTAAGAAAGCCTTAAGTCTAAGAATCAAATTGCCTTAGAATTTTGGAAAGCTTACGAATATAGGGCTGAATACAATATTCTAAAGAACTTACTATATCATAATCGCTGGGGTTGTTAGAAAGCTGATACTTCAGTTAACTTTATATTTACAGTTCCAGGGGTATTTTGGTAATTTTCCTACTCACAATCAGGAGATGCATTTGGGCCTGATTTATGTAGTGTTTTTTCTTATTAAGTATTACTGGTTCTAACTTTAACTATTTTTTTGGGGGCATATAACTCAGTCTTTTTTTTTTTTGTATAAAAAAGTCTTATTTTATCGCTGAAATTTTTCCTTAAGGGCTTAGTGGTATTAAGGAATCCCAATGTAAGATTAGGATTCCATTCCCAAACCTTGTAAAACAATATATTGTAGGATGTCTATTTTTAAGCTGTAATACTTTCTTTAGGAGGAGTGTTCAGTTGAATGAACTATTGCAGCAAGATTACTCTTTCTAGATGGTTCAGCACAATCAAACCCTATGTATCACGCCTAGCCTAGACTAATTACGTTGTCTTCTCAATCTCTACTGTTCTTTAATTTTTACCCAGCTCAGAACTGTTTTCTTTGGCAAATGGCTTAAGAATTCTATCTTTCTTAAAATGCTAATAAGTTCTTAGTTTAATCTACCCATAAACCCATCAAACACAGATTACGTAGGTATTGTTCACGGCAACCCAACCAGCCACCTATTTGACCCTTAAAATCCTTGGCTACCGAAACATGCTTGCCCTCCTATATCCCCTATGAGTCATCAATTCCCCCATATATGTACATTTTACCATTACACACACACACCATAGCCCTAACCCATAAATCCAGGGAGAGAGAGAGAGAGCAATACATCTAGAACAAAGTCGACATATACCTTAAGCAACGTTTTGAAAACATTGATAGAAATAAACAAAATTTGGACATTTATACTAGATGCTTAATATGCAACATATAATTTATAACCTATTTCCTTTTGGCTTGACCTTGTAGATGAAAACCATGGCTTAAATTTGTATGCTTTAAGAATAATAATAATTAAAAAAAACAGATTGCAACAATATCAAATTATATTGTAGGAAAAACACATGTGAAAAACATGAGATTATAGCAGGGACATGAACTATGACACAGCAACTAACCAACCAATCCCTTGAAGCTTCATACATTAGTAACCTTCCCAACTCAGCCATTGCATTTCCTACAACATTAGAAACCCAAAGTGTCAAGTCAACCTTCATATAATTAATCTAGGAATTTCAAGCCAAGTCTGACTAAGTTTAGTTAAATACAGGTTTTCAAAAAAAAGGCAGAATGAGGGAAATTTGAGAAACTGAAAAATTGAACTTTTCAATAAATGCAAAACAGATGCTACAGGCTCACAAGTCTATCCAGCTTAAGAGTGAATTTCCTTTGGGAAAAAACCAACATATTCAAATTAAGTTGTTCCAGTTCCAGTTCCAGTTTCCAACCATACTTAAGGGCATCATTTTCTTTTGAGCTGATTACAGTAATAACAAATTAGCAGATAAGATTGCTCACCGAAAGTGTGAATAATGAAATTTGAAAAGCTATCAAGCTCACTCTGCAACCTAGAACTATAGCTGTTGGTGGTAAATAAGACATACATTTTTTCCACACTTAACAGTAACAATTCATGGAGTGAGTTGCTCACACTTGAATCAACAGTTTGACAAAAAGCACAACCTTATGGAATTCAAAGATCAAATGACACAATATTAACAACACTACCAGTAGTGCGTGTTTGTCCAGAAGCTACAATCTTGTCAAGCATTAAACAGGAAAGTAGCTATTAAGTTAACTTAAGTGATGAAGCTATTCTTAAGTAGATTGCAGTGAACAAAATCAGATCAATGTTCAGCTCAAATTACAGAATATTGCTAAAAAAATATAAACTTGGCACTCACTAAAGATGGGAGAAGGAGTTTGCTCGTTTCTCAGAACCGAAACCCAGTGCTTGATCAACGGATGTGGAGGCACATACACCTTCAAAAACCCAACAACCAGATTACTCAACCAAACAAGCCACCACAGATAAAGCACCAAAAAACAAACTTTAGGCTCTCCTTTCCTTCCATTTTTTTCCTCAGGAACCAAACAGACCAAAACCTCATAAACCCAGAAGCCAAAACCACAAGAGGAATCATAAAAACAAATAAACAGATCAATCAACCAATTAAGCTACCACATATAAATCGCCAACAAACAAAACTTTTGGCTCCTTTCCCTCCATTTTTTTTTTCTCAGGAACCAAACAGAGCAAACATCCATAAACCCAGAAGCCAAAACCACAGGAGGAATAAAAAAACCCAGTAAGCCGATTAGTCAATCAATTTAGCTACCACAGATAAATCACCAAAAAAAAAAAAAACTTTTGGCTAATTGGCTCCTTTCCCTCCATTTTTCTTTTTCTCACGAACCAAACAGACCAAAAACCCGTATATACCCAGAAGCCAAACAACAAGAGGAATAAAAAAACCCCAATAAACATATTAATTAACCAATCAAGCTACCACAGATAAATCGCAGCAAAAAAAAAAACTTTTGGCTCCTTTCCCTCCATTTTGTATTCTCAGGAACCAAACAGAGCAAAAACACACAAACTCATAAACCAAAACTACAAGAATAGAAGAAAACTAACGAGCATTCGGTTCTCAGAGACAGGCTTCTCCTCCATGGTCATGTGAGAGCTCACAGCACCACAGGTACGGCGCGGAGCACTGGAAGAAGAGATCTGAGTGGGGGAAGACACAAAGAATAAAGGTTATTTATTGGAATCAAGAATCTAATCAATGAGAACAAACAAAATATTAAAAAAATTAAATGAAATTAAATTAGAATTAAATAAAATTAAAATATAAAAAATTACATAAAAATTGAAACTTTTTTATTGCCTTTCTTGTTTTGAAGAGAGAGGTAGTAGGAGTAGGAGGAGTGAGTGAGAGGTGAGAGAGACTGTGACATGTGGACGGAATAGGCGCCGCATCGGACGAGAAAGGGAGATTATGGTTGAAGTGAATGCGGCACCAAGCCATGTAATCCGAGGAGACTAAGGTTTGAGTGTGAGAGTCCGTGGTTTTGGGGGAAGAGGATATGCTATTTT
The DNA here is from genome assembly GCA_029884605.1 of Ormosia emarginata. Taxonomy (NCBI): domain Eukaryota; kingdom Viridiplantae; phylum Streptophyta; class Magnoliopsida; order Fabales; family Fabaceae; genus Ormosia; species Ormosia emarginata. Next base: position 13,805,345 of record JAQQTP010000049.1, read on the forward strand.
TGGACTTTCGATTAATTGGATAGATATGGTGCGAATCTCATTTTAATTTTTCACATTGAACCAAATATTTTCATTTTTCACATTACAATTTTTCTCTCTAATTTCAATTCATTTATTGTTATTAATGAATAAAGCTGGCAAGAAAGCACCAATTCATCATTTACTTTTATAATGATTTTTTTTAAAAAAAAATTAGTAAGGAGGAAGACTTTACTGGGATACAAGGGTAAGGAAATGAGTTCAGGCTCTTGGCTATAATTAATTTCCTATAGATATCAGTCTTTTTCAATCAAGTACCGAGTTAAGCAATGTTACGTTTGGCATATGAAATGATACCGCACCAAAAGAAAGTTTATGGAATGATAATTTATATGAACGAAATTGGAATTGTTTGTCCTAGAATCAAGGATGAGAAGGTATCTCGCCTCAAGGTAGAATGAGTTTGAGAATGAAGATGCTCCAAGTGCTGCAATAGGGTGTTGGGAGAGGGGGGAGGTGTATCTATAAAGGTACTTTGACGTAAGTTAAAAACATTATTAGGGGTTTTCAAGAAGTAGTTGGCGAGGCTATAGGGCACTAAACTCATCATACCAAACTAAGGTGGACATGACAATGCCAGAACTTGGGGGCTTGTCGCCCTCAACCTAGCCCTTCATGGTCAGATCCACAAACTACGACATTGAGACCATGGACCTCTTTAAACGAATCTCCTTGAGTTGGTCAGTCCCCTTCCTTTTTTGGTGGAGGGCTTGCTCTTACTTGGATGATTTCAAGCTTGGTTCTCGAACTATGACAAGCAAATCCCCTCCAACCGAAATCGTGTCCACATCTTTAGCAGCTACCAGCTCTTTCATCAACCTCTTCAAGTCCCTCAAGCTACATTTAGGGGCATGAGAAGAAAATACCTAAGTAACAAACCATAAAGTAGAAGCTAAAATAAGAAACTCAGACACAAACCCACCTCACCCAAAATAGCTCCAACATCCTTCTCAAGTGAGTCTATCAAATTTGAACAAACTGATCAATCAATCATGATGGTGAAAGAGGACTTGAAAAGGGGGTTGAATCAAGTCCTGCCCAAATGAAAGTTTTTACAAAATAACTTTAAATACCAAAAAAAACACTTATGCGGGGATGAGTTAGCTTATAAAATGATAAGCTGAGTTATAACAGTATGAACTCAAAAACCAAAAAATTCATGTAGTAATGGAAATGTAAAAGAGGAGGGTTAGAGAGAGCTTGCATCTGAAATTTTATACTGGTTCGATCTCTAATGTGAAGTTTATGTCTAGTTCCCACCCAAGGTGATATTTGCCACTATCAGACCCAAGTGTTCTTTGACCCTAGCCTCTCCAAGTTACATACATGTAGTTTTGATCCACCTTAACATTTTCAAGCTGGAACTAAGTAGTTTTCTTCCACCCTTGCCTTTTCAAGCTAGAAACCAAGTAATTTTTTTTTTCTTTTCAATACTAGCCTCTCCAAACAAGAACAAACACACCCTCAAAGGGATTTTACAAGATTAAAAAGTATGTACACTCAAAATCACTTAATACAATATATGTTAGTGTAAGGACAACTTAGAAAACACAAGAGAATACTCCATTACACACAAATAAATAATAATTTTCTTCTCTTGATCTTTTCCTCTCTTTTGATTTTCGTTCACCTTCTTTTCTCTATTCTTTTTCTGCTACAGAAGCATTTGGACAACTGGGTATATATATACAGAGAGAGGAGATATTTTAAATTTTGGAGCATATAGGTGATACAAAAGGCATATTCCTCTTTATTCCTTGTCTTTTTTGTGCAAAGAAAACTTCCTTGAAATATCTTCATAAACATTTTGTGACTTTACTTCATGATGAAAGCTGGAATATTTTGGAATTTTTAGTCTTGCAACAAAACAAAGCATTGGTTTTTATGCTCATCTTCTTAATCTTTTGTTCCTTTTTCATGACTTGAACAAACTTCAACTTCAACCATAGGAAGTCATGACATTAGATATTTCAATTTGATCATCTTTTCCATTAGATATTTCAATTTGATCATCTTTCCCTTCATTTCCATCAAACTAGCTCATCTTGAGTATTCATCCTTCATAGTAGCTCAATTTGGTCTCTTCATTTGAATTTTCAATTTTGTAGCTTAAGACTTTCATTCATTCTTTGACAAATATGCATATTAGCCTTTCAACTAAAACTAGGTATAGTTATACAGTGTTGAGAGTATAAAAATGTTTAGAATCATCACTTAAAGAATGATAAGTTTGAAACCTTAGGCTAACAAACCAAACAAGCCACCACCAATAAATCACAAAAAACAAAAAATTGGGGAAGAGGATATGTTATATTTGAACCTTTTTTGTAATTGGATAGATAGGTGTGGTGCAAATCTCATTTTATTTTTTTAATTTTTTTTTACATTGAAACCATAGTTATTAAAACCGACTTGGACCGACCGGTCACACTGTTGAACTAGCAAATCGATCTCCTAGCTAGTTTGAGTAGCTTGTCAGATTGGATATGTTATTAACACGATATAAACTGACCTGAACCATACTAAACCGGTGAGAATTGGCTAGGTTTAGAAGACTCAGTCAAGACAAGACCGGCCAGCAACCCGTGCATGCAGTTTGCGATATATGTAGTCAGTCTCTATTCCAACCAACTCTCGACCACCAACAGGACCTTTGTGAGTTTAATATGAACCTGCCAGTCAAAGGTCCATCACATGACCTTTGACTTTACTTACTATTGTAGGTTTTTAAATGAAATTATTTTATTACTTAAAAATCCTGATAGTGTATGTATTTTCAAATCAATCCTTTTTATTATTTTTAATTCATATGTACCAAATGCTTTAGATGAAGATTTTAATCCGTATTCGCCTGCGACCTCCAAACTCCTGCAAAATCCATTTTATCCTCACCAACCGCGCCTTACACCACCTCCCAACCGCCATCCTGCGTCATTGTGCCATCTTCCAGCCACCCTTGTAGCAATCTCCACCCAACCAGCAAAGCTATCTGGAGCCAGCATCCATCACAACCTCACCATCAACTTCCCCTGCAACCCAAACCAACATCAAGTTTCAAACCCCTTCACCCCAAATCAAACCGAACCTCAACACCGCCTGGAGTCGCACTACTCTGTTCCCTCTAACCTTGTGCCACCACTTTCCTCCAACCCAAAACCACTAGATCCGCGACCCACAACGCACTAGCCACTTCAACCCAATTGCAATGTCAATCACTGCCCATGGTTGTATGATTGGATTTAGTTCCTGATTCTAATATGATGTAATGTTTATTACATGGTTGTATGATTTAACTAAGTTGATTATGTGAGGATTACGTTATTTTGGTGTTGGTTTTTGATTGAGTAGTTTCTTTGCACCCTTTTCGCAACTCAAGTTAGTGCACTTCAATGGCTTACTGTTATATGGTTTTGAAAATGGGTAATATGGCCTTATTGCCCCTTGGTAAAGTTGTCTCAAACTCAACAAATTAAAATTGCAAATATTATATTTGAAATAGGATTTGTTAAAGGGGTGCTTGAAATCCCACCATTGCATGTAGTGAAAACAACTGAAGTCTATTTGAGGAATTTCATTGCTTAGGAGCAAAGCAGAATTGGTATCAGCAAACAATTCACTTCTTATGCTTTGTTTCTCAGAGGGGTGACATGTTCAATGCAAGATATTGAGCTATTTTTGAGCAATGAAGTTGTGGTCAAAGATAGCAAGATCAGTAACAAAGATTTGCTCACTTTCTTTGGCACAATCACAAAGGGGGTGGACCAAATGGATTCCAGTTACAATAAACTTTGTGAGGACTTGAACACATACTCAGCAGTGAACCCTTTTAATAAATTCCCTATACTAGTGTGGCATTATTGTAGATTTTGTGTAGAATGCATCAGATACTCTTGCAAACGAAGCTACAATTTTGGATCATATCCCAAATGTGTGGAAATTTATAAGAATGGTGGTAGTTGCAGTGTTACTTGTTCTTACCATTATGTAAACCTATTATTTAGCCCATGGCTAAGTAAATTCTGGTATTGACTATTAAGTGTAACCATGATTCACGGTGGGCAAAAAATGTTGTTCCAATGCTCAAAAAAAGAAAGGAATCAAGATAACTTTTGTTATTTCTGTACATTTATTGAGTTTAGTTTATGCAAATACTGTTAATGGACAAATATTTAGATATTAAAAAATTAACTAACTATATAAAAGGACATAAACACAATTATTTGGTCTTAATAGATAGTTAAGTGGGTGAATAATTAAAGTGAAAAGATTCAAACATATCGGTGATAGTTTGTCATGTATGAGTATGAAGTACCCACATACTAATCTTGATTCATGCCTTCAACGTGATTGGGCAGCTGGTTAAAAATGATCACGAAAAATGGTTATTGAAAATTAAAAAGATGCAAGAAATTTTTGTAGGAATATATTATAAAGGGCTTGTGGTTTTGAATTTTGGCCTAACATAATTTGTTTATGAAAAATTGGCAATGTGTTCCATGGTGTTGTGTTCATAACTGCGAGCTAAGTCCAATAGAGATTAACACTATATCTACTCCATCGCTAATGGCGTCATCAATATTCTTTAGAAAGGTGGCACTGGAGCAGCCTTCTTTTGAGCATGTTTTATAGGCAGCAATCCTAGTAGAAGGTGAGTGATGTGTGTGAAACAACATCATATTTTGTTTTTGTTTTGCATGTATTTTTATGCATTTTAAGCATTTTAGTTTTGTTTTTTATTTGTTTTTCCCTTAATTCAGATAACTGCGGTGTTTTTGGTATTGTTGTGCAGGATTAGTACTTAATTGACCTTAAAATGGATGGAAAGCTTGCATAATTGAAGTTGAAGCTTAAAGGATAGCAATTTGGGACAAAAAGCCCACTCCAGAGAGATCCACGACCTACCTGTGGAATTCGTCACGGCCATAGATCGAGCAGCTGCGTGAAAAAGCAAAAGAAAAGTTCTAGAGAATTCCACGGCCTGGCCATGGAATGATCCACGGCCGTGGATTTTTAAGTTTGTTTTTCTTCCTTTTTATGGGCTTGGATCAACAGACCCTAAGGGCCTCTCGGACGAAAGTTCCACGGCCTGGCCGTAAAGAGAGCGGGATAGAGTAGGAATGATCCACGGTCGTGGATCGCTGTCCGTGTCAGATTTTTAAGTTTGTTTTTCTTCCTTTTTATGGGCTTGGATCAGTTTAGACCCTGAGGGTATATATAGTTGTTCTGAATACAATATTAAGGTTCGAAATTGGTTTGGAAAGAGGCACATTAGAAGGCTCTTGATTTTTATCTCCCTCTCTTCTCTCTTTAATTACGGGTTTGAATGTTTTTGAACTTGATTTCTTGTTTCTTCTTTTCAATGTCTGAGTAGTTCCTTTTGTTTCTAGGATTGGGCAATGCCCTTTGATACATTGATGATGATTAATTGACTTTGTTTACCCCTTTTATTAATCTTGAATGTTCTTTGATTCAATCCTTATTGCGCTTATTCATGTGAATTCACTGGCCACTTATTTGCATCTCATAGATATCTAGGGGCGTACTGAGAGGTGAACCTAGGTGTTGGAACCATAAGAATTGAACTTAAGGTCTTAATCACGAGAGTAGGTTTAGCCTTTCGAGGATTTAATGAATTACCATAAGGTGTAATGAGTTCAATTTAGATTCAATTACCACGAGAGTAGGAATTAGTTTAATTGGGTACAGTTCTTGTCTCTTGAGAAAGAACATTAACTAATTTAGGGTAATTCACCTTCAATTGAATTTCAGTTTTAATAAAACGATTGTCAGTTAGGAGTCTTGTATCATTGTGGTTACCCCCAATCCTGGAAGCCCTTTTGAATCTGAAAATCTTTCTTGACAATTTGCTATTTTTGTTCTCAATTTTGCACCTTGACATTTATTTATTTAATTACTTGGTTACTACTTCTTATCACTCCACAACTATATTATCTTATTTAATTGAATTAATTAATTAATTAATTGGTATTCATAGACATAGTCCATGTGGATTTGATCTTTTTATTACTTGACAGTGAAACTGTACACTTAGGAATTTCACATATCAAGTTTTTGGCGTCGTTGCCAGGGACTGTGTTTTTCTTGAATATCAGTTTAATTTTTAATTTGATTATTTTAAACCTTTTTACTACTTTCTTGTTTTCTCTTTGACTCTTTACATGAAATTTCTCTTGTTTATGCGAAGTACTAGACGTTCCGGGACTCTTGAAGAAGTAGATCATGAAATTGAAAGAACTTTGTGTAGAAGGAGAAGACAACAAAGGCAAATAGTGAGAGAAATACTTGAACCAACACCTATCATGGCTGAACCTGTGGACAATAAACCGCTAAAAGAGTTTGCAGCCCCAAATGCTCGGGGTTTGTGTTCTGGAATTGCTCGGCCAAACATTGAAGCTAGACACTTCACCATACCTCCTGCCATACTTTCTATGATAAGGTAAAACTAGTTTGGAGGATTGCCATCAGAAGACCCGAATGATCATGTGGATATGTTCTTGGAATTCTGTGAGACCCTCAAGATTGAAGGCGCTTTTGTTGATGCTATTTATCTCTGCCTATTTCCATTATCATTGAGAGACAGAGCTAGAGCTTGGTTGAAGTCAGTTCCCGTTGAGACAATCACTACTTGGGACCAATTGGAGCAAGCTTTCTTGGACAAATTATTTCCACCTTCCAAGACTGCTCATCTTAGGACCCAGATCACAAGCTTCATTCAGAAAGATAGAGAGTCATTGTCGGAAGCTTGGGATAGATATAAGGCTCTGCTAGAAGCCTGCCCACACCATGGGTTAGAAAAATAGTTGATTGTCCGCACCTTCTATAATGGGCTAGAATATTCTTCTAAGGTGTCTCTAGACTCCGCAGCTGGTGGAGCTTTGATGAACAGAAGACTGACAGAAGCCTATGAGATCATTGAGAGTGTTGCCACAAATCATCACCAATGGGCAAATGAAAGAGGTAATAACCCGAGAAAACTCTCGGGAGGTAAGTTTGAGGTAGACGGGGTTGATTTAATTATCAAAATTTGATTTTTTGAATAAATGTTTTGACATGCTTGAAAAAGCTCATGTATATGCCATAGGTGCCTCTAACAATTTTTGTGAGATTTGTGGAGCACAGAGACACATGGGTGCTGAATGTCAAGTCGGAATTGGCTCCTCACATGGTGCACCGGTGGAGCAAGTGGAATCATGCCACAATTTTCATGACTTCAACCAAAAGGGGATGAATAATCCATATTCTCAAACTTACAACCTCGGTTGGAAGTCACATCCTAACTTCTCCTACCGGAATAGTCAATACCAAGCTGGGTAAGATAGTGCTAAACCCTCTTCTGGATTCCAACAGGTACAAAAATCTAAACTTGAGTCTCTTCTTGAGAACTTTGTTAAGAGTCAATCTAAGCAAAATGAGGAGTTTAGATAACATGTGCAAGTTGTGACTGAGGCCATTAGAGAATTGTTATCTAAGGTTGAAAATTTGGCCATTCATAATAAGATGTTGGAAACTTAGATTGCCCAACTAGCAGGCACTTCACATAGGCAACAGAGTAAGTTTCCTGGTCAACCTGATATAAATCCAGGTAATGAATACTATATGGCTGTGAGTTTGAGAAGTGGTAGGAAATTAAAGGATCCTAAGGGTAAATGGGATAGTGACAAAGATGAGGGCAATAAGGAAAAAGAGACTAAGGCACAACCCTTAGAAGAGGAGGAAAATAATGAAAAGGTATCTAAGTATGTACCCCCTGAACCTTACCAACCCCCAGTTCCCTACCTTCAAAGATTGGGTAAGGCCAAGTTAGATAGGCAATTTGGGAAGTTCCTAGAGGTCCTAAAGAAACTGTACATTAATGTACCATTCATTGAGGTGTTGAAACAAATGCCTACCTATGCTAAGTTTCTTAAGGACATTTTGTCTAATAAGAGAAAGCTTGAGGAATATAAGATAGTAGCTTTAACTGAGGAGTGTAGTGATTTAATTCAAAATAAATTGCCTCCTAAGCTTAAAGATCCAGGTAGCTTTTCTATTCCTTGTTTGATTGGTAATACTAGTTTTGATAAAGCTTTATGTGATTTGGGGGCTAGTGTTAGTCTTATGCCCCTTTCTGTGTGCAAGAAATTGGAGGTGGGTGAACTAAAACCCACAACTATCTCCCTTCAATTGACTGATCAATCTGTCAAATACCCCGTAGGCATCTTGGAGGATGTTTCTATTAGAGTGGGTAAGTTTTTCATACCTGTTGATTTTGTTGTGCTTGACATGGAAGCAGATGCTAAAATACCGATCATACTTGGGCGTCCATTCTTGGCCACTGAAAGGGCAATTATTGATGTCCACGAAGGGAAATTGACTTTGCGATTGAACAATGAGGAAGTAGTTTTTAATGTTTTCAATTCTGAAAAAAAAATCTTAATTCCTTTAATTCATGTAATCGCATAGATGCTACTGATGTTATGGGCAGTGTTATACTTTCAAATATGCAGGAATCTGTGACTGATGCTATGTTAGAGGAGACCTTACCTAAGGCTGCTACTAAGTTCGAGAAGGCCAAGCCCTACAAGAAGGGACTAAAGAAGCAGAATGACAAATGCGTCAAGAATCGTGAATTTAAACCAGGGGATAAAGTTCTTGTTGATAACTCACTTCTACATGTCTGTCCTAGTAAGTTATGGTCAAAATGGTCAGGACCATATGAGATTGTTCGAGTCTTATCCTACGGTGTGCTTGAGGTGAAGAAAGAAGGCAATGGGCCATTCATGATCAATGGCCAAAGAGTGAAACATCTTGAAGAAGGAGTGAGGACTGAGTACCACTCCATTGGCATCACATGAGCATAGAAACCAAACCAGAGTCAAGCTAATGACTATAAACAAACGCTTCTTGAGAGGCAACCCAAGTTTCCTTATTTTTTCTTTATTTTATTTCCTCTTTTTCTTTTCATTTTGTGTGTTAGACTGTTGGTTTGATGTTTGTCTCATGGATTTTATCTAGGTTTGACCCCTTTTTGAAGCTAAATTTAGAAGGAGAGTGAAGTTAGAAAATTCCATGGCCACGGATTGAAGATCAGAAGAAAAATGTTAAAGTCAGAGAGATCCACGGCCTGGCCGTGGATCCAACCATCGCCGTGGAATTCAAGAGGCCAAAAAAAAAAGAGAAAGAAGAAGGAAGTCAGCACCCTTTCCCACCACCGCAGTGAGTTCTTTTCTTTGATTCATTCTCCAGTTATAGATTTTTACATTAGGGACAATGTAAGTTCTAAGCTTAGGGGGTATTTTCATTTTTATTTTCATTGTAGATCATTGCTCTCATGCATCTTCATGTCTCATATTGCATTACATCTTCATGTCTCAAATTGCATTACATCTTCTTATTGCATTTTCACACCATCATATCTTTCAGCTTTTTGGTTAACTTTGTGCCCCTATCTTTTGAGGATTTTGGCATGATATTGATTTGGAACCCAATTTGTTGATTCTTGTGGTAGGCAACAGACATTGTTTTAATTGATAGTGGAGGTGATTTTTTGATAGTTAATAATTAGCATATGTTCTCTGAATTTGTGCTTCTCATTTATTTATTTAAACTTGGTTATTTGTTCTTATCACTCAAATTGATTTTGAACCTTTAAAACCTCTAAATGTGAGTTTTGAGCCTATATGGGATTTATGCACGATATGATTTTTGCTCCCATTCTTTGTGTTGAGTGAAAATTTCTCATTGATTTTGTGCTCTAGAACTTGATTTGACATCATTTTGAGGCGAAATTTCTGTGTGCATGCTTGAATGTGATTAAGGCATCTTAGGTATTTTTCTAGCCTTCTGAAGTAATTGTTACACTTTCATCCACTAGTTGTCCATTTTGAGCCTATTGCATAATTGTTTTTCTTGATGCCTATGATGATACATTGTCGGTGATCATTTAGAATATTAAATAGAGCAAATTGGGTTTGAGTGTTATATTGGGAATCATATGTTTTTGAAAATGAAGTCTCTCCCCTATGTTTAAAAAAAAAGGAAAAGGAAAAGAAAATAAAAGAAAAGGATGAGATGAAAGCTTGAAAAGAAGGAAAAGAAGATGCTTGGAAATGTGGAGTTATGCTCTTATTTGAAAAATGCCTTTGCTCCATTTATGTTCATTTGAATTTCTTGTGCTTATTGAAAATTTTGTTAGCCTTTTGTGCATACCTTCCTTTCTTTACCTTACCTAATATCATTCTCATGGCTCCATTATAACCCTTGAAAGACCTTTTGATTCTTGCGTGCATGCTGATTATTAGTGGAAATTTGGTTTCTTATCAAGCTTATGGAAGTGCATTTTCCTTGATGAATCTTGAGCGCATTGTCTTCATCCTTAAACACTTTGAGTGTGGTTAGTAGAGTGAACCCAATTTAGTGAGGAGCATGATTTCTGAGAACTTAGCCTCTAATTGGACTTGATTTTGATTACCTCTCAAATTCTTGGTTTGCCTTTGCCTATTGCTTGGTTAGATGTTTTCTTGGGATCCTCATTCATTATTGTCTTTTGATCCCACTTCTTGGTTTGACATTAATTATTGCTTGGGGACAAGCAAAATCTTAAGCTTGGGGGGATTTGATGTGTGTGAAACAATATCATATTTTGTTTTTATTTTGCATGCATTTTTATGCATTTTAGGTATTTTAGTTTCCTTTTTTATTTGTTTTTCCTTTAATTCGGATAATTGCGGTGTTTTTGGTGTTGTTGTGCAGGATTGATACTTAATTGACCTTGAAATGGATGAAAAGCTTGCATAATTAAAGTTGGAGCTTAAAGGATAGCAATTTAGGACAAAAAGCTTACTCCAGAGAGATCTACGGTCTGCCTGTGAAATTTGCCACGGCCATGGATCGAGCAGCTGCGTGAAAAAGTAAAAGGGAAGTTCCAAAGAATTCCACGGCAATGTATCGTTGTCCGTGTCAGATTTTTAAGTTTGTTTTTCTTCCTTTTTATGGGCTTGGATTAGTTTAGACCCTGATGGTATATATAGTTATTCTGAATACAATATTAGAGTTCGAAATTGGTTTAGAAGGAGGCACATTGGAAGGCTCTTGATCTTCATCTCCCTCTCTTCTCTCTTTGATTACGGGTTTGAATGTTTTTGAACTTGATTTCTTGTTTCTTCTTCTCCATGTTTGAGTAGTTCCTTTTGTTTCTAGGATTAGGCAATGCCCTTTGATACATTGATGATGATTAATTGACTTTGTTTACCCCTTTTATTAATCTTGAATGTTCTTTGATTCAATCCTTATTGCGCTTATTCATGTGAATTCGCTGGCCACTTATTTGCATCTCATAGATATCTAGGGACGTACTGAGAGGTGAACCTAGGTGTTGAAACTATAAGAATTGAACTTAAGGTCTTAATCACGAGAGTAGGTTTAGCCTTTCGAGGATTTAATGAATTACCATAAGGCGTAATGAGTTTAATTTAGATTCAATTACTATGAGAGTATGAATTGGTTTAATTGGGCATGGTTTTTGTCTCTTGAGAAAGAACATTAACTAATTTAGGGTAATTCACCTTCAATTGAATTTCAGTTTTAATAAAAGGATTGTCAATTAGGAGTCTTGTATCATTGTGGTTAGCCCCAATCCTGGAAGGCCTTTTGAATCTGAAAATCTTTCTTAACAATTTGCTATTTTTGTTCTCAATTTTGCACCTTGACATTTATTTATTTAATTACTTAGTTACTACGTTCTTATCACTCCACAACTATATTCTCTTGTTTAATTTAATTGAATTAGTTAATTAATTGGTATTCATAGACGTAGTCCCTGTGGATTCGATCTTTTTATTACTTGACGACGAAAGCGTACACTTGCGGATTTCACACATCAGTGAGTCACCTCATGCTGTTCCTTGTGCTAAACCATAACAACTAGCGTTGTTGACATGGGCACCAACTGCTATTGATGCATTGTGAGTCCCATGTCCAACTGAATCTCTTGGGGAACCTTTGGTCCTTCAATATGAGTTTGATTGCCACCTGATGTAACTTGGATACTATATTATCTTGCACTTATCAATTTTTTGCACTTGTACCAAGAGAATTAAAATATATCATACAATCAATTTGCCAAATTTGTCAGTTTCAAAATATGATTATTTAAAAATTTTATAAATAGATATGAACTTTTTCTTAAAGCATTTGTAAGAGAATGAATGATCACCTATTGCAATTAGATTTCTTAAAATCAAGACCCTCCATGCATACTTCTTTCTATCTTGCAGGAATCTGCCCTATACCCTCATCTCTGAAACTTGGAGACTCTGGCCTTATCCCTTGATGCAGAACAACCATAGCCATAACATAATTGAATAATATTCAATTACTTGGATATTTATCCTGATCTTAATAAGTATTAACATGTATTCAGGGGGAACAAAATTTGGTCAAAAAACTAGTTCAAGGCAATAAAACAAAAGGAATATTAACACCATTAGACTTAGACACAGGGACAAGGAACAACAGTTCTCAATTTAAAAAAGACATCATAACACAAGAACATACATTCAATAGTTCATTTAGTATAATAAAATTATGCTTCAAGCTAACAAAAAGAAAGTTTGAACTATGTTTTATATGGTGTTTGAATTTGAAAACCCTTGCGCTTATTAGCAACCAAACAAATCAGTACTGCAAGGATCACAAAGAGGGGAACCCTTAACCATTATACATTGACAAGCAAAAATGGAGATAAACATCAATTTTGAAGGATCTAAATTTAAAATACATTTCCATAATAACTAAACTTCAGCATAGCATCATATAAACAATATTGGAGAGACAACAAAAAAAAAGCTTCAAGAACTCCAATTTCCACACATTCTCTTGCCTCTTCTCTCACTTTGGCTGACTCTTGCACATTTTCAATGCCACCCTACTATTCAGCTAGTTAAATTATTTTCCCATAATTATCAATATATGTAGTTCAAATTGGTTTTTGAACCAATCCTCCAATCTCCCTCAAAGTTCTACCTCTACCACAAAGCAACTTTCATTGCAAACTAGAAATGCCACAATTCTCAGAAATTGTCATTCTTAAAACTACATGTAACGAATGACATTAAAACCTGGCAATCCCAAAACAAAGAGATATACTCATATACACACACAACATAAATGGATAAAACATATTGAGAGGAAGGCTTTTAGTCCCAGCCTGTTAGTCTAGCAAGCAAATGGAAACTTAACAAACTGGCATTTCTTCATAGACTAATAATTAACTTATATTGGAACAGTAAAATAAAATACTCATTGAAATGCATCCTATAAAATCTATAAGAAAAAAATATCATATAATGCATCAAAACAGGAGACTTAAATCAATACCCAAATTGAGAAATCTATGTATGGTGGATAGAATCATGAAGGCAGATCTAGATTATGCAAATTAAGCTTGTAGGGGCAGATCTAGAACTAAACATTTAGATTATTCTAACCTTCACGAATGTGTGTTGCATTTTCATGAGTTTAATTTTCCCTTCTTCATGTTGGAGACTTAACATATAGAACTGCATATGAAGGTGTTACCTCCAATTTTCAAGGATTTGATTCCCCTCCCCCCTAACTCTCTTCGGTTGTATGTTGTGAAGCTTGTAAAGTGATGAATCTTTTTTATTGGATAAAAGGTCATCTTCCCACCTTAGAAACCCTCTCATCCCTCAATCTTTCATATTCCTACCTTCATCCTTCTTCAATTGCTACAGCCAATAATCTCAACCATTGGACAACCTTGAAGACATGCATACTTATGACTCACAAAAATTACTTCAAATTTTATAAGCTTTTCCATTGAAACAAAATTAAAGCTCTAATCCATTAATTAGCAATAACACAAGATACATGCTTTCTTGCAAGATAAAGAATTGGGTGGGTTTTAAAGTCAAGGTCGTGAGCTTTTGCAAAGTTTATAAGCAGTGGTACAATAGGGTTTTGTTAATGGCGTTGTTGTCTTGTCGTCATGCTTTGGAACAAGTCCTAACCTTTCCACACAAAAAAATAGCCAGAGCAACCATTGCAATGAGCTTGACACTGACTCCACCGTCGTGCTCTACAAAGCTTTGTCTGTTGCTGCACCCTCATTTTCGAAGACAAAGAATGCAAGCATAACATAATTCTGATAGAGGATTCAATGTTTTTTTTCTTTTATTTTTTGAGGCCAATCTAGGGTGTTCATTGCAAAAACTTGGCATAAACAATTGTGTTTCTATTAAGGGTCGTTCAAAAATTTTCATCTCCTTTTCAACCTGATTAACCAGTAACCAGTAATAGTTTACAATTGTCCATTAAATTTTCAATACATCCAATGATTTAGATAACAAGGTTCATCAATAGACCTCAAATAGCAAGGTCTATATTAAAACGACCCCTTATCGTAGCAGGACTTGCGATCACTAGTGCTGATTATGGTGGCCTATCAGTATCGATGGCAATAAGATTTCAGATCAACTCTCAAATAGATGACACTCAAATGAAATATGAAAGAAAAAGGAAGCAAATCAAGGGTGTAGAAAGAGATAAAGAGAGAGAGAGGAAGAGGAAGATAAGAGGAAGAGTCTTGAATCATTGGATGGTGTCATGGATGCAGAGAGAGAAATGAACGTTCCACAACTCCTGCTCCTTGGTTGTTGTGGTTGCTAGGCAAGTAGGCAACTTGAAAATAAAGTTAACTTAGGGTTTTTTGAGTTATAATGTAAGGACATGGGCCTTGGCCTTATGAGTGCAATAAAATATGTGTAAAAACTTAGGCCTAGGTAGTTTTTGTTTCAATAAAAAGATGTTATAACAATTGCATTATTTTTTATTTTTTTAATATTTATATATTTATTTAATTTTATGTGGTTCAATCAATGACTCACTAGTTGAATCAGTGACTCAGTAACCTAGTGCCTCAGTTGAGCTAACCACTGGTTCGAGTTTAATAACTATAATTGAAACAAATATTTTTCATTTCTTACGTTACAATTTTTCTCTATTTCCAATTTATTTATTTATTATTATTATTAATGAATAATGATGGCAAGAAATAGGAATTAATTGTTTAAGATTTTTGTTATACCTTCTTATAACATTCGCATAATAATTCTATTTATACTTAATAAAGAAAATATTAAATGAAAATTTTGATATATTAAATATTTTAGAAACATAAAAATCATTCAATACTTACTTTATTTAATTATTAGGATGATTGATTTGGGAGATTTTGATTTTTTCTTTACTTTTATAATTAATTTCTATTTTTATTTTTTTCTAACTAAAGACCTATGAAGCACGGACACACTATTTTTTAGGTGTGTTCACGTGTTGGACACATGCCCGTATCAGACATATAGAGACGAGCGTATGATACATGTATCCTGCGTGTCTACATGTGTCTGATTAAAAAGATTATATTTTTTTTGCTTGGACATGTCTCGGACATGTTTAGACATGTTTTGGACACATTTGATCATGTCTAGGATACGACTTGAACATAACTCATTAATATTTTTTTTTTAAAAATAGTTTCTATAATTAACGTCTAATTAGTAAGTTCGTAACCCACTCAAGCCCAATCACATTACTGACATCCGAAGCTACTATTTTTTCATGTCAGTATTTTAAGTTTTATCGTTTCACACATTATTATTAGGCTTTTAAGTTTTATCTTTTTATATATCACTATTTTTATCTGCTTCTTCTACCTCTACTCGTACCAAGCCATCTACTTCATCGTCACTGAAGCTTACCTCGCACCACTATTCCCTCTAGTTAATTTTTTAGAATGCACATATGCTTGTACATAGTAGTTCTATTAAGAGAAGTTAGTTTATGATATTTTTGTAGAAAATGTCAATAAAAATTATACTCCATATTTTTTGACAGGGACTTACTAAGTAGTAAATATTGACACATATGACATATATTAAGATATTGTAAATCTTCAAATTTATAGAAATGATATTAATGAATTATGAATTTTTTTCTTAAATTTTACAATTATATATATACATAAACTAAGTTCTTTAATTTACTTTTTATATATATATATATATATATATATATATATATATATATGTATATATATATACTATAATATTTTGAATTTGGTGTGTTTCCATATTCATATTCCATGTCATGTGTCGTATCTATATCTGTGTATGTACTTCATAGCTAAGGACACTATTGGGATCTAAAAGAGAAAAAAAAAATGACATATACTTTACAAAAAACAGAAATAACATACATGGAAATCAAGCGCCCACTGAATATCAATCCATCGTCTTTAAGGATAAAGGGAGCTTAATGTGAGTTAAGCATTATCACTATAATTTATTTTTGTAAAAATTAGTCTTTCTCAATTAAGAACTAAGTCAAGTAATATCACGTTTGCGAAGTAGAGTAGGCTAAAATGGAGTAAGCATTCTCTATCAACAATTGGTAACTTTATAATTTAGTATATGAAATCAATAAGGAGTTGAATTAAGACTTATCTAAATGACATAAATATCCTAATGAAAAAATTAAAATAATTTACTTTTTCATGTAGAATGTTCATATTTTTTATAACTTGATAAAAAAAAAGGCATTGTTAAAAAAGTTGCATTGTTTTATTTGTGAGAAAAATTGAAATGAGTATAGTTTTTTTTTTAATTTTTAATTTGAAAGCTGAATTTATTCAAAACTAGAATCAAGGATTAGTAACTGGAATTTTTATATAAAATGAGTATAATTTTTTGCATAAGATTCTTCATATATATATTTTACAATATTTTCTTTGTGATATTTTGGATTATAATTATGTTTCATTGTATTATTAGAATTTTTTATTATCAAGATATTTGTATAATTATTATTTTTTAAATCTAATGTGAATATTTAAAATTAATTGCAAGACATGAAAAATACCATAGAGTTTGATAAAAATATAATTATAATTTGGATGGTTAGATTTAGTGAAGGAAAATAATTTTCATTCTATCAAATTAGTGAGGATATATCAGAAAAAAAATAAATAAATCTTATTTCATGGAGCATATAATTACCAATCTCACTTCTCTAAGAAGGAATGATAAATCATGATTTTATGAAATGAGGGGAATAGAATCATCAATCCAAACTTTTTATACTACCAAACATGAAATACTCATTCCATATAATAAAATTGTCGCAATCGTTTTGAAGGGGCGCCGCGAAATTAAAAAGGAAGAGGAGGAAAGGACCTTGGAATGTTGGGAGTTGCCACTAATCACTTTATTCAATAAATAGAATGGTGCAATTGAACACCTAAAAGATGGTCTACGTTTCAGAGTTTGAGGTTTGGGGTTGATTACGGATAGGGAATGTATTAACACCCTACATCATCAATTCCATGAACGATTATCTATTTAATCTAGTGTTATTTGCAAAATTAATTAAATATGTCCTTTATTATTAAAAAGAAAAAGAATTGTTTTTTTTAATTTTTATTTTGACATGTCCCATTTGTCAACATGTTATCAAAGATGATAAATGTAACACCCCAAAAAGTGTTTGTTTAATCATAAATGATCATTTTATAATATTCTTGATTTTTAGGAATTTTTTTGAAATTTTTTCGGAAACGAAGAATATTTTAATATATTTCTCGTTTTACGTGCACACTGAGCAAAAACCTGTTGAGGTCAATGTAACGCTCCAGAAATCATTTGTTTTACCACAAATAGTCATTTTTTAATATTTGTGATTTATGTGAATTCTTTCAGAATTTTTCAGAAACGACGAATATTTTAATATATTTCTCGTTTTGCGTGTATATTGAACAGAGTGAGGAAAACGACTGTAATGCTTCAAAAATTGGGAAATGATGAGACGAATAGTCGTTTTACAATATTTGCAATTTTTAAGAATTTTCTGAAAACGTCGAATATTTTAATATATTCCTCGTTTTGCGTACACGCTGAGCGGACTCAGGAAGATGCAATATCTTCCCTGTGTTTGGTAAACTCTAAATTGTGGACTTGTCGACGGGAGATCTTACTAAACCCGAGGCTGGGCACAATTTACGAGGCTTACATTTTTTGAGGTTTTTACCCAATAAATGAAATCGCGGAACCATAAAATCATCCGATGAACAATAAAATATTATTTTCATCATCTGTAACTCTTCTACACTGGGAGAAAAGTAATACTGATAGTGTAAATATTCGTCTGTGTTAGTGTGCTTAATTAGGAGACAACCTTACTTTCACTTTATTGTGAACCGTGCAAAACTTCTCTTGTAAGCTTGGAGGAAGCTTCTTGGAAATTTCCTTTCCCTCTTTCCCCATGCAAATGCAGCCACCTCCCTCTTCTCTCTCTTCATGCACGGCTGGAGCACTCATTTTGGGGGGAGAATTACTTTGTTTCAATTAATTAATTATATCACCTTATTTCAAAATTTCACCTAAAAGCATTTTTCATTTTTCCTATGCACCTTCTCTCTCTTCTTCTTCTTCTTCTTCTTCTTCTTCTTCTTCATTTTAGTTTTCTCCTCCTTATCTCTAGGAGAGCTATGGCCAGCAGCTCCTCTCTCCCCTCATCCATCATAAAAATTTCAACCAACACCATTTTCTTAATCCTCTCCACCTCCTAAACACTTCTCTTGCTTGTGGCATCTTGAAAATTCACCATTTTCACCATCTTCTTCAAGCTTCAAGCTTAGGGTTTTTAGGTAAGTTTCTCCATTCTTCACTTTCTTCTCCCATTTTTCGTTTTTATGGTCCTCTTGGTGACCATCCATGCTTTATTTTTCAAGCATTGGTGCTATTTTGATGAGGTTGAATTTCTAGGGTTCTTGGAGGTGCCCAATTCGAATTTGCAAGGAGTTCTTGGAGGTTCCTTTTTGTTCTCTTCACTTTGGTAAGAGGAAGACACTCCTCCTCAACCTCTAATAGCATGTAGAAACCTTGTTTGTGGTTGATTGTAAGAAAACCCTATTGAGGGTTATTCTTTGATTGTGTGATTAGTATGTTTGTATGTTGGTTGTACTTGGTTTATGTTATTGGATTGATTGTTAATGTGTATTGGTAAATTAGAATGGATTAGAAGACAAATAATGGAAGAAAATGATTTGAGATTTTCCCTTGGGTGGCCACGGTTTTGGGGTTTAGAAGATGAGTTCTTTGTGAACAAATTATAACAAGTGAATGTATTAATTAATCAAGTGTGTAATATAAATCAATAGAATGGAAAGATTGAGAATTGAATCCTTTAGGGAGGCCACGACCTCTAGGGCCATTTTGGGGCTTAATTAGGCAATTTTAGTAATCTAGGAACTTAGATAATTAAATGATTAAATCATAGGTGATAGATTGGAAAAGTAGCAAATTGGAAGAATTAGATACAATTGGAGATTCATAAATTTTAAGGAACCAAGAATAAAACTTGTCATAAGACTTTAGGTAATTCTACAAGAGCAAGAACAAGAGAGTGTGAGACTTTGAGACCTTAGAATAACCTTCTAAGTGTATGAGAATAAATTGCATTAGGAAATTGAATTAGTTATGGAAGCTTACTTAGTGACGGATCTTGTAAGAAAGGCAAATCTTAAATAAGAATGCATAATGGACCTAAAAAATGTATTACCTTAATTGATTTCAATATTATAATATTGTGGGTCCATTTGAGTGACTAATGATGTGTTGATGCTTATCTTGGCCAATTGTGGCATATTGTGGAAAAGTATATGATGTTGATCATACATGTTCATGCATAGAGTCTTATGCATCGTGAATGTCCTGAGGACTGTTGTAAGGCCAAGTTGCCTAGGAGATTAAACACACTTTAGTGCGGGTGCGAGTAGACTAGTGTAGGTCATGTTATGACCTTGAAGGCGTCGGGGTGCGGGTTCCTCGCAATGGCCAGTTGGTAGCTCTCCTACCCGTGGGGTAGACCGATGCAAACACACTGGTGATCTGGACCGAGACACTGTCCTATATCGTGATCTAGCGCAGACTATTTGTACAATGCCTGAATGTGCACATAGAAAATTGTTGAGTTATAGCATTTTGGCCTTGGCAACCGAGTTGAAGACGTGTCTCCTGATCTTTCTCTCCGACTGTTTGAGTCTAGCTCCATGGAGTAGGAATTTGGGTACTGTGTGCATATGCATCATGAGATGTTGCACCATATGATAATTACTGCTTATGTGGATTTAAATTGTTTATTCATTATTATGACGACTGACCGCCTTGAACTGTTTACCTGTTTACTGATGCATTTACTGTTTATTAATATTAGTATTATTATTGTTCTTGGAATGCTGTCTGGGCGCGACGCGCCGTATTATTTCTGACTACTATAATTGGTAATAATGGCAGGATGTCTTACCTCTTTCCTGTATTTCTATTATTTGCTGCCTGTGCGTATATTGTATCTATCGAAGATGACGACAAGGAGGTTGGAGCTCCCGATTTCCCCGGCTTCTGGCCCGATCGAGATTAGCACCTACTGTGGAGCATGGAGGCACGTATGTACGGATTTCTGGGTGACGTGCGTTTGACCTTCCTTGGGGGGCCAGAGTGCTGGCACATTAACTTGAGTTCCGACCGCTGTGTCTACTTGGGAGATGTGTCGATCTCTTTAGCCTGGAGACGTCATGAGGCGCCGATCTTTACCTGCTACATTAGCCTACGCTTGGAGTTTTATCTACCCATCTGGGAGATGTGGGGTGACCGCTACTACACCCTGCAGGAGGACTCTTTTGATTCTACTGCTCGGGCACCTGCCCATGGCTCTGTGGTTCCTATGGAGGTTTCCTCGGACGAGGAGGACTCCGCTGAGGATCCTGATATGGTCCCTCCTCCTCTGAGGGACTGACATTACTGGTAGCTACTGATGGCTGCCAGTGTTTTATTTTGGGGGCCTGATGTTTTATTTTTGGTGGGCTGTATATTTTGATATCTTGGGGATGTATATGTATGATCCTTTGGACAGGTATAGTTTTGCTTTTTGGAAATTCTAGGCTTGTATCTAAAACACAGTTGATATATATATATGCATGTTATTCAGATGAGAGTTTTATTTCCTGTCTTACTCTTTACTGTTATTCATATTTCGTCACTCCGTTTTATTAATTAAAAAAAATACTGCCTTTCTACTCACGTACTAATAAATCGGATAAATTAACTCTAACTAAAATGAACCGGGTCTTAATTTAGTAAAATCTTACTTTCTGCATTTTTTCTTTATTTGACAATATGACGTTCCCTCCCAAAAAGGGGCGTTACAATAAATAACTAAAATATGGAATGAATGACTAAATAGCCATTATTTTGAAACAAATTCTAGGCCTGCAACATATTATATGGAAGTGGTGAATTGAAATTGTGTTAATTTTGTAAGGAAAATAATTTTTAAAATAAGAGATTTTGAATAAAAAGATTTAAAAGGAATTTTGCTAAGAAAAAAAATAATTTTTAAAAGTGACAAAAAGGGTTTTTGAATTCACTACAATCATAATGTTGAGACTATATGAAATTGTTCGCTTTTATGCAAGAATTTTATTTTACAAAAATAATTTTATCTTAGCTTATAAAAATGTTGTATTTTTAGTTTGCGAAAATATTTTAACTTTAATGTGGAGATTAGACCTTACCCTCTTAGCAAGATCCAATATAAAACCTCAAGAATATTGGGAGGAGCGTATTTGATCGATGCTCCAAGTCTCTCCCAATTTTTCCATTGTCGGCCAATTTTAAATTGCTTGATTTATACATAATGCAAAAAATGATTGAGTTAAATTAAAGCACAAGTACAAATGTACAATAATATTATTATAAAGAGTAATATGAAAAGATTATTTAGATAATAAACAGAATACCCCATGATCTGACCCAAGTAAAACACCTAACTAATAAGCCCAAAAAAATAAACTTAAAATTAATCCAAATAAAAGTAAAAAGAAATAAATAATAAATAAATAAATAAATAAATAAAAAGTCAAGAATATAGAGACTTTTAGTCTCTAGAAGTGGAAAAAACGAAGCAGAGAAGGAAAGTAAAAAGGGAGTTTAAGGGTGGAGCACATGGTGGTGTGTCACTGGATGGGAGACGCATGCTCAACGTTGTGGAGCTCCACCGTAGCCACTGCGACCGTAGCCCAGATCTGCGTCGTGCCTCTGCCGGAGTTCCACCATGCTGAGCACATGTCTCCCATCCAATGACGCACCATCGTGAGCTCCACCCTCAAACCCCTTTTTTTTTCCTTTCTTTCTCTGTTTCGTTTTTTCCACTTTCACAGACTAAAAATTTCTATATTCTTGACTTTTTATTTATTTATTTATTTATTATTTCTTTTACTTTTATTTGGATTAATTTTAAGTTTATTTCTTTGGGCTTATTAGTTAGGTGTTTTACTTGGGTCAGATCATGGGGTATTCTGTTTATTATCTAAATAACCTTTTCATATTACTTTTTGTAATAATATCATTATACATTTGTACTTGTGCTTTAATTTAACTTAATCATTTTTTGCATTATATATAAATCCAGCAATTTAAAATTGGCCGACGATAGAAAAATTGAGAGAGGATTGGAGCACCGATCAAATACGCTCCTTCCAATACTCTTTAGGCTTTATATTAGATCTTGCCAAAAGCGCTGATGAGGTCTAATCTCCACATTAAAGTTAAAATATTTTTGTAAACTAAAAATACAACATTTTTATAAACTAAGATAAAATTCTTTTCGTAAAATAAAATCCTCAAATAAAAGCAAACAATTTTATAGAGTCTCAACATTATGATTGTAGTGAATTTAAAAACTTTTTTTTGTCATTTTTCAAAAATATATTTTTTTCTTTGCAAAATTCCTTTTAAATATTTTTACTCAAAATCTCTCATAAAAAATAAATATTTTAAAAATTGTTTTCTTTTCAAAATTAACACAATTTCAATTCAACACTTCCATATAATATGTTGCAAGCATAGAATTTATTCCAAAATAATGGATATTTAGCCACCCATTCCATGTCTTAGTTATTTATCATCTATGATAACATGCTGACAAATGGGACACGTCAAAATAAAAATAAGAAAAATAATTATTTTTATTTTTAATAATACAGCACATATTTAATTAATTTTTCAAATAACACTAGATTAAATAGGTAACCGTTCTTGGAATGGACGACGTAGGGTGATAATACATTCTCTATCCGTAATCAACTCCCAAACCTCAAACTCTGAAACGTAGATCATCTTTTAGGTGTCCAATTGCATCATTCCATTTATTAAATAAAGCGATTGGTGGCAACTCCTAACACTCCGAGGTCATTTCCTCGCCTTCCTTTTTAATTTCGCGATGCCCCTTCGGAATGCTTGCAACAATTTTATTATATGGAATGAGTATTTTCATGTTTGGTAGTATAAAAAAGTTTGGATTGATGATTCTATTCCCTCATTTCATAAAATCATGAATAATCATTCCCTATTAGAGAAGTGAGATTGGTAATTACATGCTCCATGAAATGAGATTTAATTTTTTTTTTCTGATATATCCTCACTAATTTTGATAGAATGATTTTTTCTATTTTTTTTGATATATCCTCACTAAACAAATGAAACAAAATGGACCAAAATAATCAAAGAACAAATAACATGAGATTAAAACAAGGCTTAACCCTCCAATGTCCCTAGTGGAGTCGCTAGCTATCACAACTATCTTAAAGGGGCGCCGCAAAATTAAAAAGGAAGTGGAGGAAAAAACCTCAGAGTGTTGGGAGTCGTCACCAATCGCTTTATACATTAAATTGAATGGTGCAATTAGACACCTAAAAGATGATCTACATTTCAGAATTCGAGGTTCGGGGATTGATTATGGATAGAGAATGTATTAACACCCTACGTCATTCGTTCCAAGAATGGTTATCTATTTAATCTAGTATTATTTGCAAAATTAATTAAATTGGTTCTTTATTATTAAAAAGAAAAGAATTTTTTTTAATTTTATTTTAACATGTCCCATTTGTCAGCATGTTATCAAAGATAATAAATGACTAAGACATGGAATGGGTGGCTAAATAGCCATTATTTTGGAACAAATTCTAGGCCTGCAACATATCATATGAAAGTGATGAATTGAAATTGTGTTAATTTTGCAAGAAAAAAATTTTGAAAATATTTATTTTTGATGAGAGATTTTGAATAAAAAGATTTAAAAGGAATTTTGCAAAGAAAAAAAATATTTTTGAAAAGTGACGAAAAGGATTTTTGAATTCTCCACAATCATAATGTTAAGACTATATGAATTGTTCGCTTTTATTTGAGGATTTTATTTTACAATAAGAAATTTATCTTAGCTTATAAAAATGTTGTATTTTTAGTTTGCGAAAATATTTTAACTTTAATGTGGGGACTAGACTTCACTAGCGCTATTAACAAGATCCAATATAAAGCCTCAACAGTATTAGGAAGAACATATTTGATCGGTGCTTCAATCCTCTTCCAATTTTTCCGTCATCGGCCAATTTTAAATTGCTTGATTTATACATAATGCAAAAAATGATTTAGTTAAATTAAAACACAAGTACAAATGTATAATGATATTATTACAAAAAGTAATATGAAAAGATTATTTGGATAATAAACAGAATAGCCCATGATCTGACCCAAGTAAAACACCTAACTAATAAGCCCAAAGAAATAAACTTAAAACTAATCCAAATAAAAGTAAAAAGAAATAAATAATAAATAAATAATAAATAAATAAAAAGTCAAGAATATAGAGACTTTTAGTCTCTAGAAGTGGAACAAACAAAACAGAGAAAGAAAGGAAAAATGAGGTTTGAGGGTGGAGCTCACGGTGGTGCATCGCTGGATGGGAGACGCGTGCTCAGTGTGGTGGAGCTCTAGCGGAGGCGCGATGCAGATCTGGGCTACGGTCGTGGTGGCTATAGTGGAGAGTGATAAGTACGCGTGGTTTGGCTGGGAGTTTGCGCAAGTGGGTCGCGGGTTATGGGTGAAGGCCGCGCGTGGTGCGATGGCGGCTCGTATGGTGGTGCGCGTGGCTCCGGGCTTGCGGTGGAAGATGGTGCGCAGCACGACATGGAGGTGTGACAGCTCTGGGTCGATGTGGACGGTGTGATGGCTAGACAACGATGAAGGTTCTGTTTTTACGACGGAAAGGAGTCCGAGCTTGGTGGCTCTAGGTTGTTTTTTTGCTTGATGTGATGCGGTGGCCTGTGGGTGGTTCAGGGTTGCGCTGACTGAGCAATCAACTTGTGGTTTTGGTTTGTGGTGAAGATGGCTAAGTCGGTTCTTATTATGGTGAAGGGAGGTGGTGGTTATACGATGGGTTTTGTTGCATGGATTGATGAAGGGGGTTTTGGAGGTGGCTGCTTTTGAGGTTTGCAGGCAGAGGGTCGAGATGGTGAAGATTGGAGGTAGAAAGTTTATTTGTGTAAAGATTGGGGGCACAGGTTTTTTGTGTGATGGCTCTCTGTACTTTGCTCTTTCCTCTGTTTGGGATTTATAGGGTTAAACCTATGAGAAATTTCTCCCTAATTCCTTGGTGATTGGAAGACAAATGGAGAAGAAATCCTATCAAAGATTTCAATCAAAATCGAAAAGGAAAGTTGTCATTCCATTTGGGTTGTGCAACTGCTTGAGGTCTAGGGTTTGGAGGGTGATGATGGCTAGGATTCTTGGGTTGCAGCAGCAAGAAGGAAATTGGGTCATGGGTTGAAAAGGAGATTGGCTTATGACTTGAGAAGGAAATTGGGTCATGGGTTGACCCATAGTTTTTTATTTATTTTTTTAATTCTTAAAACAAATTCATCATCATTTTTTTTCCTGAAATCTAGACTAAGGTGGGTCATATGTTTGGGCTTAAGGAAAATTTGAATCAAAGTAAAAGATTAGGCAAAATAAAATTCATTTTAACAAAAGGTTTTAATAACCCAAACACCTTGATAAATAAAAATAAAAGTAAAATAAAAAAGGTAAAAAATTTATGGACAAAATTGGGTATCAACAGTTGCCTTTATTTGCTTTACATTTAAAATAAATGGAAAGTAAAAGAATTGATTCAATTTTGTCTATGAAAATTTTCCTGTGCTGATCAATGCAAAAACAAGGTAAAAACATGGGGTATGAGGATCCCAAAAGGTATAGGTCATGGGTATATGGACTCAAATGGGTATATGGACTCAAATGGGTATATGGACTCAAAGACCTAAAGAAAATGGGTACGGAGAGCCGGACACTTAAAGGCAATGAATACGGAGGCCCATTGGAATTTGATAGAAAGATAAAAAGCTTACGGAGTCAGGTATCCACTGAAGCTTGACAAGAACAAGATAAAAAACATGTGGAGTCAGGTATTCGCCAAGGCTTAAAGACAAAAAGATAAAAAGATAGAAAACTTGTCGAGTTAGGTATCCGTCAAAGCTTAACAAAAAACTTAAAGTGAAAAGGTAAAAAGCTTGTAGAGTCAGGTATCCATTGAAGCATAATAAAGATCTTAAAGGCAACGAGTGCGGGGACCTAGAAAAGTTAAAGGCATTGGGTATGGGGACACAAAAACATAAAGGTAGTGGATACAGGGACCCAAAAATTAAAGATGATGGGTACGAGGACCCTAAAGCCAAATATAGTGGGTACGGGGACCCGAAAATTAAAGACAATGGGCATGATGCCCTAAGTTACCATGGAAAAGTAATGAGTGAAAGGAAACAAGCATAAGGTCCTAACTTGCCGTGGTAGCTAAAACCGATGGGTGCGGGGACCCAGAAATTAAAGACGATGGGTACGAGGACCCAAAAATTAAAGACGATGGTACGAGGACCTAAAAATTAAAGACGATGGATATGAGGACCCTGAAACTAAATATAATGGATACAGGGACCCCGAAAATTAAAGACGATAGGTACGATGACCTATAAATTAAAGATAATGGGTACGGGGACCCAAAAGTGTAAAGACAATGGGTACGAGGACCTTGAAACTAACGATAGTGGGTACGGGAACCCGAGATGTAAAGGTAATAGGCGTGATGCCCTGAGTTGCCATGGAAAAGTAATAAGTGAAAGGCTACGAGCATAAGGCCTAGGAAAGAGAGGGTAATGAGCATAAGGCCCTAACTTGCAGTGGAAACTTAAAGCGACGGGTGCGGGGACCCAAAAAAGAAAAAGGCACTGAGCATAAGGCTTTGACTTGCCATGGAAGCTAAAAGTGATTGATGCAGGGACCCAAAAAGAAAAATGATGGGTATGAGGACCCGAAAATTGAAGAAGATGGGTACGAGGACCCAAAAATTAAAGACGATGGGTACTAGGACCCTGAAACTAAAGATAATGGGTACGGGGACCCGAAAATTAAAGACGATTAGTACGAGGACCCAAAAATTAAATGTAATGGGTACGGGGACCCAGAAGTGTAAAGATAATGGGTACAGGGACCCTAAAACTAAAGATAGTGGGTATAGGGACCTGGGATGTAAAGGCAATAAGCATGATGCCCTAAGTTGCCATGAAAAAGTAATGAGTGATAAGCAACGAGCATAAGGCCTAGGAAAGAAGGGCAATAAGCATAAGGCTTTGGCTTATCGTGGAAACATAAAGCGACGAGTGTGTGGACCTAGAAAGGAAAAAAACAACGGGCATAAGGCCCTGACTTGCCATGGAAGCTAAAAGTGATGGGTATGAGGACCTAGAAAGAAAAAGGCAATGGACATAATGCTTGGGAAAGAAAGGCAATGAGAATAAAGTTCTGACTTGCCATGGAAGCTAAAAACGATGGGTGTGGGGACTCGAAAATTAAAAACAATGGGCATAAGTCCCTGGCTTATCGTGAAAGCAAAATGCAACGGGTGCGGGGACCCAGAAAGAAAAAGACAATGGACATAAGACCCTGGTTTGACTTAAAACAGCAAGTTGGACCTTTATAGGTCAAGGCTAGCAAATCAAAATAGTGCACAATGTAATGCATGCCTCAGATGTATGAGAATACAAAAAAACTTTTAATTTTCTTTTTTCCTTTTATTTTTTTTTGCTTTTGTTTTGTTTTTGTTTTTTTTATATATCTCGATGACCTTGAAGACATGATCGCAATCTTTTTCAAAGATGAACTGAAATGGGATCCATTGGCAACCCTTCATTTGTCTATTTAGTTGATGGTTTAAATGTCTAACCGGGATGACCTCGAGGTGTGTGGGAATTTGCGGATCAAAAGTCTCGCGGCGGAATAACAATTCCCTGGGATCCATGCGAAAAATCCATAATCCGAGTTTTTAAATTTTTATCTCTTGAAGCGTGATAGACACAAGCGAGGTGAATCACCAACAAGTAATAGCGACGATGTTTCTCGCGGTATCCACACGAACGGACTTGCAAAAGGAGTCACGCCTCTGTTTTCGTAGTGCTATTTGCAAAGAGAGGAGAAGAAGACCTCACTATCTCTCGCTCACTTTTCGTAGGTGCGGCTAGGGTTGTGATGTAACCTAGTAGCAGCCCCCTTAGCAAGTACTATTTATAAAAGTGGTTGCCTTAAGTGAGTGTGAGCAAAAGGTAAGTGGTGCAACCCTAAACCCATCCGTCATGAGTTAGGCCCACAGTTGAATCCGAGTCCAACTTGGATTCGATTACTCCAATTTAGTCCGTTCTAAGTAGTTCTCATGACGTTGGTAGTAATATTAAAATCTCATTTTAATATTACAAACAATGAGCTTTATCTAGCAACAGGCTACCCAAGTAATGAGAATGTCGTGATTTGACATAACCTATCCGTGACCAATGTTTCCGTGTAGTTTAGTCCCTTTGTCAGATAATGAACACAAGGCATAGAACGTGTCACCCTTGTTTAGTTCAATCTTCGCTTTTTCGATTCCCGAGTAGACATAGTAATAACAAATAAGATCAATATCTCATATTAACTCATTTGAGCATGGCCATGCATTTCGTAGTCTTAGGGGGCCCGAAGATATTTCTGTTATGTAGGAGGGACAAATTCCATCTAGGTCACTCACATCCCTCCACATGTATTGCGGCATGTCTAATAACTAACGTTATAATCATCTTGTTACAGATGACGTTTGATGGCATTAAAACACACAACTCCTCATGTAGGAATCGTAGTGATTTCAGGTCAAAGGACCACATACACCATTATCACTATGAGAATCGCTTATGACACTCACGTAACGATCTACGTAGCGTTCTCATGGCGGGTCTGTCCAATACATCATTACTCTAATATGTATCCATGTGTAGACTTGATATCTCATATCCATGATCCGTGAGATGTGGTCATGGGATCACGCACATACTAGCCTCAATGTATTATTGTTGTCCTAATTAACAATAATACTTGACTAGGGACATTTAAGAATAGTGTTTTATCCAATAGGATCTTACGATCAAGTCATCCACTTGATGTCCTATGGTATCAAACTTACTATTCTAAGGACTTTATTATGTCTACCAAAAAGAACACAATAAATGAAATGCCTCATATAAAATAACATAATATAATGTTTGTAAATACAAACAAAATGTATTGGCCACTAGGGCATACACCAACAAGGTGCGCATTAGATATGAAAGTGACTTGATTATTCATCATATTCTTCAGTGTTCACACATTTCACATTCTAATATAAGTTCATTAGAAAAATGCATATTGAATTAAATAAGAGGCAAAGGTGAAAACATGATAATATTGCATTGAAATGGAAATGGTAAAAAGAAAGTGATACTGTGGTTATTAATATAAAATTTACAGAGAGATGGTGGGGGCAAAGGTCTTTAGTTCTTCTAGTGAAACCCTTTAACATAATCAGTGCCAATCCTCCATATACCCGTTTTGAACACCCATTAACTAGCCTGAGGACTTTGATTGCCCTAGTTGGGGCATATATTCAATACCAGTATGGAAACTTAGTTTGCTCTAGTGCAGAGGTTTGGTCCACCTTAGCATGGAGACATAGTTGTTCAGGTTCCACTCTTTTTATTATATCAAACAATATTATCATTTCATTTTTGGACCTTAACTTTTACCTAGGTTGCTTTTTCAAGTTTTCAACCTACCACGTTGCTCTAACTTTTGTCTAGGCAGCCTTTTCAAGTTTTCAACCTAACGAGCCATGCTTTTTTCTTCTTTTTTTTTGTTTTTGTTTTTGTATATAGGAGCAAAGAATTGAAAACTTGGAAAAACATAAACCTTTTGTCTCAAAATTAAAGTTAATGAAAATGATAATAACCCTTCATTAATCAGAATGAACTTTTTGAGGTTTGTAACGTGGCCAAGGTTAAGGGTTATGAAATGAAGGATATAAAGCTCAAATAAGTGTTTAAGGGTTGAGTGGAACCAATGATCTTTAGTGAGCTTTGTTAATTGTGTTTGACATTATCAAGAGCACTAACACTTTTCGCTTACTTTTTCACTTCATCATTTGCCTTTGTTATGAGTCATTTCATTTTCCATCATCATCATCATCATCATCATCATCATCATCATCATCTTCTTCTTCTTCTTCTTCTTCTTCTTCTTCTTCTTCTTCTTCTTCTTCTTCTTCTTCTTCTTCTTCTTCTTCTTCTTCTTCTTTAGAAATCACATATTTTACTTTATGCTAACCCCTAGTGTAGGGGTGATCATTGTCTAAAGTTCTTTAAAGAAATTTTTCAAGCTCACAAAAGGGGGTAATAAGGGATAATGAGATTTTGTGAAGGATAGAGAAAGATGGTCAATCTTTGTTTTCAAATCATGATTGCTTATTTTCAAAACTTTAATTTTGAGACAAAAAGATAATGCACGCCAAGTGATTACTTATTTGTTCCTTTTCAAAAAATCATTCTTCCAATTACTTAATGACTTCCTCATTGATCCTTAAAGACATTTTAGGTTGCATTCTCCTCAATTTCTGCTTCTCCTCCTCAGCATTGGGGTATAACAGAATTTTGTGGAAAGCTATGCTTGGATCTAGGCATGTCTAATGTGGCAATAATCAGATAAGAACTTGACTAACTTGCTTCACTTATCTTCTTTCATGAAGGTACCAATTTTGACTTCTTCCTTATCATTTTCAGTCCCCAAGTTAATTACTTCAATTGGTTCCTCATGGGGTTGGATTTCTTTGACTTCTTATTCTAGTAACCTCACTAGCTCAGGAGAAATTTTCCAATCATCCTCATTATCCTCATCAGCATGATTAATAGGGTGTTAAAAATTATATGATGAGATATCGACACTGCTACTTTCAAGAGAGTCACTTTCAAATCTGCATTAAGTAATGTTAACGCAAGAAAGATGAAATGAATATAAGGTTATTATAATGGTGGGATGAAAGTTATGGGATAAGAAATTAGAAAACTCAAATTGCATTTTATTAATAACAACTATTGGAAAGGAAATATGTAAGCCCATTTTACAAAAAAAGGTCATCCTAAAGCTTTGAGTAGAGCTAAAGGATTAACACTACATAATTACTTTGCGGGAAACTCCAAGGTTATGGGAAACTTGATGATCTCCCAATTGTCAAGTCTTGTATTTGAAGAACATGCATAAACCAGGTCCATCTCATGATTGATGAAGTTATCATCTACAACAGCGGTCACTTGGTCCACGAACACCACTCCCATGTTCCGGAAGCTTTGTCGTATGTCCAAATGAGGACCCCTTCCACTTTAGGTTCTCAATTTTCTAACTGAGCCAACCTCTTCCCCTAAGCTTGAGGTTGGGGAATGTAATACTCATCAACCATGTTTATGCCCCCCTCATCACATAGATGACATATTTGCACCCATTGCATGTCCATTAGATTCTGGAGGATTTGTCTGAATTCATCACATTCTTTAATAGAGTGTCCCATATTCCTATGGAGACTACACATTATTTCATCATCATTGCCCATTTTCATCTCGACTTAGTTTAATATTAATCCAAATTTGCAAAGTTCTCAGAAAATAACTTTCATTGGAGTTTTTATGTCAACTACTCAACTTATGAGGCATTGGCCAAAAGACTTCTCTTTAGCATTAACTCCAGAATCTCCATGATTAGGCAAGGGATTGCAGCCTACATTAGGAGTTCTTTCTTTGAAGTTCAACCATTTGGCATTGATCAAGTCTTGCACTTTGAACTTTAAGTCTCTGCAATTTTCTGTTGAGTGGCCTACAACCCCAGTATGGTAGTCACTCTTAACGTTTGGGTCAAATCCTTTTGGGTATAGGGGTTCCACTGACTTCATTAGGAAAATGACCAATAATGAGTTATGAATGAGTTGTGGTAACAACTCAGTGTAGGTCATGAGAATTGGGTCAAATTGAACAGGTTTCCTTTCTTGATTGGCTGGTGGCCTTCTTTGGTTTGTATTTGGGGTTTAGGTCCATGATTGGGTTGGTTAAGATGACATGGAAGGGAGTGCTTGGTTTGGGATGAGAGGTTGTCTATGATAAGGGATCTTTGGGTGGTAAGGTTGAGGGTATGTGATGTGTGAATAAAATATACACATCTTGTACTTGATTTGAGGTGGATTTAGATGTGTTTTGATTGATTTATATTGGAATTTATGCCACATTTAATCTATTTATCCTTAGTATCTCATGATTAGTCTTTCTTTATGTTTTTAGGTCCAAAAGAGATGTTTTAACATCGCTCTATGAAGTTTTGGATGGATTCATTGTAATGAAGTTGAGTTTAGAATTTATATGGCTAAGATTCGCAAAGTTTTTGATCTTTGTGTAATAAAATGAGTATAATTTGAGCTACAGAAGTCGAAACAAGGTGATTTTGGTGTCATTGGAAAGCTAAGAAAAATATCTACAACTTTCATGAATCTACTTTTCTAAAAAATGATGTTTTGAGTGATTTAAGAGTTAGATACGACCATGTCTAACTTGAAAAATGCTTCTGTCAAGCTCACATGACCTCTAATTTGAGACATGACCTTGTCTCCTCCGAACGTGTAAATTTCACTATTTTTCAACCTCACACGGCTGTGTTGAGCTTAGACACGGCTGTGTGAGTCCCTCTGACGTGAAAAAAAAGAAGTTTTACTCTCAAATTATTATAAATTGGGCAAAAACACCAAACTTAAAGAGACTTTTGGCTAGAGACTACAGGAAACTTTGAGAGGCATAAGGATTAGAGGCTAGGGTTATGACGACAAGAGCAAGAGCATTGATCAATCATTGAAGACATCTTTTCCATCTTCATTTTCTCCATCTTCTATTTTATTTTGGAATCATGGTTGTTTCTTTACCTTTTGTTCTTATTTGTGCTTCAATTGCCATGAGTGGCTAAATTCCTTTTTCTATAATTGGGATGAAACTCTCTATTTCTTTATGTTGAATTGTTAATTTAATTCTTTATTAATGAAATTATTGTTCTTGATTCATTTTTCGTGTTCTTAATGCATGTGGTATGTTACCGACCATATTTTTATGATCTTAGGCTTTAAGTAAATGATCGAAAGATGAAATCTAATTGCTTAATAATCTAAGAATTGAACTTAAAAATTGAGATCTAGACATAGGCTTAAATCCTTCGAGGGTTAAACGATTGTCATGAATCTTAATGGGTTGAAACTTGGATTAATTGTCATAAGAGTGAGGTTAGTGAAGTTTTAGCACATTTTTAGTGCCAAGAAATTAGGCTTTAAATAATTTGGACAAATCGCCTTCAAGAACATAATTGAACATTAACAAAGATAAAATTACAATTTAGCATAGGGGATAATGTAGTGGATTCCCAATCCTAGGCCTTTAAACCTTGGTTGAATCTTGACTTTTCTTGATTTATTTGCTTTCTTTATAGTTTTGATTTTAATTTAGCTTTCACTATTGATTTTATTTGCTTAAATAATCAAAGTAACCATAAGAGTTAGTAATTAACCGATCCTCGTAGGAATGATCTTTATTTACTACTTGTACGATCTGTGCGCTTGCGAAAAATCAATAACAAGTTTTTGGCGTCGTTACCAAGGATTGTGTTGATATTAAGATGAGCAACAATTTGGTTGATTTAAGCAATTTTTATTTTATTTCTATATTTTTATCTTATTTTAATTTAACTTTCTTTTATTTTTCTTTGAATTTTTAGGTGTTGTTTCTTTCTTATGCGTAGAACGAGGAGTCAATGAAATCTTATTATACCTGTTGATCTTGAGATCGAGAGGACGCTTTGTGATATTAGAAGAGAAAGAAGAACATAGATTTTTAAGGAAGACAACATGGCAGATAACACTAACTAAGTCACCAATCCAGAGCATAGGTTGAGGGATTATGGAATTTTCAATGCTAATGCTCGTTAGTCTTCCATTGTTAGACCACAGATAGAAGCCAACAACTTCGAGATCAAGACATCATTGATCCAGATGGTCCAACAATTACAATTCAGCAGGTCACCAACTGAAGACCAAATCAATATTTGGATGAGTTCTTGGAGTTGGGTGACACTATTAAAATTAATGGGGTTTCAATGGATGTTATATGGATCAGACTTTTTCCCTTTTCTCTTAGGGGGAAAGCCAAGAAGTGGATTCACTCAGAGGCTCACTCACCACCTAGAACTTGATGGAGCAAGCCTTCTTGGACAAGTAGTACCCGATTGGAAAAATGATCAAGCTCTATCAAGATATCACAACCTTCTCTCAAAAGGAAGATGAATCTCTTTATGAAGCATGAAAGAGTTATAGTGATCTGATTCGTCAGTGTCCATATCATGGCCTACAAGAATTTGTAGTCATCCAAACATTTTATGTTGGGTTGACTTTCTCTACAAAGGCAGCTCTTGATGTCGCAACTGGCGGTGCTTTGATGGCCAAGACTCTAACAGAGGCAAAGGCCTTAATTAATGAAGTGACTTCTAGTATTTATCTGTGGCCAAGTGAGAGATCATCTTCAAGGAAGCAAGCCAAAATTATAGAGCTTGATGTCATTTTCATGTTGAGTGCCAAGTTTGATACCTTGGTTAAGACATTTGAAAAACTGAATGTCAATGTCATAAATACTCCTAAAGCAACTTGTGAAACATGTGGAGGAGGGCATTTGACTTCGGAATGCAATGTGGTGGAGACATATTCTCAAGACCCATCGTTGGGCCAAGTGAACTATGTCCAAAATGGTAACTTCAAGGCTCAAGAGAATTCTTTCTCCAATTTATACAACCCCTGGAGAAACCGCCCACACCTCTAATACGGTAGTCGTCAAAATAATGGGGGGGGGAGGGAGGGCCACCAGGATTTCAACAAGCTTAACAATCTTCTCAGGGTGGAAAGTCTAATTTGGAAGCACTTATGAAGAACTTCACAGTCACTCAAAAGGAGCATAATAATGCAATTCAAGCTCAAGTGCAACAATATGAGGAGTCCATCAAGCAAATCCATCCTCGCCTAGACCAAATGGTGACTCATTCTAAGATGCTTGAAACTCAAATAGCCCAACAAGCAAGCTTATTGAATATGGTTCAAGGGTGAATCCCAAGTCAACCAGAGACTAACCCGAGCGAACAAGCTAATGCAATTTTCTTGAGAAGTGGTAATTGATAACTCCACAATGTGTAGTTATCTGTGTCCTATATTTGTACTTTACTGATTGTTAAAGTTCTTGTATTTATGCATATTTGGAAGGTTTTGTGCTTCTATTTGTTATATCCAATTCTGATACATTTCCTATATAATATTGAGTAAACTGTGCGTATTATGTTATTGATTAAGTGGATTTTGCATTTGTCATTAATTTGGTGATTTCTCTATTGTAGGAAGAATGGCAAAGAAGTAGATTGGTGGAAGATTTGGACCAACGCTGATGAGAAAGCCCAAGAAGAAACCAAAGGAGCAAAAACAGCAACAAAATTGTGTTTACTGCAAAATTCTGCAAACAAACTTGTCACGCCGCGGCGCTGAGGAGCGTATGTCGCGACGTGTTGCCCCCTGCATCAAAAGTCAAAGAGCTCAAAGAATTGAACACCGCGATGAAGGCATTTAATATCGTGGCATCCCTGACCTAAATGTACATGCGTTGCGGCATAGGCATGTTAATGCCGCGGCGTGTCTATATTTTTGAGTCTATAAATAGAAGTTTAACAAATTTTGTAAGAGAGTTTTTAGAGCTTCGTTTTAGCTTTTTAGGTTTAGAGAGGCTACGACCTGTTCTTCATTTCTGGGCTAATTGGAGGCCTAGGGAGGCTTGGTTGGAGGCCACCTTCTTCATGGAAGGAGAATCAAGGTTCAGTGATCACATGTATGGATTCCTTCCTCTTCTCCCTTAGTTTTCTTCTCTTCCCTATCTTCTGAACACTGTTTTGATTTGTAATTTTGTGTTCAATATCTAGCCAAGTTATATTTAGGGATACTTTGAATCCTTTCTATAAATATTGATGTTGATGTTATCTTTTGAGTTTATATTGATGTTTAGCTTTGTTCAATCATATGGTTCTTAATGCTTTTGAAGGTTTGTTCAGTTTTTGAATAATTTATTGAAATCTGATGAACCTACACATAGGAATTTGGATCTTAGATCATACGTATGGTTAATGCATGTTCGACGAGTTCAATTGGCTTGGATGAGTTAATTCGCTAACTGGATAGAAATATACCTTTTAGCCGTGTATTAGTGGGTGTTTGAGAATAGATCGTTCATTAGTGGAGTTTACACTAGTTCTCATGAAAATATAAGAAACATAGTGGATTATGTAAATGACACCAGGGTTGATTGACCTAGACATAGGCTTTTGACTAAATCAGATTCTCAAGCTAACTTAACAATTCATTGATGCTGCTTATAAGGATTGCATATCATTAGTATGAAATAGGAGGTGAAGAAGGATTCCCTAGATCTCTAAACCATTATCTTTATTGCTTTTGTAGTTTAGATTTAGTTTATTTATGCTTTCTCTATTTTATATATTCTTGAATAGAATTTAGCTAAGCTATTGGTTGTTATTTAGTAATGGAAGCTATATATCCTCGTGGGAACGAACTTATACTCCGTATCTATATTACTTGTATGGCCCATGCACTTGCGGCCTAATAAAGGGACAAACAAGTTTTTGGCACTGTTGCCAGGGATAATGGTGTATTTCCAAAGAGTTTAACCTTATTCCTTGGCAATTGTTGGGGTATAACAGTTTAATTCCATATTGTTAATATCAACAATGAGTTTAGTGAGTCCTAATTCAAGTTGTATAGTTTTTTTTCTCATTTAAGTTTTCATTCTTTGTAGTTTAGGTACAATAAATGGAGGATAAACTTCATCATTCGAGGCCTTTGTGGGAGCTCGAGATACCGCAATGGAGAACCTCATCAGGCGAAGGAAGGCCTACCATCCAATCCATCACTTTTTGTGATCAAACCGACAATCAGAGTTGGTGGTTTGCCTTGACAAAGTCCTGCTGGGACTATAACTTAAGCCCATCTTAGGAGGGAACCCAGGTTTTTATGTTTTTGTTAATTAGTATGTATTTGTTAAGTTTTAGGTCATAAATATGCTAGTATGTTAGTTTTTGTAGTTTTAGTTAGTTTTTAGGCTTTTCTTGTATTTTAAGTTATAAGTATGTTAGTATGTTTAATTTTTGTATTCTCGTAGTTAGTATGTTGATTTTAGTAGCTTTAGTTAGTTTTAAATATTATAGATGTTAGTACTTTGATTGTGGTAAGTTTAGTTAGTATTTATGATTTTCTTAAGTTTTAAGTTATATATAGGTTAGTATGTATAATTTTGTATTTTAATGTATTTTAGTTGTCAATTTCATGTTTTAGCCTTTTGGCCAAGTTTGAGAGGTGTTGAGGACCTCTTTAGGCAAAATCCTGCAACAAAATTAAGTTTGTTGCAAAATTTTGCAGGCTGCCTCCTCATGTCGCGGCGTGAGTTTGTTGCATGCCGCGGTGTGACAGTTATCTTGTGCGTATTAAGCCTTTGCCCAGAGACCTCAGTGCCGCAGCGTGGCAAGTGTAATGTCGTGGCGTGCCACTCTAAAACTTGTTAAAAAAAAAGAAACTTGTTTTGGGTGCTACTGAAGGCATCCATTCTGATCAAATACCGTGGCATGGATGCTGTTTGCTGCAGTATGTTGTCCTGTAGTGTATATATTGTACATTGTTAGTTAGTTTAAGTGTTTTTAAATTTTTGTAGTATATTCAGCTCTCACATTTCAAATGTTGATAGGTTCAGGTCCCCCGCCATGCAAGTGAGGACATTGTTGCACTTAAGTTTGGGGGAGTATCATTACATGTTTTGGTTATTATAATGTTGAATTTGTATAACATGTTTAGATATTTGAGTATATAGTAATGATAGTCAGTATGTTATCATGATCATATGCTGAGTTTGACTATTATTGATGGGATTCTGAGGCAAAATTTTTCAATTTTGATTGAATGATTGAATTGATGCTAGTATGGAATTGGTTGTTCAATGACATAAATGGTTGCAATTTGATTATTTTCAGTGAAACCATAGGTGATCAGAAGCATGTGAAATAGTTTAGTTGCTTTTTATGTATGATCTACATTCCACTTAGATGCAAGCATAACTTTAAAAATGATAAGAATGCATGTTTAGAGAAAGTTTATGGAAGTGCATATAGAGTTTTGATTATCCTAGAAATTATTTTTAAACTCTCTTGAGACGAAATCCTAGATTATGCATGACTGAGGAAATGATTAGGGCATTGTTTGGACCGATTAAGCTTTTTAAGCCTACCCTGATATGATGATATATCTAGGTCCCATTTTGAAGCCTGATAATTGTTTGGCCTTATATATTTTTCATTCACCCACGTATTCCTTACCCTGTTAACCATTCTAATGCATGTGAAAGCATTGCATTTTCTTCCTACCTTCATTGTTTGTTGAGTACATAATGTGTTATTTCATGAAGTGAGTCCAGTGAGTAGAAGTATGTATGTTCAATGCTAAATGAGCTTGAAGGAGCATTTGCAGTAAAAAGAAAAGAAAAAGTATTGCTTTGTTCAATTAAATAAAGAGAAAAAAAGAAAAAAAAAGAAATAAAAGAGCAAGCAATGAAAAGAAAATGGTTCTGTGAGTTTTACCTTTCACTTTTGATTACCCTGAAGATAGTATCACTAGGAGATTCAAGTCTTGAAATGATATGTTTTGTTTCTCGATGTTTGTATGTATCATTTCCCTTATTTTCTTACGTCCATTACCTTTGACCTGACATTATAAGTTGTAAAGACCCTCTTGATCCTCAGTTGTGTATGGTTTACATTAGTGGAGAGAAAGTTAGGATCAATTTTATGGATTTTATGATTCATATACAGGTATGCTTATAAACTTATCCAGATGTGTATAATTTGAATAAGAGAAGTTTATCTTGCATGTTCGTAGAAAATGTGATTTGCATGAAAGGATGCCGGATTGTTATATGTTTAGGATTGTGTATGTATGAAATTGATTGTGAGATTTTCGTATTCATTTAGGACCATTCCAATCATTCTACACTGGTTATGTTTAAAAAGAAAGATTGAAATTTGCAAGCTGCTGAATGCATGTTGAGTAAATTGTTCAAGAAAGTTTACTTAGTCACACTTTGTTTTGCTCGAGGACAAGCAAAAGGTTAAGTTTGGGGGGTGTAATAACTCTACAATGTGTAGTTATTTGTGCCCCATATATGTACTTTACTGATTGCTAAAATCCTTGTATTTATGCATAGTTGGAAGGTTTTGTGCTTCTATTTGTTATATCCAATTCTGATACCTTTCCTATATGATATTGAGCAACTATGCGTATTATGTTATTGATTAAGTGGATTTTGCATTTGTCATTAATTTGTTGATTTCTCTATTGCAGGAAAAACTGCAAACAAGCAGATTTGTGGAAGATTTGGACCAATGTTAATGAGAAAGCCCAAGAGAAAACCAAAGGAGCAAAAACAAAAGCAAAACTGTGTTTGCTGCAGAATTCTACAGACAAACTTGTCATGCCGCGGTGCTAAGGAGCGTACGCTGCGGCGCATTGCCTCTCCTGCATCAAAAGTCAGAGAACTCAAAGAATTGAATGTCGCAACGCAGGCATTTAATGTCGCACTGTCCTTGACCTAAATGTACACACAACGCAGCGTAGGCATGTTAATGCCACGGCATGCCTGTATTTTTCTGAGTCTATAAAATAGAAATTTAATAGATTTTGTAAGAGAGTTTTTTAGAGTTCCATTTTAGCTTTTTAGGTTTAGAGAGGCTGCAGTCTATTCTTCATTTCTGGGCTAATTGGTGGCCTAGGGAGGCTTGGTTGGAGGCCACCTTCTTCATGGAAGGAGAATCAAGCTTCAATGATCATATCCATGGATTCCTTTCTTTTCTCCCTTAGTTTTATTCTCTTCCCTATCTTCTGAACACTGTTTTGATTTGTAATTTCGTGTTCAATGTTTAGCCAAGCTGTATTTAGGGATACTTTGAATCTTTTCTATAAATATTGATATTGATGTTAGCTTTGTTCAATCATATGGTTCTTAATGCTTTTGAAGGTTTGATCGGCTTTTGAATGATTTGTTGAAATTTGATGAACCTAAACATAGGAATTTGGATCTTAGATCATATGTATAGTTGATGCATATTCGACGAGTTCAATTGGCTTGGATGAGTTGATTCGCTAACTGGATAGAAATATACCTTTTAGCTATGTATTAGCGGGTATTTGAGAATAGATCGTTCATTAGTGGAGTTTACACTAGTTCTTATGAAAACGTAAGAAACATAGTGGATTAGATAAATGACACCAAGGTTGATTGACCTAGATATAGACTTTTGACTAAATCAGATTCTCAAGCTAACTTAACAATTCATTGATGTTACTTATAAGGATTGCATATCATTAGTATGAAATAGGAGGTAAAGAAGGATTCCCTAGATCTCTAAACTATTATCTTTATTGCTTTTGTTAGTTTATTTATGCTTTCTCTATTTTATATATTCTTGAATAGAATTTAGCTAAGCTATTGGTTGTTATTTAGTAATAGAAGTCATATATCCTCGTGGGAATGAACTTATACTCCGTATTTGTATTACTTGTATGACCCGCGCACTTGCGGCCTAATAAAGGGACAAACAACAATCAAGTTGAAAGCCCCACCAAAAAAGAAAAGCTTGAAGAAAAGAAAACCCATGACAATGAAAAGAAGCTCAAGGACAAAGAAGAAGACAAAGAAATCACTAAAAGGTATGTTCCTCCACCATCATATGTTCCACCTTTGTCCTTCCTTCAAAAATCTCAAAGTGCAAAGCTTGATACCATTTTGGGAAATTTTTGGAGGTACTTAAAAAGCTTTGCATAAACATATCTTTTATGGAAGTGCTCTCCCAAATGCCCACTTATGCTAAATTGTTGAAAGAGATTCTCTCCAATAAGAGGCAACTTAAAGACTATGAGATTATTGCTTTGACGGAAGAATACAATGTGATAATTCAAAGCAATCTTCCTTTTAAGCTTAAGGATCTGGGTAGCTTTTCAATTCCATGCTCAATTAGGGACTTGTACATTAATAAGGGTTTGTGTGATCTTGGGGCAAGTGTGAGTTTGATGCCCTTTTCTCTTTGCAAGAAACTTAATATTGGGGAGCTCAAACCGATCACCATCTCTCTTCAATTGGTTGATAGGTCAATCAAATGTCTTATTGGCATTCTAGAGAATGTTCCCTTGAAGGTGGGAAAGTTTTTCGTGTTGATTGATTTTGTTGTGCTTGACATGGAGGCGGATATTCAGATCCCAATCATACTTGGGCGTCCACTCCTTGCCACTGGAAGGGCAATCATTGATATCCACGAAGAAAAATTGACTCTGCGATTGAATAATGAGGAAGTAATGTTTGATATTTTTAATTCTGAAAAAAAATTATGGTTCATTTAATTCATGTAATCACATATATACTACTGATGTTGTGGATAGTGTTGTACTTTTAGATATGCAGGAATCTGTGGCTGAAGATGTGCTAGAAAAAACCTTGCCTAAGGTCGCTACCAACTTTGAGAAGGCCAAGCCCTGCAAGAAGGGACCAAAGAAGCAGAATGACAAGTGTGTTAAGAAGCGTGCATTTAAGTTTGGGGATAAAGTTCTTGTCAATAACTCGCTTCTACGTTTCTGTCCTGGTAAGTTGTGATCAAAATGGTTTGGACTATATAAGATTGTTCGAGTCTTATCATACGGTGTGCTTGAGGTGAAAAAGGAAGGCCATAAGATATTCATGATAAATGGTTAGAGAGTGAAACACTATGAAAAAGGAGTGAGGACTGAGCACCACTCCATTGATATCACTTAAGCAAAGAATCAACCCATAGTCAAGCTAATGACTATAACTTAGCGCTTATTGGGAGGCAACCCAAAATTTTCTCTCTTTTTCTTTTAACTCTCTTATTTTTTATTTTGTTCTTACCTTGTTATTACTTATTTTATTGATTAACATTTTTTCTATTTTTATTTTGTAGTTAGCTAATGTTGAGTCGACTTAGGTGCTTCCTTGAGTTCGAGCCTTTGTAGAGGGATGTATACACTATCGACCGCCAAAAAGATTTTTCTTCTATTTCCTTTAGTTTTTCTTTATTTTCGTATTTCATTCTTTTATTTTGTTTTTTAGTTTTTCATTTATTTTTCTTGCAGTTTTAGACCAGATGTTCTCATGGCTACACGTCTCCCTCTCCCATCATCTCCCATCACCTCTGTGATATTGTGTTTCCATTTTCAGGGAAGTTTCGTTGTCCTTTATTCTATTAATTTTCTTATTTAAACATTAAGGACAATGTTTATTTTCAGCGTGGGGGAAACAATGAACAATTGAGTATTGCATCAAATCAAGCTGGAATTGTGTGTTAATTTCTTAATTATTTTTGAGCTGATTGAGATACGTTTGAGAGAGAAGTCCACTGCTAATGAACTGATTTTTGTGTAAGGCAATCATTTTCAATTGAGAATTGAAACATTTAGCATTTTATTTAGGAAATTAGTCATGTCTACTTGCAATTTATTCTCTTTAC
Source organism: Ormosia emarginata (assembly GCA_029884605.1). Classification (NCBI taxonomy): domain Eukaryota; kingdom Viridiplantae; phylum Streptophyta; class Magnoliopsida; order Fabales; family Fabaceae; genus Ormosia; species Ormosia emarginata. The sequence continues at coordinate 13,848,352 of JAQQTP010000049.1, forward strand.
TAACTTAAGCCAGAAAGTGAGTTTTGAGCCTTAATTTATTGGATTTATCATAAATAAATCATATTTTTCTTTTAAAGTGAGTTTTCTCTTGATTTATGTGTGCTAAAACTTGCTTTGATATCTTATTTAAACTTTAATAATTCACATACATTCTTGGACATGATTAAGACAATTAGGCTTAATTCTTTATTGGCTTCCAGAGTTGCATTGATAAATGATCCCTTAGTTGCCCAATTTGAGTCTGAAATTGATTTTTCTTCGACACCTTATTGATTAATCAGGTTGAATTTATTTTGAGCAGCTAATATGGTAATTGAGAAGTCATAAAAATATTGTTTTCATCCTCAAGGGTTGAATGAATAAAAAAAAATGAAATGATGAAAAGGAAAAAAGAAATAAAAAGGATTGTTGGTGAAGAATTGTGAGAAAAAATTTTGGTTGAAAGTGAGAATGACTTTGTGCATTATGCTTTATCAATCATTTTTTCAACCTGATTCTATTTTGTATAACTTTATCCATAAACATTCTTTACCTTTATTCATCTTTTTCCTACCATTTACTGAACCCTTGGCCTCATTACAACCAATGGAAGTCCTTTTGATTCATGTTGTGTATGTGAACTTGAAAATGAAGATGAGATTGATAATCAAGCTTATGATCATGCATTTGTTAAGAGAAATTTAAGTGATCTTTTTGCCCTTAAACACTTAAGAGATGGAAAGATGAGTGCCCTCAACTGTTTGGTAGAGAGAAGAGGTGCAAGCTAGACTCAATCCTCTAATTATATTAAGTGCTAAACTATCTCGCTTGATTGGATTGATTGCTGAGCATAATTAAATTTTTACGTTGTAGAATTTCCCTTGATTCATGTTTCTTAATGTTGAGTTTAATCTTGATTTTGATTCCTACTCTTTACTTGAGGACAAGCAATGTCCAAGTGTGGGAGAATTTGATGTGTGAATAAAATATACACATCTTGTGCTTGATTTGAGGTAGATTTAGGTGTGCTTTGATTGATTTATATTAGAATTTATGCCACATTTAATCTATTTATCTTTAGTATCTCATGATTAGTCTTTCTCTATGTTTTTCGGTCCAAAAGAGAGGTTTTGACATGACTCTATGAAGCATTGGATGGATTCATTGTAATGAAGTTGAGCTCATAATTTATATGGCTAAGATTCATAGAGTTTTTGACCTTTGTGTAATAAAATGAGTATAACTTGAGTTACAAAAATCGAAACAAGGTGATTTTGGTGTCATTGGAAAGCTAAGAAAAATATCTACAACTTTCATGAAGACCACTTTTCCAAAAAATGATATGTTGAGCGATTTAAGAGTTAGAAATGACTGTGTCTAACTTGAAAAACGCTTCTGTCAAGCTCACACGACCCTATCTAACTCCAATGAAGCTTATGACTTTGAGACACAACCGTGTCTCTTGGACACACAGCCGTGTCTTCCTTGAATATGCAAATTACATTATTTTTCTAGCTCACACAGTCGTGTCGAGCTTAGACACGGCTGTGTAAGTCCCTCTGACATGAAAAAAAAGGAAGTTTTGCCCCCAAATCATTATAAATTAGGCAAAAATACTAAACTTAAGGAGACTTTTGGCTAGATGCTACAGGAAACTTTGAGAGGCACAAGGATTGGAGGCTAAGGTTTTGAAAACAAGAGCAAGAGCATTGATCAACCATTGAAGACATCTTCTCCTTCTTCATCTTCTCCATCTTCTCTTTTATTTTGGAATCATGGTTGTTTCTTTACCTTTTGTTCTTATTTGTGCTTTAATTGCCATGAGTGGCTAAACCCCTTTTTCTAGGATTGGGATGAAACTCTCTATTTCTTTATGTTTAATTGTTAATTTAATTCTTTTTTAATGAAATTATTATTCTTAATTCATTCTTAGTGTTCTTAATGTTTGTGGTATTTTACCGATTATATTTACATGATCTTAGGCTTTAGGTGAATAATTGAAAGATGAAATCTAATTGCTTGATAATCTAAGAATTGAACTTAGGAATTGAGACCTAGGCATAGGCTTAAATCCTTCGAGGGTTAAACGATTATCATGAATCTTAATGGGTTGAAACTTGGATTAATTTCCATGAGAATGGGGTTAGTGAAGTTTTAGCATATTTTTAGTGCCAAGAAATTGAGCTTTAAATAATTTAGGACAAATCGCCTTCAAGAACATAATTGAACATTAACAAAGATATGATTACAATTTAGTATAGGGGATAATGTAGTAGATTCCCAGTCCTAGGCCTTTAAACCTTAGTTGAGTCTTGACTTTTCTTGATTTATTTGCTTTCTTTATATTTTTCATTTTAATTTAGCTTTCATTGTTGATTTTATTCACTTAAATAATCAAAATAGCCATAAGAGTTAGTAATTAACCGATCATCATGGGAACGATCTTTATTTACTTCTTGTACGATCTATGCGCTTGCGAAAAATCAACAATAATATGGAGCTTAAGAGGCATTAGCAATGTATAAGTTGTAAGGTATAGAGGGAGGTTGGAAGGATGGTTGAGGGTTAATAGGTGCTTAGCTAGGTTTTCCTTCGGTTAGACTTCTGTGATTGAAAATAACAACTTGAGCTTCTCTTTCTCTTTTCTTCCCTGTTAGGGGCCTCTTGGCGCTAATCGTCACTATCAAACTTTCAGCGATCTTCCCATGTCTCATTCATCCTTCGACTCTTTCCCTAATGATGACCATGTCTGAGAAATTTGATGACACACTTCCTATCATCTTGTCATAGAAAGGTGATTGGAGAGTGTCGATGAACATGGCCACTATTTCTTTTTCTGTTAGTCGGGGTTATAATTGAGCAGCTATTTCTCTCCACCGTTGAGCATATTCCTTAAAAGTTTTATATTTTGCAACTGCAGTCTATCTGGAGTCATATCAATGTTGTATTTATATTGCTTCAAGAAAGCATTGGTCAAGTCCTTGAAACATCGTATATGGGCACATTCAAGGTGTGTGCACTAGTTAGAAGTTGCCTCAGCTAAGCTGTCTTAGAAGAAATGGATCAACAACTTGTCATCATGAGCACACGACGCCATCTTGTGGATGTACATGGTCAGATGGTTCTTTGGACAAGTGATTCCCTTATATTTACCGAAATCTAAGACTTTAAACTTCGGGGGAATCCCAATATTCGAGACAAGGTAGAGTTCTGTGGCATCCAAAAGACCATAACTACTTTCTTCTATGACTCGTAGTCTCTCTTCAAGAACTTCTAGTTTCTCTTTGGATTGAAGGCTTTCCGCTGAAGAGTTCAACAGAGAATTACTAATAATCTTATGGGGAAAAAACTATGGCATGTTAAAAGGGATAGAATGTTGCATTGATGAGGTCCCATTAGCACCAAGGTAAATAGGTTGGGCTAGAGTCACATTTTGTGGCCTTGAAGTAAGCATTACTAATGGTGTGCCGCTCTCAGGAGGGTTGGTAATTTGTGACAACATGAAACCCGGGGGAAGACCATATGGTGGCAGAAAAATAGGGAATGCTATTTGTGGTTAAGGAATCTCGTTGGCATTTGGTTAATATCCTTGTGTTTGGTTAATGTTTGGCAGGTTTGAAGTTGTTGTGACTGCCAGTGCACTGACCTCATGGGTACTAGTGGCTAATAGTGGCACGTAACCATGTGGAAGGTCATATGGTGGGAATGGAGATGCGTGGGTTTCTTGATGATTAGTAGTAAGGTTTTGTGTAAGGTTATTTGGGTAGATGGTGAGTGGCACCATGAACCCTTGAGAGGTGATGCCAGGATATTACCAAGGAATAGCAAGCGTGGCCGGAGGATTATCATTCACTCCTAAAGATGTCCCCTCTGTATTTTTTGTTCTTTCCCAAGCTTGCAGAACTTCTAAGATCTTGGCCATTTGTTCTTTTAATTGGCTTACTTCATCCCTCAGCTATTCCTCTAACTGCACCAGTTCATCCTTGACTTTTGAATGGGAGCAAGTCCTATAAAGGTGTTGTAGAGACAGTTTTTTTGTATTCATTATTTATTATTATTATGAATAAAATAAAATAAAAATGCAAACATAAATACACTAAACAAAAGTAAAATTATGCACGCAGAGACATGGTTCTAAGCTTGGTACTTGTCCTAAAAGATGGGTTCTATGGACCATGGTAGCTCTAAGATTATTTCAACAAGTAATAGTTTTGGTTCTAGACCCCTATCGGACAAAAGATCCCCAAATTGCCCTTGTTTTTGCCAACACTTTGGCTAGCAAGAGTCATCAATCCTCACCCATGATAGATTATTATCTGAGTAAAAAGTTTAATGACTGTGAAGCTCATTACATGGCTATTGAGAAGACTTGTTGTGCGCTGGTATGGACCTCAAAACGGCTAGGCAGTACATGCTCTATTACACCACGTGGTTGATCTCCCGAATAGACCCTCTGAAGTACATATTTGAAAGTCTTCATGTTTCACTAAGGGTTTCAAAATGGCAAGTGATGCTATCAGAATTCGATATCAAGAACATGACTCGAAAATCCATCAAAGGAAGTGCAATTGCTGATCATTTAGCTAAAAACCCTCTTGAGGGTGGACAACTAGTGACATTTGAGTTCCCTGATAGAGAAATACTGATGGCAGAAGAAGAAGAAGAAGAAGAAGAAGAAGAAGAAGAAGAAGAAGAAGAAGAACCTGTTTGGAAGATGTATTTTGAAGGAGCGGTTAACATGCATGGTAGTGGCATAGGAGCCGTGGTTGTTTCACTAACTGGAAAACAATACCCAGTCACTATCAAGCTAGATTTTGAGTGCACCAATAATGTTGCAGAGTATGAGGCCTGTGCTAATGGTTTTCAAGTTGCAATTGACTTGGGGATCAAGCAGTTAAAAGTATTTGGAGACTCAGCACTCATCATTTATCAGGTGAATGGTGAATGGCAAACCAAATATCCAAAGTTGGTACCTTATCAAAAGTATTTGATCTAGTCGGTTGAGAAGTTTGAGGAGGTGACCTTCTCCCATTTGACCCGAGACAAGAATCAGTTTGCAGATGCCTTGGCCACTTTGGCTGTAATGACCAAGTTAGATATTCATAATAATGTCCAACCCATCCAAGTGAAGACGCATAGTGAGCCTGCATATTGTCCTAATGTGGAAAATGAGCCATATGGTAAACCTTGGTATCATGATATCAAGCAGTATATTCAGTATAGAGAATACCCAACGGGGACAAGTGATGTGAATAAGAAGACTATCCACTAGCTAGCAATGACTTTTTTCCTAAACGGAGAGGTTCTGTACAAAAGGGGTCATGATGGCACTCTACTTAGATGTGTGGATGCTCGTGAAGCTCGTGTAATCATGATTGAGGTTCATGAAGGAATCTGTGGAACTCATGCCAATGGTCATATGATGGCTTGAAAAATTCTAAGGAGTGGTTATTATTGGTCCACTATGGAAACAGACTGCATAGATTATGTACGAAAGTGCCAAAAATGCTAGATATATGCAGATCGAGTTAATACACCTCATTTCCTTTTGCATAATTTGGTATCTCTATGGCCTTTCTCGATGTGGGAAATAAACGTCATCGGACCCATTAATCCCAAAGCTTCCAATGGTCACCGCTTCATCTTGGTGGCGATTGACTATTTCACTAAGTGAGTAGAAGCTTCCTCTTATGCTAGCATTACTCAAAAAGTATTTTTGAGATTCCTCAAAAGGGATATTATTTGCAGATATGGAATTCCAGAAAGGATAATCACAGATAATGACACCAATCTCAATGGTGCTGAGATTAAAAAGTTCTGTGAAAATTTCAAAATCAAGCATCATAATTCAACTCCTTAAGGCCTGATGAGGTAAATTTGAAAAACAAATAAGAATGTCAAGAAAATTATTGCTAAGATGGTAGTGAACTACAAAGACTGGCATGAAATGTTACTTTATGCTCTGCATGCATATTGTACCAATATACAATCAAGCATTGGGGCAACGCCTTTCTCTTTGGTGCATGGGATGGAGACTATCTCTTCAATAGAAATTGAGATCCCTTCTCTAAGGGTTTTGATAGAAGCAGAGTTAGAGGAATTTGAATGGGTGAAGACTCAGTATGAGCAATTGAATATGATAGAAAAGAAGAGATTGGCAGTTATTTGCCATAGGCAATTGTATCAAAGCAGAATGGCTAGAGCCTTCAACAAGAAAGTTCGTCCCAGGGAATTCTATTCAGGGATTTGGTTTTGAAAAAGATTCTCCCTAACCAAAAGGATGCCAGAGGAAAATGGGCTCCGAATTATGAAGGCCCATATATAGTCAAGTAGACATTTTCAAGAGGAGCGTTAATTTTGCAGAATATAGATGGAGAAGAATTACCAAGGCCCATGAATATTGATGTTGTCAAGAGATTCTATGCCTAAAATAAATAATAAAAAAAAGAGGAAAAAGAAAAGCTCGTTAGGTTGAAAACCTGAAAGGACGGCCTAAGCAAAAGTTAGAGTAATTGAAAAATGAAAAAAGAAAAGTTCGTTAGGCTGAAAACCCGAAAAGGCGGTCTAAGCAAAAGTTAGGGCAAATGAATTGGTAAAATCTCAAAGAAAGTAGGCCTGAAACTCTTCGAGGGATTCACCAAACTGGGGCAATTTTTGATGTGCGTCCAATCAATTACACAGGGGGGCAATGCGTTTGCATTAAATTGGCCATACTGGGGAAAATTTTTTGAGGAATTAAAGAGGACTTGTGTTGAAAGAGGTATCAGTAGAGATAGCGGTTAAGTTGTCAAGCATTTGCAGTGAATCAATTGAATGAGTAACAAGAAGCCAATACTGTGGCAATTTTTTTTATTTTTTTGCAACTTTTCTTTTGTCTTTCAAGTATGTGTCTTATCAAAAGTTCATGTACGATTACATTACCAAAATAATAAAAGGAAGTTTGTTCATTTAATAAATTTTTATCCATTCATGAATGCATGTTTAATCATTAATTTATGTCTCAAAGAAAATAAACTTAAGGTCAACAATTTGATCTGATAATTTTGCAGCAATCCTTCAATGATTAATTTAGATTAAAGGATCTTAGTAACTCAAGATATAGGTTGCAATATGTTGCTAAGGAGAACAAGGTGGTCAGAAAAATAAAAAAAGAATAAGAAATCTAGGGAAGTCTTAGCCGACAAAAGGGTTTGATGAAGAAAAGCACGTGGACAAAGGGTTTGATTGGTCAAAGCTTTCTAAGATCACCATTGGTTAAGATGACTTTGAATAAATAAATGAAAAAAATGAAAGAAAAGAGAGAAAATGAGAGAAAAGAAAATAGGAACAAAAAAAAAGAAGAAAATTTAAGTCCATGCTTTTTATTTTCTGTTGAGCTCATCGGCTCCATGCATTTCATTTTCTGTTGAGCGCATCGGCTCCTTGCATTTTATTTTCTGTCGAGCACATCAGCTCCATGCATTTTAATTTTCTGTTGAGCACATTGGCTCAATGCATTTTAATTCTATGCATTTTAATTTTCTGTTCAGCACATTGGCTCTATGCATTTTAATTTCTGTTGAGCGCATCGACTCTTCGCATTTTAATTTTCTATTGAGCGCATTGGCTCCATGCATTTTTAATTTTTTGTTGAGCGCATCGGCTCCTTGCATTTCATTTTCTGTTGAGCGCATCGGCTCCTTGCATTTTAATTTTCTGTTGAGCGCATCGGCTCCTTGCATTTTAATTTTCTGTTGAGTGCATCGGCTCCATGCATTTTAATTTTCTATTGAGCACATCAGCTCCATCGGCTCTTTGCATTTTAAATTCCTATCAATTCTTTGAGCGTGTTGGCTCTTCGCCTTTTATTTGTTCTTGCTTTGTTTTACATTTATCATCTTTTGCATTGCCGGACAACATTGAAGTTCATGTCTTTGTTACCAAGTGGCCTCAATACTCAAGAGGGGGGTGAATTGAGTAAGTAAAGCAAGTTCGCAAATCTTTCGCAAATCGTTTGATAAACAATTTTCGTTGAAGCTATTAAACGATTAGAGATGATTGGATAAATGAGATAAACACTTTTACCTATAAATGTGATAGCCAAAGGAAACAATGTCCAATCAATTCAATAAAGCAGTAAATTAAATAAAGAGAAGGGTTTAGAGAAAACAAACACAATCGTTTATCCTGGTTCGATCACCAATCCACTTGTGATCTACGTCCAGTCCCCAAGCAGCAACTCGAGATTTTCCACTATATCTTCAAGCTTCAATAGGTGCTTGACTACCTTTACAAACTTGAGCCCTCAACTCCTTGGGATGCCTCACCCTTGAGCTTGAGTCTCTTGAAACAAAGGGATGCCTCACCCTTTACACAATGGAGGGATACCTCACCCTATCTCTTATACAGAATTTAAGATTGATATAAAGAAGCTCTCACTAGAGTAGATTGATACAAATTGAAGCTCTACTTATGCTCACAAAGGATATCTCAAAGATTGAATGAAAACAGAGCAATGGATGATTTTTGAGTTTGATTCACGTTCAAAGTATTGCTATATGTTTTTGGGATGCAGAGAACTTACTAAATGATGTCCCAACTATGGTATTTAAAGCCCATACATTAAAGAGCCGTTGGAATAGTCAAGCCAACCATTTTTAGTGCTTCTGATATAGCCGTTGGGCATGTCGGACCACTTGTAATCGATTACATGGGTTTGGTAATCGATTACATGAAAAATATAACGTGTTCTTGGCTTGAAGTGTGGTAATCGATTACAAGCTCTTGTAATCGACACGAGCCTTCGACTTTGATGTAATCGATTACAATATTTGGGTAATCGATTACACGGCCCCTTTGAACGTGTTCTTTGCTTTGTGGAATACGGTAATCGATTACATTACGTGTAATCGATTACACTTTGCTTCGACTTTTCGTAATCGATTACAATAATGTTGTAATCGACAAAATTTGTTTAGCTTGTAATCGACATGAATGTTTGGTAATCGATTACACTAAACCTTAAACTCATTTTTCAAGCCTTAAAACTGTTTTAAATCATTCCTAATCTTTAGAAAACATGGATTAAACAAAATGTATCATTGTTTGGCATGATCCATGATAAAAGAAGTTCTCTTTTTAGGAATTTATCTTTGAAACCCATGTTGATTAAAAACTTTTTTGAAAAACCATTTGAGATATCTTTGGAGCATTTAACATTGATGTACTTATGCCTATATCTAAGCCTCTTGATTTCTTCCTTTGATACTTGGCTTTCTCTTTTGCTCTTTGGTCTTCATCTTTGACTTTGTTATCATCAAAAACCATTTGACATGCTTCGAGACACATGCATTCACATTCTCCCCCTTTTTGATGATGACAATCTGAATCAATGGAATAACGAGAAACAATTGCATATATATATATGTATATCAGAGATTTAAGCGCAATCCTCCCCCGTAATGCATGCATGATATAGGGTTAGTGAAGTAATCATGTGAAAGCTTGAATTAAACTCCCCTGTACTTATGTAATTCACTAATCTTCTCCCCCATTGGCATTATCAAAAACACATTATTAAGCAGAAATTTGGACAGCATTTCCTCTGTTTTTCATGATTGCCCAACAACAGTGAAATAGCAGAAATAAAACAATCCAAATTGGTCCAGAGACAACCAATCCAACAGATCAGAATGGAACTCAAGAAATCAGTATTTAAATGCATATTATAATCAACCAGATTAATTATATAAGCAATAAACCAACTGATTTTATAAACAATGGTTCAAACATGTACATCAGAATAACAGAACAAATAAAAAAAAAAACACTAGAGAGAGGTCCATGATCACTATCGATGGCCTCACTATCGCTCTCTATTTGCAACATCTCCAAGGTCCACATCATCGTCACCGGTGTCAAGGTCGTCCTCGGAGCCAAGGAGTTCCTCATTTTCAGCAGAGAACATCTGGAGCGGCAGAGGGATCAGCAAATGATAGTGGAGCAGCAGGAGGAGCAGAGGAGGTGGATGGTTGGGTTATGGTGGGGGAGTGATTTCGAGTGAGAGGGAGGAGATTTTGGGAGGTTTGGTGGAGAAATGAATGAGAAGGAGAGATTTGAGAGTGGAGAGCTTCGTGAGAGTAGAGGAGAAGAGGAGGTTGAAAAATCAGAATGAGTGACCTTTCGCGCGTCAGAAGCCTTTTAAACCCCTCTGTAATCGATTACATGGGTTGTGTAATCGATTACACACCTTCTGTTTTCCCTGTAATCGATTACCAGTTTTGTGTAATCGACACGATTGCTTTGCAACAGAACCTTTGTAATCGATTACAGGGTCTTGTAATCGATTACGTAGACTACCAAAACTCAGTTTTTGCGTTTCAATCAGCTAAGGATCAATTTTAAAACAATCAAGTTGATTCATAAGCATGCTAAAACAATTTCAAACATCATTTGGGCATGTAATCCACATTGATTTTGATCCAAAACACTTAATCATACAAGATTGCTACTTTTACCAAGAATTACCCCATTTTGGGTGAATGGTGATGTATTTGCATTTCTTGGAGATCTTTGACATGAGGAAGCACCTGCAAAACAACTTAGGGGGAATCTCCGACGCTCAAGTTAGTATGAGATTGAAAATCAAAAATTATGCAGCAAATAACCATGATTATGCAGAAAAGGTTTATGCAGCAAAATGATGGATTATGCAGCAATTAGCTTATGCATGATTGATCCAATATGCCAAGTTCATTTCTTATATAATAGAAGGCTTCTTTTGGGAGGTTTAGTGAAAATATCAGCTAGTTGCTTAGTGGTTTCCACAAAATCAAGTATGCAATCACCCTTTTGAACATGATCTCTTATGAAGTGATGTCTTATTTCAATGTGCTTTGTTCTTGAGTGTAAAATGGGGTTCTTAGATAGATTGATTGCACTTGTGTTATCACATTTTATGGGGATGTGATCCAGCTCAAGACCATAGTCTAGAAGTTGTTACTTCATCCAAAGGATTTGAGCACAACAACTTCCAGCTGCAACATATTCAAATTTCAATTTGTTGACAATGCCACACTATTTTGCTTCTTCTTTGTGCCAAGAAACTAATGAGCTTCAAGCAAGTGGCATGTCCCACTAGTACTCTTCCTATCCATTTTGCACCCAAAGCAAAATCAGAATGGAGTAACCAACCAAGCAACATGAAGCACCCTAGGGTACCATAACCCCATTTGAGAAGTCCCTATTAGATATTTCATAATTAGTCTTTACAGACTTAGGTGTGATTCTTTAGGGTTTGCTTGAAACCTAGCACACATGCATACACTAAACATGATATCCGGTCTACTTGCGGTAAGATAAAGGAGTGAGCCAATTATACCTCTATACTTAGTGATTTCTACCGATTTACCTCCTTCATCCTTGTCCAAATAACAGGAAGTTCCCATTGGTGTAGCCATTTGCTTTACTCCTTCCATTCCAAACTTTTTGAGCAACTCCTTGCAATATTTTGATTGACTTATGAAAGTCCCATTTCTTGTTTGCTTGATTTGAAGTCCAAGGAAGAAGTTGAGCTCACCCATCATAGACATCTCAAACTCACTTTGCATGATATTGGCAAATTCTTTACAAAGAGAGTCATTAGTAGCACCAAATATAATATCATCAACATATATTTGAACAAGTAAAATGTCATGCTTTTTATGTTTGATGAAAAGAGTTGTGTCAACCTTTCCCCTAGAGAAACCATTTTTCAAAAGAAACTTGCTCAACCTTTCATACCAAGCTCTAGGAGCTTGTTTTAAGCCATACAAAGCCTTTTTAAGTTTAAAAACATGGTTGGGCAACTCAAAGTTTTCAAAACCGGGAGGTTGATCAACATATACTTCTTCTTGTATGAAACCATTTAAAAAAGCACTTTTGACATCCATTTGAAAGAGTTTGAAATCCATGATGCAAGCATATGCAAGTAACATTCTAATGGCTTCTAGTCTAGCTACGGAGCATACGTTTCTTCATAATCTATACCTTCTTCTTGATTATAACCCTTAGCTACAAGCCTAGCCTTGTTTCTTATTATTAAGCCCGTTTCATCAAGTTTGTTCCTAAAAACCCATTTGGTGCCAATTATTGGATGATTATTGGGCCTTGGGACTAATTCCCAAACTTGATTCCTTTCAAATTGATTTAATTCATCTTGCATGGCCAAGATCCAATGTTCATCATTAATGGCTTCATTTATGTTTTTAGGTTCAACTTGAGAAACAAAAGCCATATGATTACATGCATCTCTAAGAGAGTTACGAGTGATTACCCCTTTTGATACATCACCTATCACTTTGTCAAGAGGATGATATCTTGATGTTTTCCATTCCTTGGGAAGATCCATGATTTGAGAGTCCTCTTGTCTTGAGGAATCATATGGGCTTTCTTCTTGCTTCTTGACTTCTTCTTCTTGATTTCCAAGGTGAGTTCTTGCAAGGATTTCTGCAACATCATCAACAAGCTCCTTTCTTGGCTCGTTTGGGTTAGTCTCATCAAATGCAACATGTATGGACTCTTCTATGGTCATTGTTCGTTTGTTATAAACCCTAAAGGCCTTACTATGTATAGAATAACCAAGAAAGATTCCCTCATCAGATTTTGCATCAAACTTCCCCAAGTTATCCTTTCCATTATTTAGAACAAAACATTTACATCCAAAGACATGAAAATGTGAGACATTTGGTTTCCTTCCTTTGTATAGTTCATAGGGGGTTTTCTTTAAAATTGGCCTTATTAGAGCCCTATTCATAACATAACAAGCGGTGTTAACCGCATCCGCCCAAAAATACTTAGGAAGGTTGGCCTCATTGAGCATAGTTCTTGCCATTTCTTCTAAAGATCGATTTTTTCTTTCTACAATACCATTTTGTTGTGGTGTTCTAGGGGCTGAAAAATTATGCTCAATGCCATGTTCATCACAAAATGTTTCAAATTCATGGTTTTCAAATTCACCACCATGATCATTTCTTATGGATGCAATACAAAAACCTTTTTCGTTTTGGATAACTTTAGCAAGTTTCTTGAATGATTGAAAAACATCATTTTTGTGAGGTAAAAACAATGTCCATGTAAACCTAGAAAAATCGTCCACAATCACTAAGGCATAGTAATTCCCACCAAAGCTCATAGTTCTAGAGGGACCAAAAAGATCCATGTGCAACAGTTGTAGAGGTCTAGAAGTTGAAACCACATTTTTAGCTTTAAAAGAGACCTTTACTTGTTTTCCCTTTTGACATGTATCACAAAGTTTATCTTTTTCAAATTTGAGCTTTGGAAGACCAATTACTAGTTCTTTGGAAACTAATTTGTTTAAGTGATCCATGTGAATGTGAGCAATTCTTCTATGCCATAACCATGAATCATTTTCTCTAGTCATAAAGCAATTTGCATCATTTGAGGAAATGTCATCAAGGCTAATCATATATATGTTATTGACCCTATGACCAACAAACCTAACATGTTTATCATCCTTACTCTCAATTATGCAACAATTTGAATCAAATATAACTCTATTGCCTTTATCACATAATTGACTAATACTAAGCAAATTATGCTTAAGTCCTTCAACAAGTAAAACATTATCAATAGATGATGAAGGATTCTTACCAACTTTGCCAATTCCAAGAATCTTCCCTTTGTTGTTGTCACCATATGTGACATGACCATGTTTCTTGAGAGTAAGGGAGGAAAACTTGGACCCATCACCGGTCATGTGCTTGGAGCAACCACTATCAAGATACCAATTTGAGCTCTTGGTCTTCAAGTACATCTACAACACACATTCAAGTTTTAACTTTTGGTACCCAAATTGTCTTGGGTCCTTGTGTGTTAGAGTTAGGTATGGTGCCTTTAGGAACCCAAACCTTTTTTATTCCAACTTTAGTATTTATATTCTTTCTAACATTGCAAGTGGATGCACTATGCCCTTTCCTACCACAATGAAAACATTTGATAAAGGGGGTACTTGAAGTTTTAGATGGAACAAAGAAATTATTGTAGGATTTTTGATGATTATTTGGATTGTATCCCAATCCGGCTTTTTGAAAAACACACATTTGTTTGCTTAGTAGCATGTTCAAATTATCTCTTCCCATAGTAAATTTTGCAAGAGTATTTTTCAAGTCCTCAATTTCTTTTTCAAAAACTTTACATGATAAACAAGGTAATGATATGGATGCATTATCATGTGAGGAACAAGTCATGCATGATGAATTAGCATCTATGAGTCCTAAGGTCTCATTTTCAATTTTAAGTTCATTTATCTCCTTAGTTAAAGTAGAAACTTTGTTTGTCAATAGGGAGATTGTTTTATTTGAAGATAAAATCATTTTAGTGAGTCTCAAGGATTCACCATGCAATTCTTGAAAGGCATCTTGCAATTCATCATAAGTAGGTGGAGGTTCTAGGTTAGAAGAGGTCACGTCGGTGTCGCTTTCTCCACCTTCTTCTCCTTGAGCCATGAGGCAAAGATGGGCTTCTTCATTTTCCGAGTCGTCGGAAGAACTTAAGTCATTGTCCTCCCAAGCTATGTATGCTCTTCTTCCTTTCTTTTCCTTGGAGGGTCTTTTCTCAAACTTCTCCATCTTCTTGAGATATGTAGGACACTCCATTTTCATATGCCCCGGTTTTCTGCATTCGTAGCATTTTGGAGGAGTGGAAGATCCTTCTCCTTTGTGATATGCCTTCTTTTGAGGAAAGAGTGGTCTTCTTTGAAATCCCTTTTTCTTTAGGAACCTTCCGAATTTTCTCACAAGAAGACTAAGATTTTCCTCACTTAGTTCCACATTTTCAGCATCCTCTTCACCATCTTCATCATCATCTTCAAGTATGGAAGAGGTGGCTTTGAGTGCAATTCCCTTCTTCTTTTTATCATGCTCTTCACTTTGATTGGGCCTATTTAGCTCCTGCTCATGTTCTTGAAGCTTTCCGAATAGGGTGGCTAGAGACATTGTTGATAGGTCTCTTGATTCCGCAATAGCCGTAACTTTGGGTTGCCAATTCCTGCTTAGACATCTTAAGACTTTGTTAATAAGATCCTCATTAGGGAATGTCTTTCCCAATGAGATGAGATGATTGACAATGTGAGTAAATCTCTTTTGCATATCTTGAATATTCTCACCTTGATTCATTCTAAACAATTCATATTCATGAGTAAGAGTGTTTATTCGAGATCGTTTTACCTCACTAGTGCCTTCATGAGTTACTTGTAGGGTATCCCACATTTCTTTTGCGGTCTTACAATTTGACACCCTAAAGAATTCATCATATCCCAAGGATGTGGTGATGATGTTCTTGGCTCTCAAGCTGTATTGAACCTTTTTTTATCATCATCGGTCCATTCATTTCTAGGTGTGTTGATTCTCACACCATCTTTAGTTTGTGTTGGGACAAAAGCACCATGTTCAACGGCGTCCCACACATCTAAGTCAATAGCTTCAATAAAAATCTTCATTCTTTCTTTCCAATAAGCATAACCATCCCCATTGAAAAAGGGAGGTCTATTTATAGAAGAACCTTCATTAGAAAAACCATTTGAAGCCATTTATACTCTTGAAGCGGCTAAGCTCTTTATACAAGAGTCTAGCTCTGATACCACTTGTTACCAAGTGGCCTCAATACTCAAGAGGGGGGTGAATTGAGTAAGTAAAGCAAGTTCGCAAATCTTTCGCAAATCGTTTGATAAACAATTTTCGTTGAAGCTATTAAACGATTAGAGATGATTGGATAAATGAGATAAACACTTTTACCTATAAATGTGATAGCCAAAGGAAACAATATCCAATCAATTCAATAAAGCAAAATTAAATAAAGAGAAGGGTTTAGAGAAAACAAACACAATCGTTTATCCTGGTTCGATCACCAATCCACTTGTGATCTACCCTTAGGGTAAGCAAAGAACTCGAGATTTTCCACTATATCTTCAAGCTTCAATAGGTGCTTGACTACCTTTACAAACTTGAGCCCTCAACTCCTTGGGATGCCTCACCCTTGAGCTTGAGTCTCTTGAAACAAAGGGATGCCTCACCCTTTACACAATAGAGGGATACCTCACCCTCTCTCTTATACAGAATTTAAGATTGATATAAAGAAGCTCTCACTAGAGTAGATTGATACAAATTGAAGCTCTACTTATGCTCACAAAGGATATCTCAAAGATTGAATGAAAAAAACAGAGCAATGGATGATTTTTGAGTTTGATTCACGTTCAAAGTATTGCTATATGTTTTTGGGATTGAGCAGAACTTACTAAATGATGTCCCAACTATGGTATTTAAAGCCCATACATTAAAGAGCGTTGGAATAGATCAAGCCAACCATTTTTAGTGCTTCTGATATAGCCGTTGGGCATGTCGGACCACTTGTAATCGATTACATGGGTTTGGTAATCGATTACATGAAAAAATATAACGTGTTCTTGGCTTTAAGAAGTTGTGGTAATCGATTACAAGCTCAATGTAATCGATTACAGCCTTCGATTTTTGATGTAATCGATTACAATATTTGGGTAATCGATTACATGGCCCCTTTGAACGTGTTCTTTGCTTTCTGGGAATACGGTAATCGATTACATTACCTGTGTAATCGATTACATCGCGATTTAGAATTTTCGTAATCGATTACAATAATGTTGTAATCGATTACAAGGCTTCTGTTTAGCTTGTAATTAATGAACCCTGGTAATCGATTACACTAAACCTTAAACTCATTTTTCAAGCCTTAAAACTGTTTTAAATCATTCCTAATCTTTAGAAAACATGGATTAAACAAAATGTATCATTGTTTGGCATGATCCATGATAAAAGAAGTTCTCTTTTTAGGAATTTATCTTTGAAACCCATGTTGATTAAAAACTTTTTTGAAAAACCATTTGAGATATCTTTGGAGCATTTAACATTGATGTACTTATGCCTATATCTAAGCCTCTTGATTTCTTCCTTTGATACTTGGCTTTCTCTTTTGCTCTTTGGTCTTCATCTTTGACTTTGTTATCATCAAAAATCATTTGACATGCTTCGAGACACATACATTCACAGTCTTTACTCGTTTCTTACGATGATAATATGAAAACTACATTTATTCTTATTATCTAGTAAGAAACAAGTAAAGAGGGGTAATTGTAAACACCCAATTTTGCCCGGACTAAAAAAAAATTTTTTAAAAAAAAGAAAAGAAAAAATAACAAAAAAATTTGGTCCACTTTTTGGCTCATTTTCTTAGCCCAAATAGAATAAACTCACCTTTGCTTTTAAAAAAAAAGACAAAAATGAAAAAAAAAAATTAAATTAAAATAAAAAAAAAAAAAATATAATAATAATAATAAATCAAAAAAATAAAAATTAAATCAACAAATTAAAAAATAACAAAAAAGTAGTAACGTAACACTTGTCGCTTTTTTTTTTTTTTTTTTTTAAAGGTGAAAACCAACCTTTCTTTCTCTTTTTGTTTTTTTTTTTTTTTTTTTTTTTTTTTAGGCACTTGCAAAGACACCACTTCACACCGCATGCTCTGCCTCAGCATTGTTCATGTTGTTGGTGTCTCATTTCTTGGTCGGTTTTGTCTCCCAACCACTGATTCACGTAACCCACTCAGTTTTTCACTCACAGATTGACTTTTTTTTGAACTCACCCACTCTCACACCCACATAGGACTCACGTAGGGCACTAATCGGGAGGGGGGGGAGCATTTTGGTTTTCATTTTCTAGCTTTTCAAAAAAGAAAAAACTCTCACTCTCACAAACGGACTCACGTAAAAAGGGAGGAGGGTTCTTTGGTTTTTCTCTTTACCCACATTTCCACCATTTTTCCTTATGATCTTCATCTTCACCTTCACAACGACCAACCTGGGATCTTCAACCTCATTCATCTCTAAGCAAACCTCTACCACCAGCTCTTCCCTACATTCATCATACTCATCTTCACCACCCATCTTCCATCTCACCACCAACCAGCCACCCAACCATGACCACACTCCCATTTCATCCTCACCATCTTCCTCCATATCACAGACTCCCACCAAACAACCCCATCTCCCTCACCCTCAACCTCCTCCATGTGAAGCAACCCAACCACCATAACTACCAAGCCACCCATCTTCCATTCCACACCATCTTGCTCTAACCATCTTGCTTCAATCTTTCACCACCAAACAACCTTGCAACCATCACCTTCCACCTTCAACCACCATCACCTTTCACTTTTAACCACCATCAACTAACCGTGACCCACCACCATCCACTTCCTCTATGTGAAGCAAATTGTGAACCACCATCATCACCCTTCCATTTCACTACCACGTAGCCACCCCCTCAAGCTCCATCAACTCACCTACAAGTCCAGCTCCACCCATAACCATCATCAAAATCCACTACCTTAACCCATTGAGTTAACTCAGCAGCTCATCCTCCACACCCACACCAAAAGCAGCCACCGTGAAGCACCCCACACCACCAAACAACCATCCATCACCCTCACTACATAACCCTCCAACCGTGACCACCTTTACCCTTCATCTTCACCATCTTCACTTCCCCTCAACCACATCCTAACACCTCACGTGAAGCCACCGTGACTCACCTTCCTCACCTTCTACCAGCCACCGTTCACAGACACCCGCACCAAACAACCACCCTTGCGCATGTTCAAGCATCACCATCACCAAGCACACCCCTTAAGCTCCATCACCACCATCCATGTGACTCACACCCATGCACCACCACCAAACACCACCCATGCACCACCACCAAACACCACCCATGCACCACTAACCTTAACTCACCATCACCAAGCCTCCATATCCCACCCAACCGTGACACCATCTTCACCTACCATAGGACCACTCAACCACATCCTGAAAGCTTCCCAAAACCGTGCCCATCCACCTCACAACTTCACCATTTTAAGTCACCATCTTCACCACCTCACGCTTCCACCAAGCCACCGTGAGACCTCCATCCAACTTGCACCACCATACCTCCACCGTACCCACAGTGCTCAGCTCCCAGGCACCACGTCCTGTGAAGGCCACCCTTCTAAGCTTCACCATCGTCCCAATACTTGCAACTGTGTCTCCACTTGCCAACTTTGTCCAGCCGTCTTGAGCTGCACCGACTAGCTCCGAGCATCGACCAAGCTGACCCCTGCCTCGTTTCAGCCGTCGCGGACCACCTAGCACTTCATTGTCCAGCCGTGCTACCACCGCTTGAACCGCACACTCCTCTGCCCAGGAACTCCTCCACCAGTGGACCTAGCCCATGTTCCAGCCCCTCTGGTTTGATCTTTTTTTTTCTTATCTAACTGTTGTTTTCTTCTTTTTATTTATTTAGTTGTTTGGTTCTAAAATTAGGGAATGTTGTATTAATGCTTGGGCTTAAATGGTGCAATTTGGGTTTAACTATTTGGGCTTATTTTGTTTTTATTAGGTTAAGTTGTTTTGTTTTTTTGTTTTTGTTTTTTTTTTATTTTAGTGAGTTAGGATGATAACCATGATTTCTTTTCACAAAATAATAAAAGATTAAAAAATATTTTTAAAAATAAAAATGATAAAATTCAAAAATTAAATGACAAAATATACAAAAAAGTTAAAAACAAAAAAATACAAAAAAAATTAAAATACAACAAAAATGAAAAAATTAAAAAGAAAATAAAATGTGGTTGTTTTAATAAAAAGTAAATAAAATAAAATAGAATAAAAATAAAAAATGGAATTTCATAAAAAAAATAAAAAAAAATATTTTGATCAATGCAATGACCAATGATGATGATTGAATAGCGGATGCTATCTTCAATATCGTTTGGATCATAAGGGTTTATTGAGTAACCTAGTGTTAACTTGAACTCCGTGCAAGGATAAATTTGTTTTCAAACAAAATCCCTTAAAAAATAATATTTTCTTTAATTAAAATCAATCAACTCACACTTATTTTATACAGAACTACGTGACTTTGAGTTCCTCATTGCACCTGAGGGTACGTAGGAGCAGAATTTTCATTCTGTCAAGCTAAAAAAATAAATTTTCATAATTAGGTTTTTCTTTTTCATTCTTTTTCCTAAAAAAATAAAAAATAAAAAATAAAAATAGTTACAAAGTCTTTTTAAGAGGGGTAAAGTAAATAAATTTGAGATTATCAAGTTTTTGCACAACTGAGTTAAGGTACCGTCTCAAGACGGGTGTAATAGTGGTGCAGTGGGATTAAGTTTCCACCCTTCTCTATCTATAACCGACTCCCGAATCCGATCTGGTTTTCAAAGACTATTTTCTAAAAAAAGTTTTCTAATTTTTTCTAATTTAAATAAAATTGGTGGCGACTCCATTTTCTTTTTTTAAAATCACGCGAGTTGCTATTTCGTCGCGATCCCGGTCGCGACAAGTGGTGATCCCCACAATGATCACAAATTTCTGCTGAACTATTAGCTCCACTGGTTGCTAAATTTACTCCCATGGTGTCAAATTTTTTAGAAAGAGCAGCCACTTGAGCTGAAAGTGAAGTGAGAGCATCCACCTCATGTATGCATGCAACTGTTCTCCTAGGAGTAACCCTTTCTGTTGGCCACTGATAGTTGTTATTAGCCATTTCTTCCAACAGGTCATAAGTTGCATCCACCGTCTTGCTCATAATAGCCCCTCCAGCTGCTACATCAATTATGGATCAAATGGATGTTGTCAAGCTATTGTAGAAGGTATGTACTAACATCCATTTTGCAATACCATGGTGTGGGCACTTCCTTAACAACTCATTGAATCGCTCTCATGCTTCATACAAGGTTTTTCCTTTGAATTGCCTGAAGGACAAGATGTCATTCCTGTACTTCATTGCCTTCATGGGAGGAAAGAATCGATCCAAGAACTTCTGAGCCAACTCTTCCCAAGTAGTGATAGAATGCTCCGGTAAGGAATAAAGCCATGCCTTGGCCCTATCCCTCAAGGACAAAGAGAAAAGCCTTAAGTGAGCTGCATCATTAGTCATCCCGTGATGCTTGAAAGTATCATATATCTCCAGGTAGTTAGCTAAATGAGCATTAGGATCTTCATGTGGTAAATCTCCAAATTGCACATTATTCTGAACCATCTAGATAATAGCAGGCTTGATCTCAAATGTCTGTGCTTGGACAACTGGTCGTCTAATGCTAGATCAGATTTCTCTAGCATTTGAGGTGGCATATTCCTTCAAAGGTCTTTCAGCATTTGCCTCCTCTACCATCTCAGATATGTTAACCAAAGTTGGTGCTTGTGCTTGTACTTGTCATTCTCTTAGCAATCTACGAAATGTCCTCTCTATCTCAGGATCGTAAGGAAATCGAGATACACCTTGAGTTCTTCGCATACAAGAGCTAAGTACCTGAAAATCAAAAATGCAAAACAAAACAAACAAAACTTGAAATAAGAATTGGGAATAGATGTAAGAAATAACACAATCTAAACTCAATCTCCGGCAACGGCGCCAAAAACTTGTTGACTGTTATCCGTAACTCCGCAAGCGCACGGGTTGACAAGTAATATAAATGAGAGTTAGAGTATCGTGTCCCAAGGGATTGATAATTAGAAAGATGCTAAACTTAACCAAATTTCACAAATTTTTATCCAAGTAATCGAAGGAGAGTGGGTTGCAATTAAAATAACAACTTAAAAGAAACAAAATAAGAGAGCATTGAACACCAAATTCACAAGAGAAAATGAGAATGATTAAAGCTTAGGGGTCCCTATTCACTTGCTACTTCAATGATTAATTGCAATTAACAAGCACCTATAAACGAAATGATATTTGTTGACTAATAGCCATCAACAGATAAGAGCCTATTTCTAGGACAATTACCCATGTGAAACCTAACTATTCCACTATGTGTCCATGTGAATTAACATAAGAATCACTCATTGAGGCCTATTATCAAATATTTGCCATGCATGACCAAAGGGTATGTGTCCATCCCCTTAGTTAATCAATACACCCATACCAATAAAATATAATTGAGCATACATCAACCATACCATATCCGTATTCACAATACCCTTTTTCTAGTTTAATTGGAATATTAAAATCATACAATTGATGGCTAATCAATAATAAGCACTAAGTATAGATATGGATGAACAAAACCAATTTCATTGAAATGATACTTAACTAATTACAAGTTAATAAAATCTACAGCAAGATCCTAGAGAGCCCCTAGATTAGAGTTTAGTTACACATCATGAAAGAGAAGCACACAAATGAAATCAAATGTTCCATCAAGTTACAAATCAAGAGAGAAAAGGGAAAGAATGAATAAAAATGGAAAGATTCCCAGCTTGATCTTCCTCCTTGATCTTGATTCTCCCTTGAGTCACCTTCAATCCAAGTGGGTTCCTCCTCCTCTCACTTGCTCTTTGGATTTCGTGCTTAGGGCATAACTGAAGATCACCCCTCTCTTCTCAAAAATCAGAATATAAGGGTTAAACTCGTGTGCCAGGAATTTTTCCATGCCTAGGCATGGTTATGAATCACGTGCCTTTCCTCTGCTTGTCACGCCTAGGCGTGACTTTACCATGCCTAGGCGTGGGGGTCTTTGTCTGAAAACACTGAAAAATTGAACTTGTCATGCCTAGGCGTGGATGTCTTTGCTTGAGATCCTTGAGAAACTGCAAGGGCCACGCCTAGGCGTGGATTTGTCATGCCTAGGCGTGGGTTGGCAGAACCTACTCTTGATGTTTTCTTCCTAATTTGAGCTTCTCTTCACTTTGATCTTTCCTTCTAAGGCCTTTCCCATCTTACATACCTATATTAAAATAATGCTAAAGTCCATCAAACCATAATCTATCCAACTTCCATAGATAAGATCTTCAAAGATTCAATTCTTAATCAATTGAATTAATAAGCCTAATTCACCAAAGTCATGTAATAATTGAACTTATGGACTTGAAAACTTAAGGATAGCATGCTCAAATACAATCAAATTCAAGTGAATTAACTTCATTTTCTGAAGTTATTTCACCCCAACCTAAAGTTTTGCTAGTCCTCAAGCAAACTAATCCAAGTAGGAAAAGGAATTACAATCCAATCCAAAGGTTAAGAAACATGAGGCAAATTGAACTAGGGCAAATCTAGCTTCCAATTATCATTCATACCCTCAGAAATCACTTCTTAACCTCACAACAAGGTCCACACAAGCAAGAAATTCCTAACTATCATGATTACCCTTGAATGCCATTTTTGTGCATGAAAGATTTCCCAAGCTCATGTGTTTAAGACCTTTCCCTAATCATAAAGAGCAAGATGGATGAATTTATAAAATGCACATGCACTCTCAAAAGAATGTCCTTCATCCCTTTCTCCACTAATGTAGGCAAGACAGAATCAAAGATTATAAGGGTCTTTTAAGCTTGTAATGTAAGACTAAGGTTAAAGGCTAAGAAAGAAGGGAAATGATTTGAATTCAAATATCAAACACATAATCAACCACTTCTATTGAATCAAGCCAAGCATGTAGATGCACAAACAAATCCAAATTGAAGAATCAACCTTCTTTATTCCATTTTCTTATCACATAATTAAAAGGGCTTCAATTTACACAACACCCTACTTAATTACTTTCTTTCTTTCTTCTTTTTTTTTCTTTATTCTTCATCATCTTCTTTTTTTTCCCTTATTTTTAAGCAATTTTTTTGAATGAAAGTTGGTAACCACAAATTCTTGGATTCTTAGCATCATGCAAAACACTATGGCTCGAACTAATAGAACTGCTTAATCATGTGCTCAATAAGGGACTTGTAATGAGGGGAAGGGGTTTTTCTTTCACAAGCATGGTTTAAGAGGGTGGAGAGATTAGAGTTAAAGAAGGAAAAATCAGGCCACACATACGCACACTAGGCTTCAAAAGGGGTACTAGGGATATCATTCAATCATGGTTGCCTTGAAAGGCCCAATCGGTCCAAAGAATTGTCCTAGTCATTTCTTCAAAACTACATTGCCTAGGATTTTGCCTCGAAAGGGAATCAGACAAGCTTCTAAGATGCAAATAGACTTTACATATGCCAATCATAAATTCTCCAATCATGCATTTCATTCACCTACCAAAATCTACCAGACATGCGATAGGGAACTACACTTATACACAAATATAGCAATATAAGTGTAAGTACAAAATTCTGAATTTTTACAAGTGATTTCCCAAGCAGAGAGGTGTATATTTGATCCACACAATCATCAGATATTCAAATTAGAAATATGGCATGCACAAATTCAACCTGCCTCAAAGCACACTCATCAATTTAATACATATTCTCAGGTAGCCATTGATTTTTTTTAAGCTATAAAAAACACAATTAAACTATACAGGAAAACTCTAAATCATGCATGACATTGTCCTAGCTAAGAGATAGGGTTAAGAAGTTGGGTTACCTCCCAACAAGCGCCTTATTTATAGTCCTGGCTGGGCTTTACAATCAAGGGTTCAAAGCTTGGATTCCTGAAAAATCAAGTAGCTTAATACATTCCATAACATCATCATTCTCTATGTGCTCACATATGGATGTCAAAGCCAAAACAAGGGAATCATCAGTAGAACTAGTATGAAATGCATCATTGACTACTAGATTAATCATACCTATGTAAGAGCATTCTTCATGATTAGTTGAAGATTTCATGGATTTGTAAATATGAAAGGTTACCTTTTCATCATTGACTTGCATAATGAGCTCACCTTTTTGCACATCAATCACAGTTTTACCAGTGGCTAGGAAAGGTCTCCCAAGAATCAAAGGTACATTGCGGTCTTCCTCTATGTCCAAGATGATGAAATCGGTTGGAAAGATAAGCTTGTCCACCTTGACCCAAACATCTTCTATAATTCCCTTAGGGTAAGTAAGGGAACGGTCAGCTAGTTGCAAAGTAACCGAAGTCGGCTTCACCTCCCCCAAACCTAGCCATTGGAAGATGGATAGGGACATCAAGTTTATGCTTGCCCCTAGATCACACAGGGCTTTTCCAAAGAATTAACTCCTGATGGTGCATGGAATGGTGAAGCTCCGTGAGTCTTTCAACTTGGGAGGTAGCTTGTTTTGTAATATGGCACTACACTCCTTTGTGAGGACTACAGTCTCATAATCCCTAAGTTTTCTCTTCTTGGACAAAATGTCCTTCATAAACTTCACATAACGATGCATTTGTTCTAAAGTCTCAGCAAATGGTATGTTAATGTGAAGTTTCTTGAAAATCTCTAAGAACTTTTTGAATTGAGCATCAAGCTTCTGTTTTCCATCCACTTAGTTAATCAATACACCCATACCAATAGAATGTAATTGAACATACATCAACCATACCATATCCATATTCACAACACCCTATTTCTAGTTCAATTGGAATATTAAATGAAAATTTTTTGGTCCAGTGACCCTTAGGGTTCACGACCATGTGGGGCAACCAAGGCAATATTTTCGATATCAAGTTGGAACTTAAGCAATTAGATAATTTAGAAATATAATTAGGGACACATAAAATGGATAAGAAGATAAATAATATTTTAACCTTAATTCAAGTGTGATTTTCGGCCAAAGTGGTTAGAAATGGATTTGAATGGTGTTTAAGAACTGGATGAATTAAGTGATTTATAAAATTAGAGTATTTAAATCAAGAGAGTTTCTAAAGGCAATGGAAAAAAAAGGTTTTGTAAATCAAAATAATATAGACTTGGTGAGTAATGTTAGGAAATCTTTCCTAGAGGAATTTTATTAAGAAAAAGAAGAAATGTTTAATAATTTGTGAACTTAGAAAATTATATGACAAATGATTGGGTTAAGGATCTTCAAGATGAGAAAGGAAATGAATTGGATTTTTATAAATTTAAAGGAAATTGACTTTGGTAATGGAAATGGAAACGAAGCTTGAAGGATAGTTGAAATGTGGAGTCATTGACGTATAGCTCATTCTTTTGGATTGTGAGCGCATTGGAAGACTTTTGTCCTACAAAGTTTTATTAAATTAAAAGAATATGGATTTTGTGAAAAATGTTGGGAAGTTGAGCCTAGTGATGACTGTTTTAAATTATGTGATGGATTTGATATCCTGTTGAGCCTAGTGGTGGCTATTTTGTATCCTGTGATGGATTTGATATCCTGTTGAGCCTAGTGGTGGCTATTTGTATCATGTGATTGTTTATTGTTCATACATCAAATCATTGGTCATGTATTGAAAGTCCAGTGGACTATTTGTTAAGGCTATGTGAGCCTAGGAGATGAATTACACCTTAGTGTGGGTGCGAATAGACAAGTGTAGGCCACCTGTTGACCTTGGGGGTGTTGGGGCGCAGGTGTTCCATCACGGACAGTTGGTACCTCCTCTGTGTCATGGGATAGACCAATGCAAATGCACCGATGATCCAGACTGAGACATTGTCCTATATCACAATCTTGTAAAGAATGTCTTGTATAAGCCATGTTGCGTAATTTGTTGATATTGAAGCACTTGATTTGAGACTAACGAGATACAGACATTTCTCCTTGATCATTCTCTCCAAAACTTGTGTTTAGCTCTATGGAGTAGGAAACGAGTACATTGTACATATGCATAGTGGGTCTGCATACCATTGTGTCACTTTATACTTATTCAATTATTTGATATTTTATGAAATAATTATTTATTGAATTGTCTCTTAAATGATTTGTTAAATTGATGAATAACTGATAGTATTATTTTGCTAACTGATGTATGTATCTGTTGCTTATTGTATCTAGATGGCATTGCTGTCCTTCTTGTTTCTTTACTACCATGTTGGTATTGAAGTACAAGATCTCACCTCTTTATTATGTTATTCTGCTATGTATATATATATGCTTGATGAAGACTGAGAAGAAGGAGAGGTAGACTGTATCTTTCTGTCATTTTGTTTTGGTTAGCGATGGTTGCTAGAAGAGATTTCTTAGGTTATGTCAGAGTACAATTTCTTGATGGTATCGACGCATGGCGTATTGACTGGGCTACTGAGAGCATCAGATACATAGGGGATGTGACTATCTTTGTTTGAAGGACTCGAGATGGGGAACCTTTCATTTCTTTGGATGTTACGCTACACTTGGAGTTCATCATGCCTATTCGGGAGCTGTGGGGTGATCTACATTGCACCCCTAGAGAGGAGTCTGTGGTGTCGTCTACTCGAACTCCTGCTAGTAGAACCATGTCCCACATGGAGCCTTTGTATGTTAGGGATTCTGGCGAGAATCCTGAGGTGGATCAGGTGCAGGACATATCTCTCCAGGTGTTTGCACTTAGGCTAGATCGAGTCTTTATATGGTAGTTGCATATGTGATTTGACTGAGTAAGTTTTATGTACTGTATGTACTTAGTAAGTTTTGTTATGTCTATACACATATTTAGAATGTAACTCTCTTTGGAGGAAATCTTTGGAATTGTGTATTAAATATATTCATTTATGGCTCATATTTTCTGTATACACATTATGGTTTATTGGAAAATGCATTGTTGATTTTAGTAACAGGCCTGAATTTAGTAACAGTGGTGTAATGATGATTATACTATAGTTATTAAGTTTGGGTTGTTACAAAGTCTTTCCCCAAAAATTCACATTGGAGGTTCCAAGTATCGTTCTATAGTCATAAAAATGCCAATAATATATAAATCAATTACATATTGTAATTTGCCTAATTTACTTTCCTAAATCCCATATAAATCCTAATTGACATCACCCTAAATTCACTATCTTACCTAGTGACTATAAAATTATACTAATAAAATTAATTACTTGAGTTTTAGGTTATAAGTTTACCTCAAATAGCCAAAGAAAAAAATTCCAACGAGTGGGTAACCATCACTCTTCTCAAACCGCAATCCTTAACTCAAGAAAATTACCCCAAGAGTAGATGTAAAAGAAAGGAAAAATAAAATAACACTTGAAAGTTTTAACAAAATCTCAAAAAAGAATAAAAGAATGGATAAAAATTACTCACAATTGAAAGAGGATGAAGCATGAATAGAAAGCAAAGAAACAAAAGAAGAGCATGGGAGATGACAAGAATGTGGTGCAAAATGGCTTAATCCATCTAATAAAAGAAGGGATTTTGTTATACAGAATGACGAATTTATGAAATTGCCATTAAGAATAAAAAAAAAGCCATTAGTTTTTTTTTGTTTCTTTTAATGAAACACGACATTACAAGTTGAGAGGGATTTTTCCACTGGAAGAAGAAGAGATTCAAGGTGGAGATCAAGATCAAAGGAGGAAGATCAAGATTGGATTCTTCTAATTTTGTCAATTCTTTCCCTTTTTTTCTCTTTGATTTGTATCTTGATGAACTCTTTCTTTTTTGTGTTTTGATTCCTTTTAATATGTGTAACTAAATTTTAATATATGGTTCCCTTAGAATCTTTATATGGATATGGATTTTATGTAACTTCTTTAAGCTTTTATCAATGGATTTGGTTTTGTTCATCCATACCCATGCCTAATGCTTGCTTTTGATTGGCCACCATTTGCATGATCTTTGTATTTTTAAATGAACTAGACTTAGGGATTTGATAATATGAAATTGGTATGGATGATTTATGTTCAACTACACTTAATTGGTTTGGGTGTATTGGTTAGCTAATGAGATCAACACATACCCATTGACCATGTATAGCAAGTGTTTGAAACTTGGTCTTAATGAGTGTTTCTTATGCTAACTTACATGGATGCATAGTGAATTAGGTAAGAATCATATGGGTAATTGACTTAGACATAGACTATTATCTATAATTGTGTTTCAATTAACAAAATCAACCCATTGGTGGATGCTTATTGACTTTACAAATACCTATTGAAGTAGGAAGTGAATAGGGACCCCTTAGACCTTCATCTTTGATACCTTTCTCTTGTGAATTTGGTTTTTAGTGTTGTTTTAAATTGTGTCTTTAATTTTTTGTTTTCATTTACTTTGATATTTGAAAATTCAATTTCTTATATAAGAACTTGTGAAAATTGGTTGGTCGAAAGCATCATTCTTGTTTTCAATCCCTTAGAACATGATACTCATTCTCAGTCTTTATTACTTGTTTGACATGTGCACTTACGAACCCAAACAAGTTTTTGAGAATAAGCATCGTGTCCCGAGGGATTGAAGTAAAAGAGCAATGTTAACGATCAATCAATCCTCACAAATTTTTATCCAAGCAATTGAGTTTTCATAAATATAAAAGATAAAGAAAGCAACAATAAAAATACGATGCACTATGAAGCAACACTAACAAACCAAAATCTCAAGAGAAAGATATCAAAGGTTAAGGACTATGGGATCTCTATTCACTTCTTATTTCAATAGGTTCATGCAAGGTCCACAAGTTTTCATCAATGAATTGATTTAGTTAGTTGGAACACAAATATAGTCAATTGCCTATGTCTAGGTCAATTAAGTATATGAGTCTTACCTGATTCACTATGTGTCCATGTGAGTTAGCATAAGAGTTACTCATTGAGACCAAGTTTTAAACACTTGGTATGCATGACCAATGAGTATGTGTCCATCCCATTGGATAATCAACATATTCAAACCAATTAAATGTGATTGAGCACACATCCAACATACCATTTCCACATTCTTAAATCCCTAAGTCTAGTTCATTTGAAAACATTAAAATTATGCAATTAATGGTCATTCAAAAGCAAGCATTAACATGAGTATAAGAGAACAAAAACAAATCCATTGATTCTAACTTACGAAAGTTACAAAGTACCCAAATCCATAGAAAGATCTTAAGGAACCCCTAGTTACAGATTTAGCTACTCATAATGGAAGACATTGAAACAAAAAGAATAGTAGAATTCATCAAGTTACAAATCAAAAGTAAGAAAAAAGGGAGAAGAATGAACAAATATGAAGATTTCAATCTTGATCTTCCTCCGTGGGTCTTGATTTCCACTTTGAATCTCCTCTTCTTCCAAGTTGAAATCAATCTTCTACTTCTTTCTCTCAAAATTAGGGTTCTATAGGGTCTAAAAGTACCAAAATGGTCTTAAAATTAGAATATATAGTCTGATGCACAAAATAGGGTGTTTGTTACATGCCTGGGTGTGCTTCTCGCAAATACAATGTTAGTTAGCCTCCCACACCTAGGTGCAACCTTTCCTCGCCTAGGTGCCACTCTTCCACGCCTAAGCGTGGCCTTCTAATTTGAAAATTATTCCCTGGACAAAAACAAACTCGCCCAGGCTTACCTGTGCCACACCTAGGCATGGACTGCCTGAACATTCTTCTTCCTTGCTTTTTTCCCCTATTTTAGCTTTTTCTCACTTCTCCAAGCTCTTCCAAGACTTTATTCATCCTCAACTCTTGCAACATAGCATCAAAATATGTGTAAGAATCTAAGTATTATTCAATTCTTCTATATGCAGTCACTAAAAGCTAAATTTTTCAATTTATTCGAGAAATGAAGCTTAGTTGTCTAAAATCAAACAAAATGGATTAAAATGCTTTGAAAATCTAGGACTAACATGCAGTTAATACTCAAATGAAAACAAAATAAGTGTGTGTTTGGGATAGTTGTGAAAACTTAATTATTTCAATAATCGATTATTTTATCGATTATGTTTGGATATGTTAACTGAAAAGCGATTTTAAGCTAATCTGTTTTATTAGGATGATATAAAAAATCATTTTTATGCATTAAATTATCAAAATATGTATAGAATGATTAAAAAATTTATTTGATTGATTAAAAAAGTTATTTGATTAAGGACAAAATGATATTTACATCTCAAAGTGAAAAATAATCCAACAATTTTTTTGCAAAATGCTAAACCAAATAGCTTTTGCTCCAACAACTTTTTTCTCCAATTAAAAGCTGTTGATTTTTTCCAATATCCAACCCAAACACGTCGCATTTTGCTCCAACAACTTAAAGTTGAAAAAAAAGTTATTAGTTCGGCTAAAAAAACTAAACCAAACATACACTAACTCTATTTCCTAGAGTTATCAAGCGATACAATCTTCAATTATTAAAACAAAGTAGGAAGACTTTTTAGTTTCATTTCTTAGCGCTTTCATTAAATATAGATAATTTGATGCAAACTCTAATTACATGAAATAGAGATCCATGGCCAACCTTAACCCGAGTCTCATCCCTAAAGCTTCGGTCGTTTGAACATTAGAGGCAAAACTTATTTTCCAGGTTGTAGCTATGAGGATGGATTCATGATTGTCATGAAAAATTGCACCAATGCCATAAGCATGATCATTCTACATGATTGCTTCTACATTCAACTTGAAGGTGTTTTCACTCTGGGGGATCCATTTCACCAAGATCTCTTTTAGGTGGTTTGGTAACTCAGAAGTAGAAGCATTCATAATTCCATTTGTAGCCCTCTAATTATTTAGGCTAGAGGTAGCTCTAGAAATCATAACTTCTAGGTTTATGACCTTGTCATTCAAGACAACCAAATCCCATGAGTGATAACAACAAAGAGTTCTAGGCATATGGAAGGGACTGTTAAATAAAATTGTTAAGTCATTCAACTAACAGTGATGGTTTGTTTAGTGGGATTTACAGCCCAAGGAGTGAAATGAACATGTATTTTAGACCCATTCACAATCTTAGATAACATAGGTAATGGTTTCTTCCTAATGTGGACATAAAGGACAGTTTACTTCTCTATGTTTCAGGCTTTTCCTAATGAAAATTGCATCATGAAGGACTCTCCACCGAAAATTTACATCTAGGATGAATCTTTAGCTTCTAGATTTTCTTCTAACACTAGAAGAGATATTGCTATCTGGAAAAAATTTTGATGGACTCGAGCTGCTCATAAAACCTTTATTAGAAACTAAAATCCATCGAAATTTGTTAGAAATTTTGGTGGATTGGACTGCCAGAAAAAAGATGTGTCAAAATACTTTTTTACATCACTTTCTGGCAGCCTTTTTCATTGGAAACTTATTTGTCGCAAAATTCCCAATAGCCAATGTTCATCAAAATATGCCAAAATGCAAAGTATTGAGTGCCCCTAAGCAGTTCGAGATTTGACTGCTCGAATTATCTTTCTTCATTCACTGATAGTAAGGATGATGACTCTTGTGATAACACTTTCAGGTGGTGGATGTGATAGAAAACTTGAATAGTAAAAATGGTTTCATCTCTCATGATGATAAGTAGAAGGCTAAGGAAAGAGATATAACAAAAGGAAGGGAAAAAGTATGAGTTCAAAATAATAAATTTACATAGTTTTATGAAATAACTTTTCTGGTAGAAAAAAGACATACGGTGGAGAAGTTAGGGAATAAAGTGGAAACCAAAAGCAAACAGTTTTTGAAAAGACTGATGTCACTAATGAAAACAGCATTGTACAAAGGTATACTGGTGAAGAAGCCCTTGAAGAAACTATCAGCTCAACAATCTTCAGGTTGGGGTCATTAAGAGAACAGTCCAAATACCATTAGCCATCCAGTTGACATAGAACCCAAGTGTCTGCTTACATTCATCTATTTTTGAAAAGTAGCAAGAAAAAAAATAATTTTAAAAATATTTGGACAAATTTGAGATTAGGGTATCGAGAGTGATGGTGATGGTGGGTGGGACATCTATACTTTTCTTATTACTTGTAATACAATAATAAATCAAGGGATGACTATCCAAATTTAATGAATCAGTATAGAAACTGGGAGTGTTAGTATTAGAAAAAGTCATTTTTCTTTCGATCTTTTCAATTGATTGTACTTGTGTTTAAAAAGGCTTTCTATTAGTTTCTCTCTTGATAAATTAGGATATAAATCTTGCAACAATTCGAGAGGTACCATTTTTTTAAGCAATGTTCGTTGCGAAGTTCTCCAATTACCATCACTATGTTCGATCATTAAAAGCATGACTTTTCTTAACCTGCTGACACTTTTTCTTATATGCTAATGTTATCCAGAGCCAACAAAGGTCTAACCATATACCTTCTCTGCCTCGAGAAAGTATATAGGTTGACCTCTGTAGGCTTTGGATATCATCAGGGTATAAGTAGAAGTGTTAGTAGGCTAAGAATACATTTCAAATTCTTGCAAAGATTTCTATCCTAGTTCACTAGGAGGAAACCAATAGCAAAGCCTTTTAACACAAGTGCAATTTATTGAAAAGCTCAAAAGAAAATATACTTTTTTCTGATAGTGTCACTCTCAGTTCTTAAGTTGATTAATTAAATATGGATAATCTTCCTTTGAGTTCTTACTATATTATAAGTAATAAGAAAGGAACATCTACTCCACCTAGCACCTACCATCACAATTACTAACAAATCCTAATTTAACTTCATTCAAATACTCCTAAAATTAATTTTTTTTCTAGCCACCCTCAAAAACTCGTTAAACGAGTGCAAGGAGATTGTGATTCAAACAAATTAATATATAAAATACCAGATTAATTTTAACTAGATGACTAGAATTTAAATCACGATATCAATTAAGCATAAATAAATGACTTAAAATAGAAAAAATAATGTATAAGTCGGCAATTTACACTAGCCATTAAATATTAACAAAGATGTGGTATAAACCAACCATCCAATAAATATTAACAAGTAAAAGTTAGATAACTGATAAAGTAAAAAGTTAGATAATTAGAGAATTAATAATTAGTAAGTTAGAAAGTCAAAAGTATAAAGTAAAATACAGAAATTAAAGTGCATAAAGTAAAGTGCATAAAGTAAATTGCAAAAATAAATTTAAAATATAAAAACTGGAGAGAGGCAAAGCCCCACCAGAGCCGGCGAAAGAGAAGAGAAGAAGAAAATTTTTTTCATTACGTTAGAAAGCAATAATAAATAACAGAAATTTAAAAGTTAGAGAGTAAAAAATAAATGACGTAAATTAAAAGTTAGAGAGCAGAAAATAAAAGTTAGTAAGCGAGAAAATAAATGACATAAATTAAAAGTTAGTAAACATAAGTAAATGACATAAATATAAATATTGGAAAGTTAGTAGGTTAGCAAGTTGTAGGTTAACAAGTTTGTAAGTTAAATAGTTAGTAAAGAAACCGAAGAATCGGCAAGCTGATCTTTTACTTTGGTGAGGGAGAAGAGAGAATAGATTTTATTAAAGAAAAAGAACATCAATAAATTAAAACTTCAAATCAAGTCCCTGACAACGGAGCCAAAAACTTGATTGCAAGATTTAAGGATGCAAACCCAAGTGTAGGTTGTCTCAAGTAATAAATTTCTCGAGAGTTCGAGGTCGATCCACAGGAAATTGATGAAGAAAAATTAATGAGATAAGAAAAGGATTTGTCACAATAATAAAAATAATAAAACTTGTTCAGAAATGAATTTAAAAACTTGCTTGGGATAGGAGATCCACTCTTGGTACTAAATTAAAGGCAAGATTATTTCTTTTTATAACTAAATTGAAATCCTCACATAACGGAGGTTCCAATCGGAAAATATAACATTCAAAGTTCAATTCTATATGTAATCATATTATGATTTCCTTAATTATCTACTAACATTTGCAAATGAGTTCAAGCATTCACTGTGCCAATCCTATTGTCTACAATAAATCAAAATCTCCATTATACAAAGAATGTTTCTAAATTGATTGGAAACAAAATACAACACATATAATGTCCATTGGATAATATATCATTTAAGCATGAGAAATAGAATAATCTAACCTTATTTCATTACCAAGAGCTTCACTCTTTCACCCAAGCATGATGAAGATTTAGTTACTCATAGATAAGAAGAAAGAAAGAGAGAAGAAGAGAAAGATGAATATAGCTTTAATTTAGAGTAAGAGAAAATTACAACAAAGGAAAACAATAAACAAGTATAACCATAACTTGTAAAAACTAAGTCTAACACCAAGAGCCCCAAATGATCAGCCAATGGTACCTTTTATAGAGGATTAGGGATACAAAATGACAAGGGGGGCTGATTAAGAGTAGGTGGATGAGTGAAAAATGCCAAATGGTGAGTAGAAAATTATTGAGATTCTTTTGTCTCTAAAATCATTTAGTACTGATCTCATGGATACCATCAGAATGAAGCAACGTAGTCTTCATAAAAGTTGTAGCATTTTGTCTCAGCTTTCCAATGCCACCAAGATCATCCAAAAATTCGTCCTATAGCCCAAGATATAACCCAATTACTGCAGACTATTCAGGCCTAGTTTCAGCACCTTTGTTTTGACTTCCAGACCCAATATCACTTCCAAGCTGTTCGAATGAGCTCTTATGTTCTTCATAAAAGTTGTAGATATGGGTCTTAACTTTTAATTCTCCAAATTTCAACCCAAGAAAGTTCCTATAACCCGAGTTATGCTCTGATTATTGTACATTATTCAGGTTCCAGTCACAAAACTCGTGTTCTGACTTCCAAGTTCATTTAGCTCATACATAATTTTTACATATCTAGAACTCAAGATATGACAGAAATACAGAAACAGTGTAAGACCCAAATAATGCAAGAAAAATCAATTAAGTCCAATTTGAGTCCAAACTTACAAAATATAACCAGGCTTAATCAATTAAGTACATGGAGAGTGTAAATGACTAAAAATGAGAGTTTATTAATGTATAAAATATGTGATTATCACCAAGCAGTTAGAAATAGAAATAAAAAAAATAATATTGATAATATGTGTGTATTTTTGAATGAATGTATACAAAAGGACTAACCTCTATTTATACAAGAAGGTGACTGTACAGAAAAGGAAAATAATAAAATATAATTATGTACTAAATCAAACTAATTTTGTACTAAATCAATTACAATAATCTCTAAAATTAATCATGATCAATCACAATTAATCACAATAACATCCCCCCGCAAACTCAAGTGGGTGTAGAAGAAACCTACTTGACTTTGGAAACCAGAGCACAAAATCTGCTAGGATGATGAGCTTTGGTGAATAGATCGGCTGACTAATCAAGAGTGATAATGGAAAAGAGACGAAGAGTATCACGAAGAATGTGTTAATGGATGAAGTAACAGTCAATCTCAATATGTTTAATGCACTCATGAAAAAATCATTGTGAGCAATCTGAATAACACTCTTATTATCACAATGAAGAGCAGTGGGAGATGACTGAGAAAATCCCAAGTCATCAAGAAGCCAACGTAATCAAAGTATCTTAGATGCGGTGTCAGCTAGTGCCTGATATTCTACTTTAGTACTGGAACGTGTAATAAAAGTCTATTTCTTGCTTCTCCATGAATTAAGAGCATCACTAAGAAAGATACAATAGCTAGTGGTGGATCATCGGTCAATGGGATCTCTACCCCAATCAACATCAGAATAAGCCTAGAGAACTAAAGAAGAGTTGGCTGAAAAATGAAGTCCATGAAACAGAGTTCTTTTTATATACCGAATAATATGTAGAACAGTAGAATAATGAGCAGTGTGCAGAGCTAACATAAATTGAATGACTAGATGAACAACATAGGAAATGTTTGGACAAGTAACTATAAGATAAATTAAGCTACCAATCAACTGCTGATAGAGAGTAGGATTATCAAGTATAGTACTATTCAGAAGTGTAAATCTGACATTAGGTTCTAAAGGAGTGGACTCAGTGCGACTGTCGGAGAGACCAGCTCGAGAGATAAGATCTGAGGTATATTTGGCTAGAGATAGAGAAATTCCATCAGCAGAAGAAATGATTTCAAGCCCTAAAAAGTAACTGAGAGGTCCAAGATCTTTCATCTCAAAATGCTCACTCAAGAACTGTTTAAGCTCAATAATAACCGTAGTATCATTACTAGTAATAATTATATCATCAACACACAGAAGTAACATAATAGTACCTCTATTAGTTTTGCGAGTAAACAGGGCAAAATCATGGACACTGGAGTAAAAACCAAACTGACTGATAGTACTATGAAACTTGGCAAACCAGGCTCGAGGTGCTTGTTTAAGACCATATAAAGCCTTTCGAAGATGACATATCTTATTTGGTGGACAAGTATAACTAGGAGGTAGACGCATATAAACTTCTTCTTCCAAATCACCATTAACAAAGACATTCTTCACATCCATCTAATTTAGAATCCATTTATGAGTGGTTGTAATAGCAAGGAGAGTACGAACTGAAGTGATGCAAGCAACATGTGCAAAAGTCTCCTCATAATCAATGTCATATTCTTGAGTGAAACCTTTGACAACTAAACGAGCCTTATATTGCTCAATAGAGCCATTAGAACGAGTCTTGATTTTGAACACCCATTTACATGCCACGAGTGCCTTATCAGAAGGAGAATCAACAAGGTCCCAAGTATTACTGTTCTCCAAAGCCTGTAACTTTTTTTGCATAACATGCTGCTAATGAGGATCTGTGGAGGCTTCTTGATAGGATTGAGGTTCATATAAGTGAAGCATGGTAGAAAAACAATGATAATCACGAAGATAGGTAGGTTAAGTTCTTACCCTAGTTGGATGCTCGGAAGGAAGATGAGGTGCAATGACAGGTGCAGGATCTACGTCTGGAACAACATCATCGGGAGTGGCTGAAACATTGAAAGTGGTTGAAAGCTCACTCAAGGAACCTGCATCAGAATCACTAGGAAAGAGATCAACAAAGGGGTTAGTAAAAAACCTAGTTGAAGTGGAAGTGAAAGACGTGAACTTTGAAAGTGAGGAGAACATGGTATCTTCCTAGAAGACGACATAATGGGAGATACGAATGCGTTGAGAGATTGGATCCCAACAACGGTAACCCTTATGTTCAGTGCCATAACAAAAAAAAGTAGCAGAGACATACTCAGGGCTCAAGTTTAGTGTACTCATGAGGTTGAAGGAGATTAAAACAAGCACAACCAAAAACTTTAAGAGAATTGTAATTTGGAGAAGTATGGTGAAGACGTTCAAAGGGAGATACATTACCCAGAATAGAGGAAGGAAGACGATTGATGACATAGACAACATTGAGAGCAGCTTCACCCTTAGCACATTTAAGACAAGAGGAGGAGATGAGCTTAACTCAAACAGAGTCAAGGATATGACAGTGTTTTCTTTCAACACAACCATTTTGTTAAGAGATACCAGGACAAGAAAACTCAGAGAATGTACCTTGTTCAGCAAGAAATGTGAGAAGTTTTGAATCATGATATTCAGAACATTATCACAATGAAAAATTTGAATTATTTTTTAGAAATGAGTTTTGATCATAGTAGCAAAATTAATATAAATTTGAGGAAGTTCTGAATGATTTTTCATTAAATATATCCAAGTAAAACGAGAAAAAATGTCAATAAATATTACAAAATATCGATTACCTCCCATAGTTGGTGTGAGGGCAGGTCCCCAAATATCATAGTACACAAGGTCAAAAGGAGACTTAGAAATAGAGATACTTTTACTGAAGAAAAGTGTAGGTGGTTTAACTGTTTGACAAGAAGTGTAGTGAAAAGACTCATTATTGACCAAACCTAGAGCCCTTTGAGATAAGAAGGGACACAACTTCCCTAGAGAACTGTGAGCAAGACATTGTTACCACAATTAGATGGTGGTGGATGTTGCACAAAGATTTGAGGCAAGAGGAATATGAAGGTTAATGAGCTCAAACAACGTTCTGACTTTACATTCAGTCTCTATGACTTGTCTTGTCTGTGGATCCTGCACACGACAACCAGAAAAAGAAAATATGACTTCATAACCAAGGTCACATAGTTGATTAACAGAAATGAGATTAAAGTTTAATTTGGGAATGAGATATACATCGGGTAAGCTAAGAGTAGGCAAAGAGACAGAATCCTTATGACTAACATTCATAAGAGATCCATCAGTTGTATGTATAGAATGTGTGGTGTCATTAATAGATAGAAATGAAAAATACTAAGATGTGGATGTCATATAGTTACAACAAGTAGAGTCAAAGTATCTGTAACACCCTCCCTAGGGTATCACATGTCTGACTCCCGACTCATAATCTGAAAAGAAGTTCATACAAAGTTTGAGTTATAAAAGATGGATTTTAAAATTTCTTTCTTACTGAAACATAAACTTACTGAAATCCATAAGTAGTACTGAAAATATATTTTAACTGATTAATATACAATATTGACACCAATTAATATTTAAACAATTTAAAGAGAAATATAAAAGTAACAGACTCTTTTTAACAGTAGCAAACCCTATAACGGGTCCTACTTAATAGCACGATACAACACTAACGAGAAAACTTAACATACTTATTCCATCTTGTATCTATCTTGATGCATCAGACATCTATTCTATGTCAACACTGCACGCTATCAAATCTGGAATAGTTATTCTCTGATGTTGTCTCTGAACTCAGAATATCTACCTCCCAGTATGTCTAAGACAACTCATTCCTTCTATTGTTTAATTTTAACAATACAGACACAGCAAGACAACATAACAAAGAGGTGAGATCACCTACACCAGTACCAACATGGCAGCACAGAGATAACACAAAACAACAATATCATACAGATAGATCATACCACAATTATGATCATGCCATCAACATTAATCAACTATCATCATCTAAGCATTTATTAATTCAATTATCATAAACAACAATTATGATAATGCCCTCAGCATTATCATCATCATCATCCAAGTATTCAAAACAATTGTCATAGCCAATATTCCTCAATTAATATATCACACAGATATAAATGTTCAGATTATGCATGTGCACAAGACTCGATTTCCTACTCCATGGAGCTAAACTCAGGTTGGAGAAAATGATCGAAAAGATCTGTCGATACCACGTGCCTCAGACCACGTGCTTTAATTCTCATTTCAATTTTTGCACATCTAGCACATACACGACAGTCTTTATCAGATCTTGATTAAGAATAGTGTCTCGGTCAGGATCATCGGTGTGTTGCATCGGTCTAACCTACGGGAAGAAGCGCGACCAACCACCCGTGTAAGCAACCCGCACCCCGATGCCCCCAAGGTCAACAAGTGACTTACACTACGCATATCGCACCCACTCAAGAGGTGTGTTTCTCCTAGGCAATCAGCCATATCCAGTCCTCATCGGACCATTCTAATGCATGTATAATGCACCAAATACTAATCACATGTATAATACCAATCACAGGTATATCTCATAATTTCTCAGATATAGTTTATACAATGCACGAATATATCGGTGCAAGTCCAACCACAAGGGCCATTATTTTCAAATTTGTTTGTTCAATTAAATCATATGCCTCAACGTATATTTTTTTCCAATGCATCTAAAATGCACCACGTGCCAATAATGCAAGACTCGTTGTTTTCACAAACAGTGTCCATACATTAGTTTTACAGTAATCACACTATATTTTCAATAACAAAATTATGTTATCATGTTTTCATAGTTATAAAACACTTTTACCGTATTTTCACATTCGCGTAACATTTCTGTTATGTTTTCACAATCCAAAATCGTTTCTGTTATATTTTCATAATACCATAACACTTCTTTTACATTTTCACAATACCGTAATACTTTTGTTACGTTTTTAAAATTCTAAAATGTTTTTATTACGTTTTCACAATACTGTAACACTACTGTTACGTTTACAAAATTTCGTAACATTTCTGTTACGTTTACAAAATTTCGTAACATTTCTGTTACATTTTCAAAATACCGCAACTCTTTTGTTGCACTTTTAAACCACGTACAAATTTATCAACATTTTTCTCAATCGCGTAAAATCATACGTTTCTCAAATCGCATAGTATTTTTTCCACTGTTTCAAAATCACGTAACTTAAAAATTATTCTTTTAAGTTGTATAAATCATTTTCCATCATTCTCAAAATATTTAAAACACTTTCCATATCACATAATGATTTTTCGCCACTTTTCACAATCACGTAAAAATAATTAATCAATTTTCAATCATGTAGTGAAATATTTTATTTAAACGTAATTCAAATCGCAGAAATATTTAAAAATTTAAAATCACGTAGAAATATTTTTTTCAGTTTTAAGCTTAAAAATCACGCGTTTTTAAGATCGTAAATAATTTTTCACCACAATTCCATTATAGAAAATATTTCTTCAAAAATTCTTTTCAACTTTTCTCAAAATAATATAACTTTGTATTTCATTTTTCACATTTTCTTACTCAAGAAAATCTTTTTTCACATTTCTTTACTCAAGAAATCCTTTTCCAAAATATAATCCACAAAAATCACTTTTCCATTGATATAAATCAACGTTTCAAAACTT
Organism: Ormosia emarginata; assembly: GCA_029884605.1. Classification (NCBI taxonomy): domain Eukaryota; kingdom Viridiplantae; phylum Streptophyta; class Magnoliopsida; order Fabales; family Fabaceae; genus Ormosia; species Ormosia emarginata. The sequence continues at coordinate 13,889,477 of JAQQTP010000049.1, forward strand.
AATATTTTCTAATGTATTTCAAAACTCGGAAATAAGTTATACGTTAGTAAATTTTCAAAATACCATTATATTCTCCATTTTTCCTAAATAATTTCCAAAATCAACCTTCCTCAAAATAAATTGAAACTCAAATGTTTTCAACCTCTCTTTGTTTTCTGTTACGAAAGTTTCTATTCTCTCAAGTGATAAAATGCTCTAATTCCCTTTCTAAATTTTTGTATTAAATCAATTATATTTCCACTTAGAAAATCACTTTGTCTCATCAAAATCAAAGCATTACAAGCCTTCGAAAACGTGGACATGACTATTGAAAATTATCAAAACATTTTTCCTTCTAAGTCTATATGGTTTTACACAAACAAAACCATTAAAATTTTGCTTTAAAAACCGTAAGACTTATGGTCATAAAAACCAAACCCATTTGTTCAAATTCATTTTCACTTTCTTGGCAAATCCTTTTTCACTTTCTTTGCAAATCCTTAAAATCAACGTTTACCGTTTCATTCAAAACTCATGTTTAGAAAAACACTTAGGATCTTTTTACACAAAATAAATCAATAAAAATCCTTCAAAACCATGTTCTTGTTCTCTTAAAAAACATATACTTTGTTTATTTTCCATACTCTTCAAATCAATCCAATTTTTAATCTTTCATGAAAATCTTAAGTTATAAACACCTATGTTGAGGTGTCTTGACCGAAAATCCCATAGCCTTTAGAACCAAAAAAATTCATTTTTTTCCACTTCATAATTTTCATTAAACAAATCAATTTCCTTGTTCTTGAAAAAGTTTGAACATGAATCTCTAATTATGGGCATCAAAACCGTAGCCCTCTCCTTGGCCATTGAAGCCAAAAATTGGTTTCCTTTCCATCATCAAATCATGGCATACACATACATACACATCATATATATTTATATCAAAAGCATGCCATATTATCATCATGCATAGTATAAGCATACCATTAAAATCACAAATTCATGCAAAGCATATTAAGCATAGGCAATTAATCAAAGCTCATAAACACCCACAAATTAATTACATGACGATGGATATGAATCCTCACACGGATTCAACATCCATCAAAGATATAACCATCTCTCACCACCATGCTTGGTTGGTGAGATGGATCTCCCTCTTACCTCTTGAAGATCCTCAAAAACTCTTTGTTTTGCTTCTTTTTCCAAGTTCTTCACCACCAAGGGCTTCTCAAATACAAAATAAAATACATAAAAATTAGTATACTAAGCTTGATTAAGAGGAACCATGGATCAAACATGGTTTAGATCATAAAAAAGAGAGAAGAAATGAAGTCTTCTTACACTTCACCATAAATATTCCATAATATGGATCTTGAAGAAAGTCCATGAAGATGAATGATTTAGAGAAAATCTCCAACATGAAAGTTGCTTAGAATATCATGTAGATTCAAGATCTATGGTTGGATGAAATTAAAAAGTGATGGAAGGTGTTCTTGATGGTCATGGTCGAAACATAGAGGAGAAAAGAAAGGAGAGAAAATTTGTTTTGAAGAGCTTTGGCTTTTTGGAGGAGATAAAGGTGATCAATGATATCAATAATGACCAAAATGGAGTAATAATGGTCATAGACTTGTTGCTATGGCCTTAAGGCCTCCAAAACCATCCCCCCCCCAAAACACTCTCCTAAGGATGCAAACAAATCAATAATAATGCATGTTGACCAAGACAAGTTGATAGAAAATGATAGGAATTGATTTGTAATAATTTGCTTCACAAATGGATGCATTGCCGTAGCTTCCTTGAAACAAGTCTCCATTATTGACTATATTCTTTGTTGTGTAATACAAATAATGGAACATGAATTTATTGAATCAAATTGGCCCCCTTTTAGCTTTGCATGACCATAGCTATGCTTGGAGAGAAAAAAGAAAATTTTTTGTTTTAGGAAAATGATCAATAATGATGTATAATTGACCAAGACATCTAATAATGACATAAAACTTTTTCTTTAGCTCCAAAATGAAGCACAAAACCGTCCCCCACCTTGCATTATGCACTTAATAATTTGTCATCTTTTCATGCCATTATTTAGAGCATTCTAAGCCATTGATTAATTCAATGGTTAGGATTAAGATAGACTTTTGATTAGAAGACTAAATCTAGGCCATTAGATCTTTCTCCTTTAAATCCTAGCCATTAGATGTGTCTCCAAAATAAAGGGTCAAGATTACTCCTTCTTACTTTTAATCCAAGGGTCATAATTAGTCTTAACCATTTTAGAAGACCAAATCTCCACCCTTGATTAAATCAAGATCAAGTCTCCATCGTTAATTAAATCAATGGTGGATATCCAAACCACCAATGCTGACTTAAGCAATATAGTTTTTATTTTTATCTGCTAAAACCTCACGAAAGATTATATTTACTGTATTTTTATCGTCTGATAATTAAATACAGTACCAAACACAGTACAAGAAATTTTCTAAAACTGTTTCCGGATTCAGGTTTAGTAAGATCCCCTGTCTCCGTCTAAACAGTACAAATTTTTTTATGCATAGAAAAATTTTCACTTTGCGGGACCCACCTGGGCCCACGTAAGGTCACTTGGGCTCATATAGGACCACCTGGGCCCACATACAGTCAAAAAATTCATAATCATCCACAAAAATCACAAATATTAGAAAACATATGAAAATCAAGTCAAATTATTAAAAATAATTATCAGTCAAGAGAAATAAATATTTAAAGATTTTCTCTGGTTCGAAAATTATTATTTTCTTGACACGGAGTAAATCACTCAAAACGATCAAATATGCTGACGGAATAAACAAAATAATTTTATAGTGCATAAAATTACTAAACAGTAAAATTCTGTTAACTGTCAAAATTATTGTTTAAGAGATAAGAAATTCAGGGTGTTACAGTATCATTTAGTATTACCTGGTGTGGCTGATAAAGCAGAAGAGATATTACCAAAATTAGATAGTAGATGCTTAAGAAGGGACACGGGATCATTAGTAGAAAAGGCAGTCTGAGGTGTTGCTGAAGAACCTGGGGATTCTTTAGCAGCAATAGTAACAAGCACAGACATAGAAAATCTGGGACAAGGTTGAAACCTGATCTGATTAGACTTTGGAAGATATGTGGGAAAATTCTCAATCAAGTGTCTTGGATATTTATAATCTCTGCAACATCTGAGGACAGTAAGCACATCTAAAAGAAACTGAGCAATATCTAATTTCTCCATTATACCAATGAAGAACGCAAAAAAAAAATTAAACTTTCGGAGCTGAATTAACAGAAAAGAATCTCAAAAATGAAAAGATCGCACCAAAAAAACTTTAAGAAAAATATGGTATCACATCCATAACAAAAGATGAATACACAGTACATAGGTCACACCACAAAAGACAAAAATTGCCTGCCATACAAAACAATTAGTGGATGTGGGCCACCAAGCCAAACACCAAGTCAAAACCCATATACAGAAGCACAAAAAATGAACACATTGTACGAGGCATAACCAAGTCACCAAGTCACGTCGTACTAAATCAATATACTCAGTTAATGGATAATGGCTACAATGCATAGCAGCTTTTGAAAAAAAAAATAATGGAGAACGGCTATAGTGCAAATGCACAGTGTTTGAGGCAGAGAACAACCAAGAAAAAAATTGGAAATAATATATGAAATTGGATCGAAAGCCTCTGACATCAAGTTAGAAAGAGAAAAAAGAAAAATAATTATTGATAATTTGTATATATTTTTTAATAAATGAATACAGGAAGACTAGCCTCTATTTATACAAGAAGGTGACTGTACTGAAAATAAAAATAAAAATATAATTATGTACTAAATCAAACTAATTCTGTACTAAATTAATTACAATCATCTCTAAAATCAATAGTGATTAATCACAATTAATCACGCTAACACAAGCCGTGAACCACCACACACCTCCATAACCACCACACCCACTTTACCAACAACAACACCCATTTCACCACCAAACAACCAAACCACCCAACATAGAAGAACCACCACCACGTAGGGGCCCCATAACCCAAATGCCCCTCCAACCGAACCTAGCCACCATGTTCACCCCAAAGAACCAAGTCCAACCAGCAGCCACTAAACCTAAGACCACCGCACCATGTCAACGCCCAACCTAGATCCCCAACCACAAACCAGATCAGAGTTCCAAGACAGGACCATGCATCCACCCATAACCCAGCCACAGTGAACCACCACGCTTCCACCACCCAACCACCGTGAACCTTCGCTCGCGTTGGCCACTATAGCTACGAACCACCAACATCCAAGCTTGTAGAGCCTCCCTAAGTTAGTCATTGAATCAATTCCCCTATTTATTTCCTTTTGCTTCATTTTTTTCTATTTCTTTATTTTTTTCTCTGTTTTCATTCCTTTTTTTAAATAAAAAATATAAAAGATAAAAAGAAATTAAAAGAAATTTTGAATCTTCTTATTTGAGTTGTGAGATTAGTTTGCTTATTTAACCATATTTACTTTGTTCAGTGACATGATTTTATGTTAATTTTAAGAGGTGGATGTTGTTTATTGTAGTGCATACGTCTTGCTTTTTTCTAGTTATTGAAAAATGTTTAATTAAAAAATTGTTAAATAATTTTTTTTACAAAAAAAAAAAGAAACCTTTTTTAAAAAATAAACATAATGACCAATGATAATGATTGAATAACGGATGTTATCTTCAATTGTCATTTGGATCATAAGGGTTTATTGAGTAGCCTAGTGCTAACTTAAACCCTATGTAAGAATGGATTTGTTTTTCAAACAAAATTCTTTTTCAAAAATTCTTTTTTTATATATATAATTAAAATTAACTAACTCACAATTATCTTCTAAAGAATGACATGACTTTGAGTTTTCCATTTCACTAGGAGATACGTAGGAACGACAATTCATTTCCGTCAAGTCAAAAATTAAATTTTCACAATTTGATTATTTTTTTGTTGATTATTTTTTTAAAAAAAAATAGTTACAATATTTTTAAGAAGAGTAAAATAAATATATTTGAGATTATCAAGTTTTGCACAACTAACTTAAGGTACCGTCTCAGGACGGATGTATTAGGAGTGTTGTGGGAGTAAGTTTCCACCATTCTCTATATATAATAGACTCCTGAATCCAATCTGGTTTCAAAGACTATTTTATAAGAAAGGGTTTGCACTTTTTCTAAATTCAAATAAAATTAGTGGAAACTCTATTTTTCATTTTTATCATATTTGTTCGCCACTCCCATCACAGATCTCTCGGTTGCGATAGATGGCGACTCTACTGAGGATACTTGGAGAGTTAGGTCTGTTGTTGTTAGTTGTGCAAATTATTAACAACCTCTATTTATTCATTTTACCCATTTTTTGTCTTTGTCCTTGTTTTCCTATTTGTTTTTAAATATATTTTTTCTAGTACTTTTATGTAAATATCTGATAGCATTATCATGTGTTTATTTTGATATAATTTACTTGTATATTTTTTTTTAATATTTTGTGATTAATTGTTAAAATCCTAGAGTAGATGATTGATGGTTGGTTGTTGTATGTATGTTTTTGGAGGTTAAGAGGAGTAGTTTTATCTTTTAAATTTTTGTACAGGTTTGTATGCATCATATACGTCACTATCACTTACCTAACACACTTGTTGGGCTTTATACCCGAGTCTGTGCAAACTTGGAGAATAGGAGGGATCTCGACTTTTGTTATTGAGGAGCCTTATGCTCACTTGACATTTGTTGAGACACCACTCAGATTGTTACCAATATCATGGACTAGTCATATTGAGAGGGTTTATCCCTACTTGTGATTAATTCATGAATTGGGTCCTTATCTTTTGAGATTAGAACAATCTGGGGACCATGGCTGTTTAGAAGTGTAGATCTACCCTAAAAAACATTACACTGATAGATTAAACATAATGACGGCCAAAATTAGAGTCATGACTTTAAGGAAATCCAACCCTTAGGTTCCACCTAACTAGGACATGAAGGGAGCGTACTTCTTCTTTATTTATCTATTCCTTATGACATTCATTCTTGCATTTTAAAAAAAAAATCAGCATAAAAAAAAAGATACATCATCTTGCATTTTCATGGCATTCCTAACACTCTTAAAAAAATATAAAAAAATACACATCTTACATTTTTATGGCATTCCTAGCATTATTAAAAAAATATAAAAATAAAAAAAAAATATGTCATCTCACATTTTCATGTCATTCCTAGCATTTTTTTAAAAAAAATGAAGACAAAAATGTTTTCATTTCATTCATTTCATCTTATGCATCTCATGCATCTCATTCTTTGTTTGATGTTACCATGTTTTAACAAATTAAACTTGTTCAGGAATCATTGTGTAGCCAAGGAAAGAAGAAATCAATCAAACTCGAGTTTACAATACCAGATCTTGGACTAGAATGACTGCTAGTAATCTTGAGGCAGGGAGAAATTTGAGCAAGGAAGTTAATGAAATGACAGGGCGGATGAATAAGATGTTTGAGACCCAAGCAAGGTTGGAAGCATTACTGCAAGATGTGAAGGAGTCTATCCACTTAATTAGTGGAAATATGGGTGAAAATGGGGTTGAAGCATATATAAATATGCCACCGATAACCACCCCAACATTCTTAACTGTAACCTTAGGCATTACTGTAGGGATCCATGAGCAACCACACTAAACGACATCGATAATCATGCCTATTGGGGAGGGGTATCGTGCCTTGGAAGGTGCTCATAATGAAACTCCTGGCTATGCTGAACCTACTTTAGAACAACCTCATGTGTCATTTCTAGGGCAAGCAACAATGCCTCACTATGGGAATAGTCACGCCATGATTGAGAAAGACCAGATGAAGGAAGAATGAATGGAGAAAATGGAAGAACAAATCAAGGTAATCAAGGGCCCTAGTTCTTATGGACCTCTTAAAATAGAAGAATTATGTCTTACCACAAATGTTATGAACCCTAAAGACTTCAAGATTCCTGATTTTTCTAAGTATGACGGGAGCAGCAACCCTCAGTTTCATTTGATTACTTATGGAACCAAGATGATTGTCTGGTCTAAGGATGGTAAGTTCCTCTTCAGCTTTTTCCATGAGAGTCTTACAGGCCCCGCTTTAGAATGGTATCTTCAATTAGACCACTCTAAGACTTCTCGTTGGACGAAATTGATTGATTTATTCATGGATCAATACAAATTCAATCTAGATGCAGCTCCTACCTGGGAATAGTTGAGCTCAATGTAGAAAAGAAATAAGGAATATTTCAAATAGTATGCATAAAGGTGGAGAGCCTTGGCGGCTCAAGTTCAACCCCTGTTGACACTGTCTGAGATGTGTTTATATTTTTTGGGAACCCTAGGAGATCCTTTTATCAGGGCAATGACCAGAGCAGTCTACAAAAATTTTACTGACTTAATCACTGTGGGATAAAGGATTGAGATTTTAGTCAAAGTTAGGAAGTTGCTTGTGAGCAATACAGAGAATACCGCTCTTAAGAAGGGATTCCAGCAGAAAAAGAAAGAACCTAAAGTGAATTATGTCTAACACCAACAGATCTTTAGATCTCGATATTTCCCACAATACCCAAGTCATCAACTACCATATAACCCTAACCTTCACTTTGCGTACTAAACAAGTACGCCTCCTTATTACCCACCCCACCAAAGTGTGTCAACCACAAACATCATCCTAACTCCATAATTCCAAATCAATAATGTTCTCACACTACAATGATATGTACTAACTCTCCCAACCTATACCTGATATCCACTTGCATCTCTGCAAAATTACCCAAGCCACCCTCAACCTTGGTCGTTTCCATCCCCAAAACCTACCCCCATTCCTAAGATTATCCATTTCAAATGCAAACTTATTCCAAAGGTTGTTTAATGCTCATCTCATTTCGGGAAATCCTGTATGTCCCCTAGAACCACCATTCCCAACGTGGTATAGCCCGAATTTAACTTGCAAATACACATGGACATCCCAGGGCATTCAATTAAAGATTGTGAATCTTTTAAGACTGCAGTAAGAAAGCTAATTGTTTATGGGAAGCTTGACATTCAAGAGGAAGCCGAATCATAGTGGAAGAAATTGGATAAATGCTTTAGAGATGGAAGGATCATCAATAAGAAAGTCATGAGTTTGCATACACTGATGATTAAAATATTCAAAGGGTTGAAGAAAACATGTTATAGTATCACTACATCAGCTGCAACGATGAAAGAAGAGGAGAAGCACGATGAAGAGTCAAGTTATACTTATTATTAAGGGGGAATGAGACATGATATCAAGAACTATTGGGACTTTAAGGTTCGAATTCAGGAATTGCTCACTTTGGGAGTAATACAAGCTAGACAAGGGGTAGATCCATCTGAAGAGGTCAATGTAGAGTTAGAGGAAAGAATGAAGAGTATGACTATGGGAGAAGAGAATGATAAAGGCAAGGTAAAGCACATTCCTCATCTAAGGGAACGTTCTCAGCACTAGCCAAAATAATCATATCTAAAGAGGTTAGTCGTCCTCGATGTCATCTCACTATTAATGCATTGCATGAAGAAGGCCTAGAAGAGTGTAATGCAATCCGTCTTTTTACTAATGAGGAGCCACTGAAGAACTGGTTCTTCCAAACCAATGATTAATGTAATTATTTCCAAGTAATTGTCTGGTTATACTATACTAAGCAGATGTTTAAGACTAGTTATGTTTTGGTCATATATTTATGTTATTTGAGATATTAACTAAATGAATTTGCATGAATATTCATCATTCCTCCTCATTGCATCTTTAACTTGTCCTTTTGCATTTATTAGTTTTCTTTTTTGTATAATATCTTGTTGTTGGTCCTTTTATATAATTCTTTCTTTGTCATTCCTACTTTATTTTGCCTTTCCAACTCCACACAAATTACTTTCCCGGGATCTAAGTCTTGTAGAAAGTTCACCTCATGAAAGGGACCTCAAAAACTCATCAATTGATTCCCCTGCGACGTTTGATGAAGAAGACCCTAGATCTGATGAAGAGGAAGAAGTTATCGAAAAATTTGTAAAATTACTGGAATATTCAAAGAAAGGATTTGACTTGAATGGCAAGGTAGCAAAGGTGATCAACATGGGGACAAATGAAGAGAAAAAGGAGTTGAAAATAGTGGAAAACCTTGAATGTGAAGAAATGATCACACAACTCAAAAAGTATATGATGTCTTTGCTTGGTCTAATCGGGGTATACCTGGATTAGATCTGGAGATAGCGTCGCATAAAATGCCACTATGTCCAAATGTTGAGGCAAAGAAGTAGAAGTTAAGTATGATGCATCTTGATATGTCTATGAAGATCAAGGAAGAAGTCACTAATAAATTGGAAGCGGGATTTTTTAAAAGGAACAAATAAGTAATCACTTGGTATGCACTATCTTTTTGTCTCAAAATTAATGTTTTGAAAAGAAACAATCATGATTTGAAAATGAATATTGGTCATCTTTCTCTATCCTTTATAAATTTTCATCATCTTTATTATCCTTTGTTACCCCCTTTTGAGCTTGAAAGATTTTTTTAAAGAACCTTGGAGAAGGATCACTCCTACACTAGGGGTTAGCATAAAGTAAAAAATGTTAATTTCTATGAAAAATGAGGAAAGAAGAAAAAAAAAGAAAAGGAAAAGAAGAAGCAGATGATGAAAAGTGAAATGACTTATAGCAAAAGCAAATGATTAGTGTTCTTGATAATGTCAAAGGTAATTGACAAAGCTTACTAAGGATCCTTGGTCTCATTCAACCCTTAAACACTTGTTTGAGCCTTGTATCTTTTCTTTCATAACCATTAACTTTAGCCATATTACAAGCCTCAAAAAGTCCATTTTGATCAATGAAGGGTTATTGTTGTTTTCATTAACTTTAATTTTGATACAAAAGGTTCATGCTCTTCTAAGTTTTCAATTCCTTGCTCATAAAAAAAAGGGTTCGTTAGGTTAAAAACCTGAAAAGGCGGCCTAAACAAAAGTTAGGGAAAATAAATAGCCAAAATCTCAAAGAAAGATTACCTGAAACTCCTTGAAGGGTTCACCAAACTAGGACAATTTTTATTTGTGTTTGATTGTCTACACAGGGGGGCAATTTTGTTTGCATTCAATTGGCCATATTGGGCCAAAATTTCTAAAAGATTATGGAGAAGATGTGTTGAAGAAAGTAGCAATAGAGACAATGATTGAGTTATCAAGCAGTTGCAGGGAATCAATTGGATGAGGGACAAGGAACCAATATTGGGGCAATTTTTTTATAAAAAATCCTTACAACTTTCTTTTGTTTCCATGCTTTCATTTTTCAAGTATGTGACTTACTAAAAGTTCATGTACGATTAGATTACCAAAGTAATGAAAAAAAGTTTGTTCATTCAACAAATTTTTGTCTATTCATGAATGCATGTTTACTCGTTAACTTATGTCTCAAATAAGATAAATTTAAGGTCAATGATTTGATTTGACAATTCTATAGCAATCCTTCAATGATTGAATTGGATTAAAAGATCTTAATAGCTCAAAGTACATATTACAATGCGAATTTGTTGGAAACGATTACAATACAAGCCATATTAGCTTTTGTTGCCAAGATGAAAAAGGAGGTCAAAGTAAAAAAAAAATGAGAATGAAGAAATGAAGAAGGGAAATGAGCAAATCAAGAGGATTCAAGCCAACCAAAGGGTCTAATGAAGAAAAGCCCGTGAACAAAGGGTTTGATTAGATAAAGCTTTCTAGAGTTGTCGTTGGTTCAAATGTTTTTTTAAGTCCATGTCTAATTGGCACAAATGTTTTCATATCATTCATTTTTTAGCACATCGACTCTATATATTTTAAATTCTTTTGAGTGCATAAGCTCCTTGCATTTTAAGTTTCATACCATTCATTTTTTAGCGCATCGACTCCTTGTATTTTAAATTCTTTTGAACGCATTGACTTCATGCATTTTAATTTTCTGTTAATTCTTTTGAGTGCATCAGCTCCTTACATTTTAAATTATTTTGAGCATATGGACTCCATGCATTTTAAAAATTTCTATTATTTATTTGAGTGCTTCGGCTCCCTATATTTTAAATTCTTTTAAGTGCATCAACTCCATGCATTTTAAGTTTCTGTCAACTCTTTTGAGAGCATTAGCTCCCTGTATTTTCTTTTGAGTATCGGCTCCTTGCATTTTATTTTTGATAATCACATATTTTATACATTAATAAACCCTTATTTTTAGTCATTTACACTCTCCATGTACTTAATTGATTAAGTCTGGTTATGTTTTGTAAGTTTGGACTCAAATTGGACATAATTGATTTTTTCAGCACTATTTTGGTCTTACACTGTTTCTGTATTTCAGTCATATCTTGAGTTCTAGATGTCTTATAATTATATATCTTATGTTGTAGGAAAGATAAGAGAGAGCTCTACAACTTTCATGAGGGCTCCAGGGAAAAATCGAACATCTAGTAGAGCTAATTGGGTTTGGAAGTCAGAACACGAGTTTTATGACTGTAACCCGAATAGTGTGTAGCAATCATTGCATAATTCAAGTTTAAGGAACTGAAATAGGCTGAAAATTTGGCATCTAAAAGTTAAAACCCATATCTATAACTTTTATGAAGAACACAAGAGCTCAATTGGACAGCTTATAGGTGCTAAAACTGGGCCTGAATAGTCTGCAGTAATTAGGTCATATCTTGAGCCGTAGGACAAATTTTAGGATGATTTTGGTGGCATTGGAAAGCTGAGATAATTTCCTAGAACTTTCATGATGTCCACTTTGCTTCATTCTGACGTTATCCATGAGTTCATCACTGAATGATTTCAGAGACAAGAAATTTCAATAATTTTCCACTCACAAAAGTTCTTTGGCATTTTCCACTCATCCACCCACTCATCAACTCACTCATTAATCAATTCCCTTGTCATTTTGTATCCCTAATCCTCTATAAAAAGGACCATAGGCAGATCATTTGGGTAATCTTGGCTTAGCTTAGATTATGTTATTGTGTTATTTGTTGTAATTTTCTTTTGTTCTAAGTTGAAATTATGTTCATCTTTTTCTTCCACTCTCTTTCTTTCTTCTTGTTTATGGGTAACTAAATCTTCATCTTGCTTGGGGTGAAGGAGTGAAGCTTTTGGTAATAAAATAAGGTTAAATTAAATTCTTTCTTGTGCTTAAATGATATATTATCAAGTGATCATTATACGTGTTATATTTTGTTTCCAATCAATTTAGAAACCCTCCTTATAAAGTGAAGTTCTTGATTCATTGTAGACAAGTGGTTTGGCACAATGAATGCTTGAACCCATTTACAAGTGTAGGTGTTGGTAAATAATTAAAGGAACCATAATATAACTACGTATATAATTCTAAATGGACTTTGAATGTTTTATTCTCCGATTGGAACATCTGTTGTGCGTGGATTTCAATTGAGATATAAAAAGAATTAATCTTGTCCTTAATTTATTACCAAAAGTGGATCTCCTAGTCCAAGCAAATTCTTTAATTTAATTGTGAACAAATTTTATTATCTTTATTGTTGTGACAAAGCCTTTCCTTACCTCAACGAATTTTTCTTCATCAATTCCCTGTGAATAGACCTCGGACTCCCGAGAAATTTATTACTTCAGACAACCTGCACTTAGGTTTGCATCCTTTAATCCACATCAATTTTCTTTTGAGTGCATCGGCTCCATGCATTTTAAGTTTTTGTCATTTATTTTAAGCGCATAAGTTCCAAGCATTTTAAATTTCTGTCATTTATTTTGAGTGCAACGACTCCCTACATTTTGAATTCTTTTGAGCACATCGACTCCATGTATTTTAAATTTCTATCATTTATTTTGAGTGCATCGGCTCCCTGCATTTTAAATTCTTTTGAGTGCATTGGCTCCATGCATTTTAATTTTTTGTCATTTACTTTTGAGCGCATTGGCTCCATGCATTTTAATTTTTTGTCATTTACTTTTGAACGCAATTTCCATGTATTTTAAATTTCTGTAAGTTCTTTTGAGCACATCAACTTCATGCATTTTAAATTTCTGTCATTTATTTTGGGCACATCGGCTCCCTGCATTTTAAAATCTTTTGAGCTCATCGGCTCCATGCATTTTAGATTTTTATAAATTCTTTTGAGCGCATCAGCTCCATGCATTTTAAATTTCTGTCATTTATTTTGAGCGCATCGACTCCCTGCATTTTACATTCTTTTGAGTGCATTGACTCCTTACATTTTAAATTCTTTTGAGTGCATCGGCTCACTGCATTTTGAATTTCTATCATCTTCACATTCTCGCTTTGTTTTATATTTATTTTTCTTTTTATATCATCTTATGCATTCCTGAATAAAATTCGAGTTCATGTCTTTACTCGTTCCTTACAATGATAAAATAAAAAACTATGATTATTCTTTTTATCTAGTAAGAAACAAATAAAAAGGGATAACTATGAATACCTAATTTTGTCCAGAACATTAAGACTTTTTCATTCATAAAAAAAATAAAAAAAAAAAAAAAAAAAAATAAATAAAAAGGAAAATAAAAATAATTTTAAAAAATGACCTAACTTTCTTGCATAAACTCATAACCTAACCCATAAACCTATTATTCAACCTTTAGACCCATCTCTCATTTGAAACCCTAGCCACCATCATTCTTTAAAACCTAATTCCCTCCTATAAAAACCCATGACCCATACATTTTTTTACACATATATATTCAGACGAGTTCAGGCACTTTCTCTACCTATAGCCATCACAGCTAACACCCTAGCCACATTTTTTCTCTCTCCATCACATAGCCCCAACAACAAAGCTATACTAAAAACCTCACACCATCATCACCAAATAGCAACCCACCATCAACCTTTACTTTCACCCTTCATCACCAACTAAAACCACCCTACAACAACTTTCACTCATCTTTAACAACCAACCACAACACCCATTTCACCACCTCCCTAACCATCACACCCACTTCACCAACAACAATTTCACCATCCATCAAGAGCCACCCAAACCACCGTGACTCCCCTCACCACCATGCACCAAACAGAACCGTGACCCCCTCACCACCACATCCAAGCTTCCATAACCACCATCACCATCATCCTCCAGCCACCATCTTCATCACCTTGCTCCACCAACCACAACCTCTATAACCACCAAAACCCCCACGTGAAGACCTCTGTCACGTCCCAGCCTTCACCCTCACTGTGCATCACCTACCCCCAGCTACCCAAATAGTAGTAGCCACCATCTCAGCCACCCTCACCGTACAACAATCCCTCAGTCATGTCCAAGCCATCACTAGTCCACCAAACACAGCCATGCAGCCCCCAAAATCCAAACCTAACACCACCCAAACCTCCACCTTCATCAATAACCACCAACACCATAACACTCCCTCACCATGTCCAAGCAATGAACCACCACACACCTTCATAACCACCACACCCACTTCACCAACAACACCCATTTCACCACTAAACACCCATTTCACCACTAAACATAGAAAACCACCACCACGATAGAATGCCCCCATCACCCAAATAGCCCACCACGCGGCCACCGTCCTCGTCCCCAACAACCAAGTCCAACTAGCAGCCACCACATCTAAGACCACCGTGTCATGTCAACGCCTAACCCAGATCCACCACCACAAACCAGATCTGAGTTCCAAGATAGCATCATGCGTCCACCCACAACCCAGCTACCATGAACCACCATGCGTCCACCACCTAACCACTATGAAACTCTGTGCGCATCACCCAATGTAGCCACAAACCACCAACACCCAACCTTGCAGAGCCTCCCTAAGTCAGTCACCGAGCCAATTTCCCTATTTGTTTCCCTTTGCTTCATTTTTTTCTCTGTTTCTTTTTTTTTTTTCTCCGTTTTCATTCCCCTTTTCAAATAAAAATATAAAAGATATAAAAAATTAAAAGAAATTTTGAATCTTCATGTTTGAATTGTGAGATTAGTTTGCTTATTTAACCATATTTACTTTGTTCAGTGACATGATTTTATGTTAATTTTAAGAGGTGGACGCTAGTTAATTGCAGTGCATACTTCTTGCTTTTTTTTTCTAGTTATTAAAAAATGTTAAATTAAAAAATTGTTAAATACTTTTTTAACAAAAAAACAAGATACATTTTTTTAATCAACGCAGTGACTAATGATAATGATTGAATATCAAATGTTGTCTTCAATTATCATTTGGATCATAAGGGTTTATTGAGTAACCTAGTGCTAACTTGAACCATGTGCAGAAATGGATTTGTTTTTCAAACAAAATTCCTTTTCAAATTTTTTTTATATAATTAAAATTAACCAACCCACAATTATTTTCCAAAAAACAACATGACTTTAAATTTTCCATTGCACCAGGGGATACGTAGGAGCAGGAATTCATTTCCGTCAAGTCAAAAATTAAATTTTCACAATTTGATTTATTTTGTTTCTTCTTTTTAAAAAAAATTATTACAATGTTTTTAAGATGAGTACAATAAATATATTTGAGATTATCAAGTTTTGAACAACTGACTTAAGGTACCGCCTCAAGACGAATGCGTTAGGGATGTTGTGAGATTAAGTTTCCACCATTCCCTACACATCATTGACTCTCGAATCCAATCTAGTTTTAAAGACTATTTTATAAGAAAGGTTTTCTAATTTTTTCAAATTCAAATAAAATTGGTGGTGACTCCATTTTTTATTTTTATCATATTTGTTCGCCACTCCCGTCGTAGATCTCTCGATCACGACAATGTTATACCACCATTATGCACACATTCAGCCACAAAACACTTGACCATCACCAGCGTCGATCGAAAGCTCAAGAGTGACCAGACAAGCAGAGACATGGAGAGAGAGGCCAAAGAGACTAATTGGAGAGGGAGGGTGATCAAAGAAAGAGTGAAAGAAAGGAAGAGATAAGAGAATAAGAGAGGAGGAATGTAAGAGGAGCATCATGGGAGGGGTTATATTAAGGTTTCTGATGGTTTTTTCTGACTGGTGTATTTAGCAGTGTACCCTCAAAAGTTATGGATTCTTTCTGGTGGAGTATATCTATTGAAAATTTTGAAACACTTGTTGTGTTAGTTTGCATTCTGTTTGTGGCGGATATACCAGTGGATTAGTGTGCTAGAATTTAACTTTTTGACAAATATTTTCACTAAAAATGTGATTTTTTCTATTTCTATTTTCTCGATGTTTTCTGGTGAAAGGTAGCAATGGCTTATTTACTAGTGGCATTGAATCCACCAGAAAATGCTTATGCTAATTTTTTGTCTTTCTTACAATGCAAATGCCCTCAATTTTCAAGTACCCATATTTGCTTCGTTCATCTCCATTGGAGCCATACTTTTTGATAAAAAGGTATGCTGATTTTATAGTAAATTCACCATCTTGAGTCTCTCCCTAAATGAATTTATTTGGTCTTCTAAAATTTTCTAGAGGGATATCTAGGATTTCTAAGGCCTCGAAAGGGTTGAAAGTTGACTTAATGAGAGGTCTATTCCACTGTTTAAGACCAAGTCAATCAATGTTGCAACCATTATATCTTAGGAGAGAGTCATTCGAAGGGTCCATCCACAATGGTTGTTTGCTTAAGCAGCCAACCATCTTGCCAAATTAATGAGTTTACTTCCCCCCACTCTCTAATAAACAACCTTATTCAACAACCACGTAGCTTTTTTTATGATCAAATTAGGAGAAAAGCTCGTTCTCGCTTGTAGGGGTGCTTATGGCCAAGCTTGATTCCTTGGCCCAATCCAGACATAATTTAGCAAGGTTGGATTCTTAAAAATTAGGCCCAATTAGTCCAACCCAGCCCGATGTTACATAATATGTTAAAACTTATAATTTTATAAAAATTGGTAACAAATTATAAGACTTCTTGACTATAATTAATACTATTTGCAATGATATATTTTGTTTCAAAATATATTGTAAAACATTGCATAGTTTTTTTTTTCATACTTTTAAAATTTTACGACTTAGCTATACATAATATTTCAATTTGTACATTTTATCTAAATGTTAGGTTAGCTTGATCATTAATTGGGCCATGATCAGGTTGATTTTGGGTCTAAATGTTTCGCCTGATGAAAATATCGAGTTGGCATCGGGCCAAACAACCTAGCCAAGGAACACCTATACACGCTTGTAAAAAAATCTTTCCCAGGGAAGTATTTTGCTTTTAAAACTTTAGCCATCAGTGAGTTTGGATTTTGTATCAATTTGCCAACCTTGTTTTGCCAACAAAGCTATGTTGAAAGCATGAAAACTATGGAAATCCAAACCACTAATCACCTTGGGTTTGTATAATTTAGACCATTATTTCACCTAATGTCTCTTTCTCCCCGTTTCCTTGCTTCTCCACCATAAATTACTAATGGATTCAATTTGATTACAAAGCTCAGTAGGAAACATAAAATACCCCATTATGTAACTGGGCATCGACTGAGCCATAAATTTTATTAGGATTTCCTTACTTGCTCTAGAAATAAAGTTCTCTTTCCAACCTTTAAACTTTTTTCACACCCTATCTTAGACAAACTCAAAGAACTTTTTATTGGATCTATTTAAAATGGCTCTCCACTGCCTTTATATTCATCCACCCTTAGATCTTCAATTGAAAGAGAGATTGGATTTGCCAAATTTAAGAATTGGTCTAAGGCTTGCTAATAAGTTAGGAGAATAAACTTTATCTTGTCATTTGTAAAAAAATTGGTAGCATATTTCTAAGCCTTTTTAGCAACTTTAATACCATGAAAGGTCTTCTACTCTTAAGTTATAAGGCTCGATAAAACCCCTACACAAAGGATAAAAAGATAGGGGAAAGTGATCACCTTGTCTTAGCCTTTTATTTGGCTTAAAAATTTAATGAGGAACCTTATAAGGGCATTGTTTATGATCAGTCTTCTAGGGAAAAAAGGCACTTTGGAATTCTCCAACTAAACTTGGCATAATTAATTTGAGTTTGTTAGCAATTGTCTTGGTAATTATTTTGAAAATTACATTGCTTAGTGATATAGGTATGAATTCTCTGGTGTGAGTGAGATTCTTTACCTTTGGGATTAGGCATAAGAAAGTATGATTCAAAGAACTTGGATCAACACCTTTGCTTAGAACTTTCAATATTATAGCTACAACATTATCGCCAACATTGTCCTACAATTTTTGGTAGAAAGCTAAGCATTCCATCATGGCCAGTGCTTTGTTGGGTGCATTTGTTTAAGAGCTTGGAAAACTTCCTCTCTGGTGAATTATTGCTCAATAATGTAGCATAAATCATTCTTGATTGTACCACTTTCCATCAAAGTTGCTTCATCAATGTTTGAAACCAGGCTAGCATCAAAGAGATTTTGAAAAAAAAAAGGGTCACAACTTATGTAATATCATTCGCCTCATTGAAAACGATCCTCTTATCATTTTCTTATGTTGCGTACCTAGTTTCATTGCTTTCTTTATGAGGTGTTCGAATCGAAGAACCACATGTTTATATCTCAATATTTAAGTCATGGCACTCTAAACCTTAGTCCTGGTAGACTTCTTCATATTTTAAAATTTCATCAAATTCATTCTCCTTATTTTTAATCTCCTCTAGGACTTCATATTGCTTAATTTGATTATTCATGTTATCTATGGTCTATTGAACTTCCTTCATTCTTTTTTGATATGTCTCCAAAATCTCTATGGCCCTATTTTCTCATCCCCTCTACACACTTAAAAAGTTATAAATTAATGCTTTGATCATAACCTTTCCACAACTTAGCAACCTGTGTTGCATACATTTTTTTTTCTAAACCAAATTTCCTTAAAATAGAAGATCCCGACTATCATTTTCCTCTACTTTTGGTTGTTGTCAAGGTGTAGAATTATGGAGGAATGGTCTAAACGGTATCTTGGGAGATGATGGATTAATGCTGCTAGAAATAATTTGCCATATACCTTCCAAGTTTGGTCTGTATATTGTCATCCTCCCTTTATCGGTTAGACCATGTAAAATAGTTTCCAGAATAAGCCAAGATCATATAAATTACAAAAATGAAAGATTTCACAAAAATCTTTTACCTAGGATAAATTTGTAGTATTTCCACTTACCTTTTTGCCATGAGACAAAATTTGATTAAAGTCCCCAAAGCATACCCATGGTAACGAAGAGATGCAATCAAGCTCCAATAGCAACTGCCAAGTCAAGTGCTTATTATTTTCCTTTGGATAACCATATACACATTTTCCTCACTACTTATCTCTATCTTCGCCATTTATCACCATGTCAATATGATGAAAGGACATAAATATCATTTCTAGGTTTAGCCCATTCTTCCAAAAGCAAGCTACACCTCCCAATCTTTCTCTACCATCCCCTTAATAATCAACCTCTATTACATTTGAAAGCCTCCAATGTGTCTTATGTTTTATTTTTTAATCTCATGTGGTTTCTTCCTTGTCTCCATTAGTTAAACAAGGTCACAATCTTGAATTAAGACACGTCTTTTTTAAAGCTTGTACTATTCGTGGGTTGCTAAGTCAATGACATTTCTAATTTAGGCAACTCATTATGACCAATAGGGCTACACCGTAGCACCAAAATTGTAAGGTACTCTTCCTCTTCAAGTCCATAACCTTTTCTTTTAACTTTATACTATTTATGACATTCAACTTTATTTTAGTAGTGTTATTAACTTTTGGTGCATTCTCCTCATTATGGTTTTTCTCCTTACCCCCACTTGTTGTGTTCTTCTTCCTTTGACCCTTCCCACTATATGGTTGTTCCTATGTGATCAAAATATCCAACAGACTTGTAGAAAACAATGTCTTATAGCCCTTATCTTGGGAGACTCTTTGCTACTCATTACCTTTACCTTTTTCCTCATTATATTTGTAGGTTTTTTTGGCCCATAGAGTTTTTGATGAAAATAATTCCTTCATTTCTTAATTCTCTCAATGGTGCTAAGTTTGTTGGTTGCTTTGTTATTATTTTTCTTCTCTGCTACATCCTTACCATTATTCCCATGGTTACTATTTCTAACCTTACCTCCTCTATTCATCATCTCGCTCGACCATATGGGTGTGCCATTGACAAGGTTTTTTTGTTAGTTCCTTTGAGCCCTTCACTTGTTTCTCCACTAATTTTGTTACTGATCTGTTCATAATTTCAGTATTTTGAATGTCTTTTATTTGATCTAATTAGAGTTCATATGTGCTCAATTGATAATATTTAACTAAGTTTCTAATATAGAACTTAATCGGATGTTTATTGTGAAACTATGTTTAAATGTGGTTATAAATGCTTATAACTGAATTGTGCTTTTCAGGAGATTTTTGAGTGTTTGAATCAATTAGCATCAAGCCAAGCTTAATGTCCATCTAAGGAGAGAGCTAAAGACTTTAGAAGATCAATAGTACATCCAGAAGCAAAGAAGGAAGAGCATCTATGAAGAGTCAGGGTTCAAGTTGAAGAAAACAAGTGGCACGATCCGTGTCATCAGACACGAGGTAGGCCGTGTCATTCTCTGGTATCACAAGGTTGAATCCAGTCCTGAAGTTTACCCAACAAGGCCCGTGTCATCAGACATAGGGTAGGCTATGTACGTCTCTGTAATGACAAGGGGATCCAGTTTTAAGCTTTGACCAACAACACGACCCGTGTCATATGACACAGGATTGGCTGTTTATTTCTCTGGTACCATAAGGAGAGTTCAATGTTGAGCCAATTCGACAACACGACCCATGTCATCAGACACAAGGTATGTCGTGTTCTTCTCTGGGTTCCAAATTGCCTGATTTTGTCATAACAGAGTCAGACACGGGGTAGGCCGTGTCATTTTTGTGTCTACGAATCATAAATTGAAATTCAAATTCTGATGCAAAATCAGGGATCCAAAGTTATAAATAGGATTGGCTAGGACTCAAAAAGAGGTTCTAAACTGAAAGCCGTCAGAGAACAGACGAGGATTCAAAAGAATAAGAAAGAGGGAGATTTGGTCAAAGATTGGAGACTCGGGTTCGAGCAATCGGAGATCGATCAACCTCATTCGTTGGTAACTAGTTTGATCTTCAATTTTCTTTGGTTCTTCCATTCTTGATTATATTCTTATTTCATTTTTCTTTTGATTTTGAATTCGTCATGTGTGGCTAAACTCCCTATTTGGTTAAGGAAGGATGAAACTCTAGTTTTGGTTATGTGAATTCTGCATATTCCTTTATTTCAATACAATTGTGTTTTTATTCATATGATTCTGATCTCAATTCAATATAAAGGTTTTTTATATTCTTGTCAATTTCAAAAGTGGTAAAACTAGGATTGCTATACGCGGTTGCGGTGGTAGAACTAGTAGAACATAAGATCTAAGCAATTTAATCATGGTGTGTGATTGAATCTTAGTATGATTGGTTTTCTATTTCTTAATGTGATCATTGGATAGATATAAGAGTGGTTGCTTTATAGCTAACTAGTGATTAGGGTTCGTGTGAGTGGTTGCTAAATTAACCATTACCTAAGGAAAACAGAGATTAATCTCACAATTGCATAAAAACATAATTTATCATATTGGGGTAAAGGATATGTGGATTCACATAATCATATAAACCTAGTAGTGAATTATATCTCTTAACCAATATTCTTAAATTGAAAATTCAAATTGTGTTCACTTTGTTATTGTTTTATCTTTGGTTTCTATTTTAGTTTGAATTAACAAAACCCCCTTTTTTTTACTGTTCATTGTCATTTAGAGTTTAAATTAGGATTCAGTTAATAGTGTTAATTGAGTTAGTTCTCTGGGGATTGACCATTGCTAACTACAATTGGTTGCAAGGTTTTTATAATTTTGGTGGGACTTGGCAACTAATTTCATTCTAAATTTTAATCACAATCCACACCACACCAGTTACCTTTAAGAGTTTAGGCAATAACACCTTAGACTTTTTGTGCTTTGGCTTATTTTTCTGCATGCCCATGCTTTGTTCTGCTACATTCTTCTTTGAATGGACATTGTTTAGCCTTCATCTTATGTTCGTAGCCCTAATCCATAGGTTCAGGTTTTTGGATACCTTTATCTTCATCCGCTATATCATTTCTGCAGAACCTTTCTTCATGGCCAATTTAGAGACGATAACACTATACCAAGGGCAACCTTTCTTATTGCAAATCAACCCAGAAGATACCATCCTTTTTACTCCCTTCATTCACTCTCCCTTCTTCAAAGGTTTTTTTATGTCCATCTTTATTAGAGCCTTCATAATTACACCATGCAACGCTGGCATATCAACTAGATATGCATCAACCATCTCCCCCATGATACTTCCAATTTTGACACCCATTTGTTTTATGCAATAGTGAACAAATCCACACCCATATTGATGCCTTATTGAACTCCACCATTATGTCCCTTCCTTCCATCTTTACAATAACATTTAAGAGTAAAGATGTATCCATAGACTATTTATAGCTCCCTTTGCATGGATATCTCCACGTAAGAAAAGATTTGGTAGAGTTTTTTCCTCTAACCTCTTCCTTTGAAAATCCTCATTGTAACACCCTCATACAAATTATCACAAAATAAGTAG
This sequence comes from Ormosia emarginata, assembly GCA_029884605.1. Taxonomy (NCBI): domain Eukaryota; kingdom Viridiplantae; phylum Streptophyta; class Magnoliopsida; order Fabales; family Fabaceae; genus Ormosia; species Ormosia emarginata. The sequence continues at coordinate 13,912,071 of JAQQTP010000049.1, forward strand.
TATATTTCAGGATAAAGTATATTAAGCATGTCACTTCCTAAAGCATAAATCCATAATAACATGTATAGTCATTATAAAGATCCACAAAGATGAAAAAGGTCATATATATATATACATCATTGGCTAAAAAGCCACACTGTAATACATAAACTTTTACAAACAAGCCAGCAAAGTAAATAAATACAAGCTGATACAAAAAGAAATAAAGCAACTAAACTAATTATTCTGCTTCTTCTTTTTCTTGCTATTTTTCTTTAGAGAGTCTTCACCTGGGTTTACATGGATCACACAGGGGTGAGAAATCACATCTCTCAATAAAAGCATTCCAATACCAGCAGTTATTTATTTAACAAGAAATAATTAAATTGAACACACATTTACAATCTAGGTAACAAAATATACAATAATCAATAATATCATAGAATCGCCCATACAATCCTAAGATACTATCGAACAAGTAACCAACAAGCAAATAACAACCAGGCGAGACAACTGCCCATACAATTGTCAATAATGCAATGCTTTATGTTATGAGGTATGATAACTCCACTATGTGTAGTTATTTATACCCCATATTTGTACTCTTTTGATAGCCTAGTCCTTGATTTCTATGCATATTTGGAAGGTTTTAAGCTTATATTTGTCATATTCCATTTAGATATCTTCCTTAATGCTTTTGTGATAATATTTCCTATTCTTTGTCAGATTAAGTGGATTTGCACTTGTATTTAATTTGGTGACTTTTCTAATGCAGGATAGGCTCAAAAGAGATGAATTGAAGCAAGTCAAGGCCCAACATTGGAAGAGAAAGCCCAAGGTACACTCCAACAGAGCATGCCGCAGCGCAAGGAGAAGCACATTGCGGCGCTGAGATCTCAGCCTGTTGCTCAGTTTGGTACCCGAGGCTGGTATGCCGGGACGCAGGAGGATTAAATGCGCTACGTTGTGCCATAATTTCAACATGTGTTGTGGCGCCACTTGTGTAACGCTGCGGTGTGATACGCGAAGCTGAGCCTATAAATACGTTTTCATTAGTTTTCTTGAAGAGCTTTTCTTTTAGTTTTTAGGTTTGTCCATCTTAGGGCTAGACAGACACGACTGGGTCGTTTATTGGAGGTGGAGAAGAAGCTTAGGGGTCAAGGATGGAGGTCATCTTCCTCTTGGAGGGAGATTCAAGCTTCAAATATCAAATCCATGAGCTTTCCCCTTTTCCCTTTGCTTTCTTCTCTTCCTTATTACTTGAACATGATTTTTTTATGTATATTTTCATGTTCAATATTTAGCCAAAGCTATATTTAGGGAACTTTTTAAATCCTTTTATGATATTAATGATTTTGCCTCTTCTCTGAATTTATATGTATGCTTGGTTTTGTTCAATTATATTGTGCTTAATGCTCTTGAGTGTCTGATCAACATTTAAGTGATTTGTTAAAATTTGATGAACCTAGACATAGGGATTTGGATTTGAGATTGTAGGTATGGTTGATGCATGTTCGACTTCATTCTCATGGCGGTGATAAGTTGATTCGCTAATGGGATAGAAATATGCCTCTTAGTCATGCATAACGTGTGTTTGAGAATAGATCGTTCATTAGTAGATTTCACTCTGGTTCTTATGGACACATAGTGAGCTAGGTGAAGGAAGCCAAGGTTAGCTGACCTAGACATAGGCTTTTAACTAAAGTGGATTCTCAAGCTAACCTAATTAATGCATTCATATAGATGAAGAGGATTGCATATCATTGACTGAAGTAGGAGGTGAAGAAGGATTCCTTAGACTCTAGCCATTATCTTTATTACTTTCCTAGTCTTTAGTTTATATCCATTTTCCTTATTTTTTATATTCTTGAATAGAATTGCTTAAGCTATTAGTTGATATTTAGCATTGGAAATAACCTTATCCTCGTGGGAATGATATCTTACTTTCACTATATTACTTATTCGGCTCGTGCACTTGTGGCCTTAAAAGGGACAAACAAGGTATGATTATGCTCACGTAAAGTCCCAACAACATGATTATGCAAATGCTAATGCAGGTTTTAAGACAAGTTACTTACTTATATTCCAAGAACCTCTGTTCAATGTATATACAAAGTAGGATAAGCCTAAATTCCACTTGGTAATAGGTAGACACTTTCTCCTCACCAACGTAAGAGTACTACTTCCACTCTCATACCGGTAACCCTGACCATGCAAGCATAAATGCAAGGAGAATTTAGATCTAACACCTTATTCTCAGGTCATATGGTTGTGCACACCATCAAAGGTCACAATACATAAGAAATTAATAAATATCAAGTTTGAAAACCAAATATTCAAGCCATATTTTAGACACCAGTACAAAGGAATCTTAGCCTTACTTATCCAACAAAGTAGTAAGATTTATATTACTATCTAACCAATATCTAGAACATCACACAATCATTTCACAAGTGAATTAAAAATCAACCTCATGTTGATTAAGGTTCTAAACATTAACATAGACATTCTAACACAGTTGAATGTCTAAGAATTCCTAAACTTTTCACATCTGCATGTTGATAATTCTCTCCAAAAAATATCTCCAAAAGTGTCTCATTACACCCTAAAAGACTTGCACAAATGATCCTATCAAGTAGGGAATTTAATTAGCAATACATGCTAAAAACAGCCTCTTCCCTGTCTCAGCGCTTGAGTGTTCAAAGCTAGAGCGCTTAGGCGTTCAATGCGCGCTCAAGCACTCCAACACTGGCAGTTAGGCGCTAGTTGCTCAGTAACACACATAAGCTTGTTAGGCATTGGGTGCTCAAGCTCCCAACTCCCAGCGCTTAGGCACTGAAACACCATAATAGAATCTGCAAAATTTTGCAAATTTTGGTACTATTCCATTAGTGGAGCAACCAGATTTTAGCCACTTCAAAAATGGTTTTTAGGTGATTTTAGGTCCCTAACAAGTCCATTAACATAAAGGAAACATAAAACACTAACTCATTTCATCAATTATAGATTTTTGAATCAAATCACTCATCCAAACCCCAAATTCATCACTTTGAGCATTATAGGTCCAAATGGAGAGTTTTAAGTTTCTAATTCAAACTCCTAAGATGAACAAGTCATAAACAACCCTTAAAACTTATCCAGGCAAGAAAAACACTTCAAACACCTTTAGAAACCAATTTAACCTATTATGCACCACATGTGCAACAATGGTGAAAATGGAAGAAAAGGAGCAAAAGAACACACAAACCCCCACTTTGTGTAGCAAAGATAGAGATGATGACTAGATGACCACAAGCTTGCCTTTCCTTCTTGATTTCCCTTTCTTCCTTTCTCCTTTTGCTCTTTGCTCTTCTTTCTCTTCTGCTACTATTTTAGCCGAGACAGAGAGAAATGAGAAATAAGTGACAAATGAAGAAATATAAAGGAAAACCAATATAAGGGCAATAGACGTGCGAGGCTTGGTCACTTAAGTGACCAAGTGATGCTTTCGATCTGCTAAGATCACATAGATTTTTTCAAATTCAGTTTTCTTAAAGTTAATAAGTTTAAAATAAATCACATGATTCATCAAAAATCTTGTTTCACCAAAATCATCATTTTTCATATCTGTGACTAGTCAATCTGACATTAAAACACACAACTAGTATGCTTAAAAATACCAAACTGACTCCAATTACTCTAAAAAATTAATCACATCACAAAATACACATATGTGACTTAGAAATAAATTATCCACATCTATTTTCATTAGCTAAGCCATTTATGCAAATATCTAGGTCATTTTAAGCTATTTTTTACCTTTCAGATTGCAGCAAGGTGCCTAAACTAATTCAGATTATCACAAAATTAAACAAACATGTTAAGCAAGTATTAAGCTACTTTTATAACTATTTACAAGTTTAACATGTTGAAGTGGATGTTACACTTATCGTTATCGTATATATATCCACTAAAGCATGTTTATAAAATGTTTCTATTTATTGATTTATCTGTGATGGTCACATCCACATATACACTTTATGATATTGTCGTCATTAAAGATGATAGGATATCATCTTCTTCATATATATGTTCATCATCGCCTTGTCGTTCCCTATCTCTTCCTACGTCATCATTCTCAATCACAGAGTTTAGAGTGATCTTCACAATAGGATATGTGCAACACTTAGGCGATCAAGAAAGCATGATTCAAAATTGGATTTGAGCAACAAAAAAATACTCTCTGCCTCCAAACCCTAGCAGAGGCTAGAGCTATGAGAGGAGAGACTAAACAACAAGACTTAGTTGCTCGACATTGTATTAAAAGTTATATTCTTATTTCCTACACTTCTCTAATTAAATTTAAAACAAAACCTTAGATTTTGAATGCACATATGATTTGTACGAGCTTAAAATCTCTTGTTATATTTTTATAAAAATTGGTTTCTTGACATATATAGTATACAAACTTCTTCAACCAAGCATTTAAGAGTTAAACTCTTCTTCTCATCTCTAATATGTTAATGAATTTATCTTTAATTTTAAAGAGATTCTGCATTAAATGACATGTTTTAAATACTAATTAGAATTATTCTTTACCATTGAAGATTTGTGCATATTTAATTACCATTATTTTGATTCCAAGTGTTATTAGAAAACAAATTAAAAAGTCATTCCAAATGCTTTTGATAGATATTTTTGTTTATAGATGGTAAAATAATTCTCGCAACAAAAAAGTATTAAAATTTTAAATTACTTTAACAAAATCTAATTATAATTTATTGACTTATAATACAGGGAGACTCTAACCCATCCCGAGTGATGTGACATGAGAAAGTGGTTAAATCAGTTGGATAAATGACTAATTACATCATTTCCTGTAAAATGGTTACATTAACTGATTAAATGGTCAAACTAATATTTTTACAATAAAATAATGTCATTAAAATATTAGTCTAGCTAGCAAAAATTACAATCACTGTGAAAAAATAATAGATCTATCAAGAGAAGAAAATAAATACATTCTTTACCCAAAACTAACCCATGATCGATAACTTTACTCTTGCTCCATAGACTATCGATGATAACAAATATTTCACTATGGAGACCCACATATAACATACTGCCGTTTGAAGAGAGTATCACGCCTCTTATCTTAGTATATTTGAAGCTCTTACTGTTCTGTAAGGTCAAGACATACGAATGATTTAAGATAAGTGAAACTAAGAATTTCAAATCAACCATAACAATAGCAAATCTGAGAAATTCAAAGTCAAGCTTTCTAGATCTATTCAAAAGATCACAAATATAAAAAGAAATGGATAAATTTACTAAAAAAAATGGAAATATAATAAAAACAAGAAAGAAAACAAAAAAAGTTACCGCCAAATGAACTGCGTAGCAACTCCCATTAGATAAACACCTAAAACAAGGGGACCAAAGCACCACAAAGGGGTGGGGGGGAAACACCATAGAGAGAAGAGAAAACTAGGGTCAAATCATATAATCATATAATAATAATATAATATATATAAAAATAGAGTACATGGCTTAGAATTCTACCATGTTTCAATCCATGTTGTCACCACATGCCCTCAAACTCTACCATGCAACATCTACGCTCTTTATATTGTTGTCATGACTCATGCATAATCTATTAATTGTATTAATAAAAGAGTTGTTGACATGGTTACATATTTAATTGATACAATTAATTATTGTAATAAATTCATCAAAATTTGAATATTTATTTGATAATATCTTCTTTATGAAAATTAATTAAGTTTATATTATTAATGAAACAAAATTAAAGTTGATTTACTTTAAATTATAGGACCTAAGTTCAAATTCTTTTGCAATACGAGTTTGAAAATTTGACATTGCACAAGTACAAAATTTCATGTATAATTATAATATATCAAATCTTTTTTTATTCATAGCCTCTTCAAATTATAATATTTTAATATATAAAAAAAGGTTTTCCCTAAAATTTCATTTATCTTTTTTTTCTCACTTAAACATATTTATATGATAATAAGTTGACAATATTAACAATAATAATAACAATAATAATAATAATAACAGAATAATAATATTGTTTCCAATTTTTTCAAGGCAATAAACTGATTGGAAAAATTAACCATCATATTTATTATTCGTCATTATTGCTTTTTTATTTTTCTTAGATTAAAAAAAACTAGAAACAAATTTTTACTTTCATTTGCACAATAACTTATTTATAGTTCAAATTTCAAATATAAACATATTATAAAGAAATATATACAATTTAAAATTTTAGTCAATTCCAAATTTAAATGACACACTACAAGAAATATTCAGGTTTTAGCAAGGGTTTTTCTAGCAAATTTGTGGCCGCTGCTAATATAAGTAATTTCTAGAGAACAAATCCATTGGAAAACCACCGGGAAATGTACCAGTTACTTTTCTCAAGGTTTTCTAATAGACTATTTCTGTCAAAAAATTTGTCCAACTTTCAGGGAGGAGCGTCAGCCAATTTATGGTGGTTGACCCACCAGGAATGAAGCCATCGGAATTCTCTAATAAATGAACAAATTACGTATTTTGAGGTTTTCGATAGATTAGCTGCCAAAAATAAAAAAAAATTACCGGTAAAAGTTTATGGCAAAGACAAATCCACTGGAAGTTATTTTATAAGAAATGCGCCTAACAGTTTCCCTTCCATTTCTCCATTTTCTCTCCCATACCAGTCTCCATGTCCTCTATCCTCCTATACTAGTCACCCATCCCAAACCAACAGAGCCACCATGTCTCTCCCATACTAGCCAACAAAGGCTTACCAATACCCATCCCAAACCAACATAGCCACCACAGTCTCTGCCATTCTTGCTAGTTCCAGCCACACCAACCTCTTCATTGTTGTCGTCCATAACAGCCATCATCACAACTATCGCATCACCTTCCTCTGTCGGCGATCTCCACTACACAAACTGCCACTTTCACTCCCTTACTATTGCCTCCACCACACTATAGCCACTATGTCAATTCCACTTCTAACATCACACAAACCACGATTATCACTCCTGCTGTCTCGCATCGCTATGTTCATCGTCACCAATTCCCAAGGCGGTGGTGCATGGGTAGTTTACATGAGCTCACCCCAAGCCATCGCATCTCTGAACATGGGTGTGGACGTGGTACACAAGAGATGTGGACGTGGACATGGTGCATGGCACAGAATCAATATATTATTTTTGTTTATTTTTATTTGAACGTTATATTTTTTTCTCTATCTATAATATGCATATCTATGAATATATGCTTATGGTATTTATATTTTGAAGATATGTGTTTTTGTGTATATTTGAATGTATGTTTATATGTATGGTATATTGTTATTTGTTGGTGTTTGTGTACTAGGATGACAAATGATAGATATTATGATGGTATATGATTTGAATAATAGCATTACATTTGTGATATTCTAACCTAAAACCAACTGGCATTAAGTGGAGTGACCAAACATATATATAAATCACACCGAAATATTGAGGCAAGCGATGTGAGACTCTTAACACTCCTCTTCATAAATGCTTGACGAAACAGGTAGAAACAAGCCTAGTGAAGTAGGCGACTAAAATGAGATCTTGGCTCTGATACCATGTGAGATTCTAACATAAAACTAATTGACATTAAGTAGAGTGACCCAACAAATATATAAATTGCACCCGAAATATTGAAGCAGACGATGCGAGACTCTTAACAACATTGTATAAAACTAATACTACTTTATTATAAGAATAATATCATATTAATTAAAATTAAAAAATGATGACAAAAATAATAATATGAGATTTTTAAAATTTTAAGTGAAGAGGTTGATAAATTATTTAATTTAATAATTTATATATTAAATTTAAATAATTATGAATTAATATTAATAAGATTTTAAAAATATAATATGAAATAAAATGAAAATAAAAATCTGAACTATATAAATAAATAAATAAATAATTATTTAAATGAGAATGATAAATTACAAAAATATATGCCTAATTGTCATACGTATGATGTATACAAATAGGTTGGGGACATGAGGTAATATGTCAGATCTTGCAGATGAGTGATGACTTCAAATTAAGAGAAATGACAAATATATAAGAGACATCGGTTACAGAGCTATGAATTGCGTAAACTTAAGATTTAAATTTAATAAAATAGAAAAATTAGAATATAAAATTATAGAAAGTGAAAATTTGAACTAAATCATTAATTAAATAGTTAATTAATTTAAAAGTAATTAATTAAATAAGAGGTAGTATGACGAAGGTATAAGAGGCCTCAGTTACGAAAATACAAATTGCATTATATAGTAATATGTTATTGCTATTAACATTTATTTTCATACATATTATTGTATTTGAATTGTTGAAATAATTAATGCTCTACTTAATTAGGAAGCTCTAAACCTTAAGTTAGATGATATTAGTTTTGAATTGATAGGATAAGTGACTCTAAGCAGTTTGAGATTTGACTGCTCAAGTAACTTATCCTTTGTCATCTACTGATTGTGAGGAAGATGAGTCTATTGATAAGATTATTATGTGGTAAATGTGATAGAAAGTTTGAGTGGTGACATGAGTCCACCTCCTATGATGATGAAGAGAAGACTAGGTAGGGCGATGTAAGAAAAGGAAGAAGAAGAATATTGTGGATTTAAAAAAATTGCATATTTTTGTGAAGTAGATTTTCTGATGGACAAAAGTCACATGATGGAGCAGTTGGAGAATAAGACAAAAAGTGAAAGCAAACAAAATTTATATAAAGAGTAATTTTAACAATGAAAATGACGTTATACAAGAGTCTTTTGGAGAGAAAATGCCCGATAAAATCATGAGCTTGATATCATTAAAATGGGGAAGTTGAGTGGATAGTGTCTAGACTATTGTCCTTTTTGGTGACACCAAAAGAATGCGTCTCCTTGCACTCGTCTATTGAGTTTTGGAGAGTAGTTGAAAGAAATAATTTGAGGGGTATTTGGCTAAAGTTGGAAT